>WUAM01000254.1:2543584-2586217 GCA_024336885.1 Actenoides hombroni | reverse complement strand
ATTGCTGACAAAAACTGAGGCAAAGTGGGCACTCAGCAGCTCAGCCTTTTCCTTGTCCTTGGTCACAAGGTTCCCTCCCACGTCCAGTAGAGGGTAGAGATTCTCCTTAGCTGTTCTTTTACTGTTAACATATTTATAGAAACACTTTTTATTAACTTTAATGATGCTAGCCAGATTAAGTTCTAGCTGAGCTTTAGCCTTTCTAATTTCCTCCCTATATAACCTTGCATCAACCTTGTGCTCTTCCTGAGTTGCCTGCCCCTTCTTCCATAGCCGGTAGACTTTCCTTTTCTTCCTAAGTTCTGCCCAAAGCTCTCTGTTTAGCCAGGCTGGTCTTCTACCACACCAGCTTGTTTTACGGTACACAGGGACAGCTAGTTCCTGTGCCTTGAGGGTTTCCCTCTTGAGGAATGCCCAGACTTCCTGGACTCCTTTGTCCTTGAGGGCTACCTCCCAAGGGACGCCATTGACCAATCTCCTAAACATGTCAAAGTCTGCCTTCTGACCATCCTTCCTTACTTCCCTAAGAATTGAAAATTCTACCATCTCACAGTTGCCTTGCCCAAGACTGCCACCAACCTTCACATCTCCCACTGCTCCTCCTCTGTTCACATACAACAGGTCTAGTAGAGAGCCTCCCCTAGCTGGTTTGGTCACGGGTTGTGTTAGGAAGTTATCTTCCACACAATCCCAAGAATTTCCAGGACTGCTTCCTGTCTGCTGTATTGTAGTTCCAGCAGACATCTGGTCCCCCACAAGAACAAGGGCTAGTGATTCTGAGACCTTACCTAGTCACCTGTAGAACACTTCATCAAGCTCTTCATCCTGATGGGGTGGTCTATAACAGACCCCTACCCTTACATCTGCCTTGTTAGCCTTCCCACTTATTCTTGCCCGTAAGCATTCAATCCTATCATCACCATCATCATCAGGCTCAAGACAGTCAAGACCTTCCCTAACATACATGGCCACACTTTAGGGAGGTTTCCCTTCTGAAGTCTGCCATAGTTCCTCCAGGTCAGTCAGCAATCCATGGTTGCTTCCAACACCTCTTTACTGGCAGCCAAGGTGCTAGCACAGAAGATCTTGGCCTGTTTTCAGGTCATTTTGTCTAGTATCTGGAAGCCCCAGCTGTGTAGTGGTAGGCTCCTGTACACGCATCAGCGCAAGACAGTCACCACTTGAAAGCACAGTTCAGTAGGGTATAAGGAAGATCACTGACTATACACTGTTCTAAAGTACAGGGCATCTGTTCACATGAAATCTGATAGTGAAATAAGCACCACGTCAACACTGTCTCAAATCACCAGCATTCTGTTAACACACTGTGCCAGTCAGTCCCATTACAGGATGAGAAGGCTGAGATGGTTTTCCCTTCTAGTCCATGTGGTAAGGGAACTTCTGTCACTGATATTTATGGATAGATACTTTTATGGTAAAAGTTGGGCACAGTTGCAAGCACATCAGGAAGCAGTACCTTGAGATTTCGTATGGTTTACAAATGGCATTTCCAATTTTTGTATACAAATTCAAGTATATTTATAGAAGGGTTTTTTTGTGATAGTAATGGAAATTTCTGAATCTGTATATATCTCTTTGTCCAAACAAGCTTAATTTTAATATGAGAAGAACTGTCTATACATCCTTGACTTGTCATTTATTAGAAAACACAAAATCTTAATGGTTGACATTAGAGAGAAAAAAAGGGTCAAGATACAGCAAAGTTGCTCTGTATTACAGAAGATAAAAAGGGGGGAATATATTTGCTTCTGGTTATACTAATTCATCACTCCAAGCAGGGTGTGATTGCATTCTGTCTAGTCAGTTCTTTTCCTCATATCTTAAAGAAGAGATACAGCCGATACATTTGGAGATGGACGAGGAAAATAATTGAGTCACAGAGAGTCTTCTGTTTGAGGAGGGATGGGCAAGATAGGGTTTGTTTTAATTTAAAGGAGAGACAAATAAGAGAGGACGTGACAGTAGCATACAGAATGATGAATGATCCAGAGGAGGTGAATTGGGTGCTCTTGCTTGCCCTTTTCTAAGTACAGAAGCAGAGGGACGTTCAGTAAAGCTGAAAGGCAAAAATAGTAATGCTGTTTGAAGGGGATTTTAAAACAGTAACTGCCTTGTTTCTACAAGCTCATCTTGTATGAACATCATGGTATGGATTTTCATTCAGTTGGGGTCAGCTGACCCAGCTGTGTCCCCTCCCAGTTTCTTGCGCACGTGCAGCCCACTCACTGCGGTGGGATGGTGTGAGAAGCAGAAAAGGCCTTGACTCTGTGAGCTCTGCTCAGCGGTAACTGAAACATCCCTGTATTATCAACACTGTTTCCAGCACAAATCCAAAACACAGCCTCATACTAGGTACTGTGAAGAAAATGAACTCTGCCCTAGCTAAAACTAGCACAGTGATGCTAGAGCATGTATTGAGTGGGATGCAAAAGCCCTATAGAAAATGAATTCCAGTTGTCCTGCTAAGCAGATGTTGTGGGCATACTGCAAAGACTACTGACTGGATTGGGCTGTGTGGCTTGTGTGATGGAGAAGAACTGGACAGATAGTCTTAAAGAACCTTTTTAGTCTTAGAATTAAGTGGAAGTTGCATTAGGTATTAATATATGTAATGAGATTATACATAGGTTTGCTAGAGAGAGTAAAAAACTAACTATTCAAGGCAGAAATCTATTATTGGTAGAAAGAATATTGTTCTGCACTTGATCTTCATGTGATTTTTTTACATGTCTCCCTGAATACCTGCTTGTGACCCTTTTATGAAACACTAATGTTCTGCTGCATTGGCTCAGGGTTCCACTGTCAGGGCCACGCAGACCTCTATCCATGATGAAGGAAGTACTTCTGTTCTTCCTGAATATTTCTTTCTGGTATTGTCTTGCTTTTGGATGTTCCATTTATTATTCATCTTTAATTAATAGTTTTGTATCAAGATCCATAATAAAATCTGTTTTGATCTGTAGATTCTAGGGAACTTCAGTAAATTGCATAGGTACCTCTCCCACCCTCACCCACCCCCCTTCTTAGATAAAAAGGAGATGGTAAGACGTGTAAATGGCTTATAAACAAGTGAAACTACTTTCTGGTTAGAACATTACAGTATCTGTTTAGATCTATTGTTACTTTTAGACTTGATTCCTGACACTGTTTTGTAGATTTGCAATTATTTTCCAATTCCCCAGCACACTGTGTTACGTCCTGTAGTACAATCCTAATCCACCTGTGCTGAGCATCACTTCAAAGCCTAGCTCCTGTAGTCACTTTGAGTGCTCTGCTTGCCTTGTTTCTAGTGTGTGTCTCTAGTCCATTGTGGTAATGATGGTGTAGTGATTAAGACCTGGATCATGTCTGCAAGATAACCTTTTCTATCGGACCTCAGTCCCGTCCCCCCCCATTAAAATAGGTGAAACACCTCAGAGTGTCTGGATGAAAACCACTCACTATGATATAGGGAAAATTGCATTTTTAGTGGTGTTACATCATGCTTTGTAATTAGATCTTTGTTTCTTACTAACCTAAGGGACATCATGAACGCTTTTGCTGACATTCTCAGTATTAAACTTCGTGCAGCTATTGAACATTTAGAATATTTACTATTCAACAAGAACATTTGTATTTTATGAATTGTGTAAAGTATACAATTTATTAAAGTTTGTAGGAGATGCATATTTGTGTTTGTGTGTGTATGTATGTGCTGTGTATATAAAACTGCACAGTTAAGAATGTATTTGCCCACCACTGCAGTCCACTTACCTCTGAAATAGTTATGGATGTTATCTTGCACCCCTGAAATTCCAACCTGCAATGTGGTGAATAACAGTTTAGCCATCTGAAGTCACAGACAATATCTAATTTTATGTCTAAACTTAAGAGAAAAGAAGCATTCAGTCTCATTATTTGACATTTGTCAAAAGCCCTCCACAAACCATCTAGGCTGCAGGCTAAGCTGCCTTTCATAAATCTCAAATGAAGACTTGCTGCTGACTTTGTAAGTCTAAATTATTACTATTCTCAAGTAATTACCTTTTCAATTGTTCTCATGTAATTATCTTTTGTTGCCCCACTAGGTTAAGCATGTGAGTATATGGGGAATAGGGGGAAAGGAGGATTTGTGTTAGTTCAGTGGAGATGATCAAGCTGAAAACATATCAGCAGGACATAACTCAGATTTATTTATTTTTTTTCCTTTTCTAGTTGGCTCGTCACAATAAAACACTGCAACAGATGCTGAAGCCAGGGTCAGATCCAGATGAAGGAGACGAAGCCTTGAGGTATTATGCCAATCATACAGCACAGATAGAGGTAAAGAATTGCTCGCTAGAAGATTGAATATGAGACAAGTCTGCATCCCTTGCATGGTGTATCACCTCTTTTTATGCTTTTGAACAGCAAAGCTTATTCAAATGGTGTAGTTTTTTTTATGAGAAGATTGAATAATGTACTTTTGGCTATGGGAGAAAAAAAGAATGTACCTATATTAAAAGTGGCTCCAAATGATCATTTTACAGTAGCTTTCCTGTGTGTTACCAAACATGTTTTGTTAGTGAAATAATGACTGTGGATAGTAGCTGTGTCATGAAGTCAAGAATAATCTTGTACGGTACATCACTGAAATAAATAATCATGAGTTTCAAAGCCAGTGATGCTAACTGATCAAATTAAAAGTCTGGCTGGAGTACAAAGAGGTTTTGAAGTGGTGTAGACATTCAGTATGGCTTTTGTTTAAACGACCAAGGCATGACCTGGTTCATCAGTTCTCTTCTCTGTTTTAAAGTTTATTTCTGTCATGGATTGGATTGAGATCAAGATCCACAGAGGTACTTTCATTCTTAACTCTTATATCAGTTCCTGTGCTCTTGCAGATTTCATGGGATTAATGGCATCAAGATAGGAGTGAGGAAGTATCTCTAGTCCTTAGTGACTTTGTAAGAAGGAGATTTTCTGTGGTGCAAAGGCAGCTGTTATGAGAAACTGCAGGAAGGAGAGGCAACTGGCTCTCTCTCAGAAATCCTATATCCAGGACAAAATTGGCCAAGTATGAAAACTGCATGGTATGGTTGCACGCAGGCCCAGCCTGAATATGAGCCACTAATTTTACCTTCAGTGGGCTCCCAGGCTCCATCAATATAGTACCTGCGTGGCAGGAGCAGTCTTGATGCAACTGCCTCCGGTCCGTATTGTCCTGGCCACCATCAAAACAGGCTATGCCTGGGACCTTCTCTGTTTCTCACCATCTTTTTGCCTCATGCTGGTCTCATTATCCCACAGGATAGATGGAAACTCCATGGCTGTGGTTGTCCAGAGGGCAGCTCAGTGCTCTTCTTAAGATATCTTAATGCTTTGGGTGCTCCTGAGGTATCTCTTAGCAATTAACAGCTGAGTTATGTGGGTAGGTTGTAAATTCAGGCATTAAACAAACACTGTGGTCTGCTTTTACATGGCAAATAACTTCTTCCTGGTGTACTTTCTGAAATCTCCTAAAACTTCATGGCTGCAAAGCCTGTTCCTTGAGCAGATAGGGAGACCTCTGTTCTCAGGGAGGTTTCTTAAATGTCACTCTACAGAGCAGCACGTTCAGCTTACCTCTTTGAGCCCCTGACAGAACTGAAGATGTGCTGTGGGCTTCCTTTGCTCACCCTGTAAGGTCAGCTGCTAGTCACTTAGTCCCGTTGCACAACCACTGGCCAGAGACACAACCATTTCCTTAGGGCACTTTGAAAATTCTGTTCAGATTTCACAGAATGCACATGCCCACCAGCAGACTTGAGCATAATTATCCTTCATCTCCAACACAAATGTGCTTGACTATGATTCTCTTCAAAATGACTTAAGACAGGAGGTTTCTTAGTATGTTCACATAATAAATATGAATTAACAGAGAGAAGGGAGAGTTCTTTAATTTAGGACTGTGACTGGAAAAGTGAAACTCAACCGAGCATTGCTGCTATATTGAGTGGGTGTTCACTGGTCTTTCTCGGAAAGCAGTCCGAGACCTTTTTGGCATTTTAGCTACAGCTCCTCTATATCAGGGTATCTCATTTGTTTGATTTGGAAGTCAAATAGTGGGGTTCTTTTCACTGGTGGCTGCTTTTCACTGGTGGCTGCACAGACACATGGGTCCCAGAGTCCAGATGGATTTTCTACCCATTTCTGTGTTTTTAGTAATGCAAAATCATGATCAGAGTGGGAAAGTAATGTTGATGACAGTGTGGTGAGATGGAATAAAATGTAGCTCACTCACAGATAATTCAGTAGGCCCTGAAATACAAACAATGCAAAACCTCATTTTTTGTTAAGAAAGAAGAAAAAGACTGAAGAGATATGAGTGCAGTCAGAGTAACAAGGTCCTATTTTTGCACGTTCACCTTCACAACTTATCTCATCATAGAAATAGACTCAAGGTGAGCAAAGAATTTTGTAATCTGAGCAGAAAGCCCCTGAACTTCTGCACTGTTTACTGGGAGAGATTAATTTCAATTTATTACAAAATTGAAGCATTCTGAATTATAACATTTTTTATATTTGAGGGAAGTTTGGACCTAGGTTTTGCTTGAGGCATGTATTTGCCACCTTAATTAAAGGCAGGCTTTTAAAGATAAAACAGTACTTTTACTTTGGTTTAGGACTGATTGGTTTGACTTCATGGTAATGCTCAAATAACTTATGCATTAAGGAGAGCCATGAACAAGAAAAGATACGACAAAATGACTGGAAAGTCACTGATCCTGAAAAAAATGTGCATTTTATTTGTAGATTGTTCGCCACGATAGAACAATGGAACAGATCGTCTTCCCCGTCCCCAATATTTGTGAGTTCCTCACTCAGGAATCCAAAAGTCGGGTGTTCAATACGACAGAGAGAGATGAACAGGGGAGCAAAGTCAATGACTTTTTCCAACAGACAGAGGATCTGTACAACGAGATGAAATGGCAAAAGAAAATTAGGAGTAAGTATTGCAATTTCAAATAATGGCTTAATTATGCTAAAACCCTGATTTTAAGCCTTCAAATATTTTCTCTTTGAAATATACCTTTCTCTGTTCACTTTGATACTGCAACAGGTAAAACTGCTGAGGGCTTGAGGGTGTAGGTCAGCAGACTATAGGTCAGCTGAGACACGTGTGCCACCATAGAAGAGACATAATATGGAGCAAGTTAGTAATATAAGTAAGGTGTTCAAGATGATGTTTTGGACTCCAAAAGTTAAATTGAGAGATGGATGAACTGGGTGTAGTTCTAATAAACTCAATAGAGTTACACCTAATTAAGCCAAGGCCCTTAATATTTAACAAAAACATGTGTAGCTGCGTATTTGAGGTTTGCAGATTCCTAAAAGGCCATTAAAAGCCTTGTAAATGTCAGTTGCTTAAAAACACCTCTCACCAGAACCTCAGCTGCTTTAAATCTGCCCAGCTCCCATGGAGTTGGTTCCCCTCTGCCAGTTCACATCAGTCTTGCTTGACTAGGCTGCAGCATGTCCCAGTCCGCCAGCCCATACTGCTGTATGTCCCATGGTAATCGGAGAGGCACATGTACCACCTAGAGCTGACAGGCACAGTCAGGATCACGGAGGAGACAGATCAAAGCAGGCACTGGAAGAGAAGGTGCAGTGAAGCCAGGCCAGGTACCCCTGAGTTTCTCATTTAGTTCACTGGAGGGCATTACAGCTGCTGGCCCTCACCAGGAGTGGGGCTGCTGCCCATGTCCTGGGGACAGGAAGCTCCTGCCAGCTCAGCCACGGTCAATTCTGCCCTTTGCTTTTGGAGCAGAGAATTAAGGCTGCAAACTAATTAAGCATCTACAGTATCCTTGAGGGGTAAAGAAGAAAGTTATATTTTATGTCTGTCTATATATATAAAAGTACACAGGAGTGATCACTTTATTCACTGCTAAAATGCAGAAACCATTAGGGGGGCATGCTTCAATTGCTCCCAGCTGATCCACTGGTTAGGAAGGAAGTGAAGATCTGTGGTCAGAGCAGCTTATATAGACCAGACCTGCCTAATGCTGTAAGCAAAGAAAACTGGTTACTTTTTATTCAGAATGGAAATTCCTCAATTCCTTTCATCAGTGGAATGACCCACGAGTCTTCTTGTGTTTTGTTTTTTTTTTTATTTGAAAAGATAGTACACGTTGAAGCTCAGTTCATTCTTTAGCCAAGTGTCTGTTAGCATGCAGTCTGTGTTGCTTAAATTGACAGATGGCATTTGCAATGGCTCCAAACACTTAAATCTCAGCAGTCAACAGCATAAGGTTATCACAATGAAATCTGAATATTTACCTAATCACAATTAAAGTCTATTTAGACTAAAGCCTGAGACACTCATATGCAGCTGAAGGAGTCTGCTGTTAATAAAAAGATAGCTGGGTGCAGGCAAGTCAGGAATATGCTCTGCAAACTTGCAGGAGGTTCTCAGTACTTTAAAATCTAATTAATAAGAATCCATCCAGTTCAAATAGATAAACCTCTCTGGCTAGAGGGGTTTTTTTCACATTATTGCATATAGAATCTTGTCTTAAATGTTCATTTAAACGTACTGTAATGCAGTCATATGTATGGAGTGCTTGCTTGGGTCTTAGTACCCTCTGAATCTTGTTCCTAGCCTTTTTGCTGAACAGTTTATGTGACTCTGGACACAAAATATTAACCCTGGTTTGCCCTATTTCCCTTTTTAGTCTTTTTTAACTAGCTTGTAAGTTCTTTGGGATATAGACTATTTATAGTTTCTAGTCTGTAGTATTTATATGTAAGTGGGAGTACAGAACTGTTTGTCAGCAGGTAACCTTGGGCATCTGGAGAAAATGCAGAAAATAATCAGTTTTCATAGAACCAAATCCCAGTCAGACCAAATTTTACTTGCTCTCCAAAGCAGATCAAGATGTATTTAGTTTGACAGAGCTGAGAAAATACCCAGTTCTGAAACCTTGCTTATAACATCATTCTTTGAATAATGTCATCAGCGTACTTGGTTCAAATGAGTCGTCTGGATGACCTCTTCTGGGTCTTCTGGATGACTGGCATGCAGAGTGCTAAAACTGATTTGTTTGGTTCATTTTGTGTCTCCATGCACAGAGGCTGCAGTGTCAGAGGCAGGTGAAAAGATTCCTTTGCAAAAGATACAGTCCTTAAATCTTAGCAGAGGCAAAACTCTCATATATAATAACTGGTTTGGAGTCTTTGGATTAAAAGCTCTGCTTGAAGCTGTGTTTTATGGCAAACCTATGTTTAATATTTGTCTATTTTAGTTAATTTTAAAGAACTGTGTATTTTCTTCATTAATCTGTGTTTTTTATTTCCCTTGAGGCCATTACTGCTTGAGTCCCTGCCTGATTTCATTTCACTAATTGCTGCTTTCTCCCCTTTCCAGATAATCCCCCCCTCTTTTGGTTCTCCAGACACATCTCTCTCTGGGGGAGCATTTCCTTCAACCTTGCTGTATTCATCAATTTAGCAGTTGCTCTGTTCTACCCCTTTGGAGATGATGGGGATGAAGGCAAGTGGAGTTTATTTTTATTTTTCCTTTTAATTTTAGATGCTTTCAATTCTAAGATAACAGTTACATCTTTGGGTATGCTTATATCTGCAGAAGCCATATAGTATCTTCTAAGTAGGTACCAGATGTTGTCTGAAATGTGGCAGTTGGTCTTCAGTGTGTCACATGGCTCATGCAATGTGAAGTAAAATGGACAGAACATAGCTGCTAAAATGAAGTTTATCTAGACGATATGAACTAATTCTCTTCTCTCTCTTTTTGCTTGTCTTCTCTCCGTCTTCTCTCCGTCTTCTCTCCATCTTCTAATATTGCCATATTGCAGTGTACTACTGCATACATTCAGTTACAGCTTCTGAGCTGCAGAAGGATGCCTGGCAGCACAAGGACAGAGATTCCTTAAAACTGATCAAATTGAATGACTTGAAGTCTTAAAAACATATGGAATAGAATGATTTGAAAACCAGCTTGTTGGGTTTTAGCTATTTTGTTTATTGGGATAAAAGGGCATAACTGTTGCAGAGGATAAATGCATTATATAAAAATATCTTTAAAACCTGTGATTCTGTCTCTGCTTCATCATGTGTCACGGGAAATATAGCAAATAATAAATTTCATTAAATAAATGCAGCAGACTAACAGGAGGCCTCTTTGAATCCAAAACAAGCTTAATTGGGATAAAGGAGACTAAATAGTGCAGAATACTGGTAATGGGAGTAAAGCCATTCACCTCTGGATCTTTGATTTGTGTCCAGTCCAGTCAGTAATGTGACTGAAAGTCACCCCTGATGGCATGTGAACTGGGCTGGTGGAAGCAGTCCAGCTTCTAGTAGATACATGTGCTTTTCACAAACACCAGAGCTGGCACCAGCAGACATTCCTGTTGGGTGGCTAAACAGAAAGGCAGCAGATTAAAATATACTGGCATGGAGACCACGTTACCCTTTCACCCTGCGGGGTGGTCTGTGCAGGTCTCACGCGAGGCGTCTCCGCAGCCTCGCTCAGCAGAGTTCGCAGGGCTGTGCCGGGTAAAAGGGAAGGATTTGTACTTAGTGCTTTCCTGTTTGTAAACTGAAGAGTCACTCAGAGTGCACACACATTAGAGCCCGTGCAGGATGAGAGGAGGAATAAAAGAGTTAAACCTTTTACGCAACTAAATTTTAGCGAATCTATACTCACAGGAAATCCTCTGGTCTGCAATCAGTACGTTTTAATACTTAATTTCAACTGCAGAGTTATATAGTATTAAAGTGGCCCCAGTAATCCAGTCATTTCACTGATAGCACATTTCAGGATTCCAGTTCCCATTGCTTGTAAAAGCAAAAGCGATTCCTGATGAGCAATAAACAATAGGTGTGGCCAAATGGGATTAGCAGTCATGAGGCAGCCTCCTTGCTTCCAGCCTCCCCCTCCACAAAACCTGAGCGCACAGCTGGAGTCTGTCTCACATTTTCTCCCCCCCCCGCCCCCGTTACCTTGTGTAAATCCCCCCATGCTCAGACATCTGAGGTGTCTGGGTTGATCTAATCAACCCAGGAATGCTGCCTTTCAGTGGATTTCTGCCGTTCTCACATCATATGACATAAGTGACCTTGTGCTCCAGATGAGGACTCCTTGCCTCCCACGTGCACACGTTCCTGCTGTGGGTCCTGTGCCATGAAACTGCTTGTCCTGTGGTAGGGAAAAGGAAAAATCATTTGTTAAAGAAAGACCGAGTGCTTTGGCCTCACCTTTCAGATGCACTTGGAAGTTATTTTTCAGGATCCATTAAAAGTTTCCAAATCTTGTTGGCAAACAAACTGACAGGGCCGACCTTGAAACTCCTGCCAAGGACATAAACACTCCTGAACTTTGGAAAAGTTCGGATGCCATCTGAACGTTGAGGCCTCATCGTATTGTTTTCTAATCCCACTGATGCTGCTCAGCTGTGTATCTGTTGCCAAAGAGATAGCATGATTTCTATTGTGAGTCTAGCTAAATTTTCTATTCCCTTCTCCCCCATCACTGACCTCTCAGGTCATCTGATAACAATAGAAGTCAGTGTACAAGTGTGACAGTGCCCTGCGATCTGAATGTGCTTTTTATATCACAGCAACATGGTGTGTTTCCAGGGCTTTAAGCAGAGGACAGATGGAAATTAGGGGCATCGCTCAATACTCAGGGAGAGCCTGGAGCCAGCGTCTTGCAGAGCAGCAAAGGGACTGACTCTGAAGGCAGTGGCTCACGTGCCCGCGGGAGCTCGGCGAGACCCAGGACCCAGTGCCTCTCCAGGAGCCAGGCGCAGCTATTCAAGCCGCTCTCGGCGATGCAGATGCTGCCTGTTCCTGCCAAAGTCCCCGTGCCTGCCTCCCGCTGTGGCAAGTGCCTTGCTCCCTTCCAGAAGCAGAGGCTCCTGCTGAACACCTGCAGCCATTCAGAAGAAAGCTGCTTGTCTAAAGCCAGGGTTCTTCCATGCTGCTGGGGATCAAAACGTGTCCCTGCAGCCCGGTGCTGCCTGCCGCGCGGCCCCCAGGACCGGCTGTTTCTGTAGCTGAGCAATCACAGAATTAGACCGGAGGAGCCCTAATGATCCCTGCAGAAGGGAGCTGATTAGTAGCATGCTCCAGGAGAAGGGTAAACTGCTTCATCTCTGAGCACTGCTTGGATTTTAGTGGAAATTTCATTAGCTGCTCTTATTATTTTACCTGTGCAAAAATCAACAGTACTCTGGTGATCGCTCTTGCCGCAGTCAGGGCGAGTTGTGGTCAGCAGCTGCGATGCATCAGTCACTGGTTTTGTTCACTGTATTGGCAAAGGAATTGATCTTTTGGATCTCTTTCTTGGTGAAAAATGGAGTCTCCAAAGATGCCTTTCTCAAGTCTCCCTTTCTCCTCTCTGCAGGCACACTCTCCCCGTTGTTTTCAGTCCTCCTTTGGATAGCAGTGGCGTTTTGTACAGCAATGCTGTTTTTCATCTCCAAGCCTGTTGGTATTCGACCCTTTCTGGTGTCTGTTATTCTCAGGTCTATATATACTATAGGGCTCGGTCCTACCTTGATACTTCTTGGTGCTGCTAATGTAAGTACTTCAAAAGCAAGCAGAATTTCCCTTTCAGCAGAAGCAGAGATACTAAGGGTCTCCTATTAAAAAAAAAAAAAAGCCCTTGATTAGGGCTGTGCAAAGAACTAGTTTTTCTGGTTCACTGGTTAAGCCAAAAAGATAAATCATTTCCAGTCATCCTGAAACAGCAGTATCAGCAAAGTGGGAAGCTAAGAAAAAAGCTCTTTTGGTTTTGTGCATATGCAAATATTTTTAAAATAAAAACAATATGAAATTTAAAGAAATACTGCTGGAAAAGGGCAATCAAATTTAATTTCTTATGTTAAAAGAATCATTTTCTCTACCAGTACACTCGGCAATATTGACACAAATTTGCGAGATGTGTCTGTGAGCTTAAATACATTTTTGGGAAGAAAAAGTTTTCAGAATTAAGAAGTCTCTCAGCCCTTTGCCACACGTCTTAACCTCAGATATGAATAAGTTTGCATGTTTACTGAGCTTGGTAAGCTATACAATCATGCTCACAAGTCATCTATTTAGATTTCTGTCTTGACTGCTACAGTTCTGGTTCACCTTAGCACATAATATTGGGCTATTTCCCCAATTCTTTGAGAATTTCACAGACTTAAAACTACCTAGACTTACAGTCAGAGGTAAAGCAAGTATGCAGCACTGGCCCACATCAAATTTGTGAAAGAAAAAAACCACGTTGAATCCTCATTGCTGGTCCTGGGCTACCAAACAGATGAGCTTACCCACTTTTGTATTTACTTCTGCACCACTGTTCATGTGCAGGCAAAGCTCAGGAGCAATGGAGAATCTGATGCTGTTGCTTAAATGCTGCACTGCAAAAATGCCCCCAGTATTATTATTTTTTTTTAGGGCTTTTATATTGAAAAACATGATCTGAAGGAAATAGTAGATGTCACACACCCACACCCACACTTTTTCTTGTGTTACTGTTCTCTTTGTAGTAGTGTGCCTAGCTGCTCTTACACAGCCACGGGTCTAAACTCAGAATTGTTAGGAATTCACTCCCCAGTTGGTTTTTAATGCCTTATGACATTAATCCTGCCCTACCTGCTCACTAATGATACAGAAATAAATCACAATGTAATGAGGCACAGTTCAGTGTTAAAGGGGTGATGTACTTCTGCTTACTCTCCTGTGCTCATTCCCAGCTTGGGAGCTGGATTCCTCTCATCTCAGTCCAGCCATCTAAAAGCTGTGCATTTAGTCAAAGCAACCTATGTAGACTTTCTGCATGGTACCATGCAACGCAAACAGTAAATAACAGGATTTTTCTGATATCCTTTTCTACCCTCCACAGCTTTGTAACAAAATAGTGTTCCTGGTGAGCTTTGTTGGGAACCGTGGAACTTTTACTCGTGGCTACAGAGCGGTCATCATGGACATGGCTTTTCTCTATCACGTAGCATATGTTCTGGTCTGCATGCTGGGCCTCTGTGTGCACGAATTCTTCTATAGTTTCCTGGTAAGTATGTGTTTTTGTGGAGGGGAAAACTCTGCAAAAATAGAAAATACCGTTACCCATGCAGCTGTCTTCAATTTCTTCCTGACAATCAAGCCAAGTCATGTGTATTTTTAGCATGCCGTTGTGTTGCTGCCCCTTAGGAGCTGCTGTTTTCATTAGAACCTGTTTCTGTTAGGACCTATTTTGTCTGGTTTAGAGTTGAAAGTTTGTCCCTTTCTTTTCAGACAATCAGCATACAGCCCACTCCTTTCTCCCACCCTTCCCCGGCGCACATAGATTCTGTGTCCATTGTTGCCACATCTTGTGTTAGTCATCGTGGGTTTGGGACAGGAGTTGTCCACTGCTGTGTGCATCATACCTATACCAAAGGATCCCATTCCTCAGTTCGTCTTGCAGTCCTAATAAAATGTAAAAAAAAAGTTTGCTGCCTCTCATGCAGCATGAAGATTTATCACTTTAAACGTATCCCACTTCATTTTCCTTTGTTGCCATTACCCAGATGGAATGCCTCTTTATACCATACAGGTGCAGGGAAAATGAATCACACAAAATTACGCTAAACTCAGCTAACTGTTCCCTTCATGCTGAATTGCAGAGAAAGGTGTTTCACTGCTCTTGTTTTCTTATCCTTTTGCTTTGCACTGAAACATGTGAAACTTGTAGGGAGACTGACTAAACTGTGGTCACTCACATGGGTTCACTTTCCTGCTCTCGTATTTTTCTCAGCTTCCTGAGTAGTTGTGAACTCCCAGCATTTCACCAGAGGTGTGTTAAGCACGCTAAAATTTTCAGAGGTTCAGTCCTAACTGTGGTAGAGCTCCTGTTGAAATCAGGTTTTCCAGATACTGACATTAAAGTGTCAGCTTCAAAGTTTGGGCAGATTTCAAAGGAGCCAAACAGTTCAAGTAGTTTAAGAAACATTTTAGGTATTTACTTTTTATAGTGACTGCTACTGAGCATTGTTCATGATTCATGGATGTTATAATTGTCCATGTTCCCAAGTTCCTTCCAAGTGTTCTCTTCGTAATGGATATATTCTAAACCCTATAATGTTTGTTCCTCATTTTAAGCTTTGTCTTGTATGGAATGAATGCGAGCTTTCTGCCCTCTTTCTTCCTTTGTTAGTAAGCCTTTCACAAGGCTGTGGATTTCAGATCTTGTGAATTGTGGCTAATACCTTCTTCTGTGGGCCATTTTGATGAATCACAGTGTGTGGCTTTATATCTGTAATCTGAGTATTTTGAAGTGGAAATAGGTACATTACAGATAACATCCAAAACAGTATAGAGTATCAATACAATTGTAAGAGACAAAAAGCTATAGTTTCTTGAAAAGCTCATATCACTTTTAATTGCTATTTTAAGCCTTTGACATTTAAAGCAATATTATATTAACGTGTACTTTAAATACCAGGAAAGCATGTGGTGCAGGGTAAAGAACAGAAGTTTCTAGTTTTATACAAGCAGTGCAATTAATTTAACTTCGTCCTAAAAAGGGGTGGCCCTGATCCTGGTACATGTGAGTGGCTTTTAAATGATGCCATGATCTCAAAGAAGCAGTTCACAGCAGTTTGCTTACATGCATGAGTGCATTTTTGAGTTGTAGCCCATGCATGTTTATCAGCTGGGAGATAACATGAAAAATTAGTTTGTAGATATAGATCCATAGTATGAACATGCTGTTTTTTGTTTTTAATCTAGCCTGGTTTTCAACGTAGGGAAACAATGGATCTTGGTGGTAACCATTGCTTACATCTGGATCAGGCTCATATATACTTTCGACTTTGGGTTTTGCTATGATCTATCTTAAAACTTAAAGTTTTGTCCTAGATTTTCTCCTCCCATAAGCCTGCCAGCCCCCTCTGAAACCAATGTGAACTGTCTGTTTACCGAGCTGAGGATTTAGAACATGGCTAGATGTGTGTTTCAGTAGTTCAAATTATTCTCCAACGTAGCACCTATATATTGCTTCATGTGTATTCATTTTTCCTCTCTGCTTTTCTCAGCTGTTTGATCTGGTATACAGAGAAGAGACATTGCTAAATGTGATAAAAAGTGTTACCCGGAATGGTCGTTCCATTATCCTCACTGCAGTGCTAGCACTCATCCTAGTTTATCTCTTCTCCATCATTGGGTTCCTCTTCTTGAAAGATGACTTTATCATGGAGGTTGACAGGTTGAAAATCAGAACACCTATTGCAGGTATTGTTTTTTTTATACTAAGATTTGCTTCCTACATATAACTTTTCTGTCTGTCTAACCTAACTTTCATCTAAGGAAATTAAATTTCTTTTTTTTTTAACTGTAAGAGCAGAACTAATGCCATATACCTTACAACTCAAGTAAGTCTCTGGGTAAAATCTAATATGTATAGAGTTGTTTTAGACTAGGCTTATCTGTTGAAATACTAAAATCTAACACTCACATTAGATTTATTAAGTTTTCTTTTCAAATTCTGTTAATATTTTAAAATAATAATAAAAAAAAATAATCTGTATTTCCTAAGTGTTTGGAAGAGCAACTCCAAGTGGATTCTATTGGTTCTCATCCCACCTTAAAAACAGCTCATAGTATTTTCTGTGTAATATATGAGGCATATGATCTTAATATTTTTTGTATATATATATTAATTTGATTAGTTTTTAAGCTTTATCCAGCAGAAATTTGCTACAGAACTCACACTTCTACTGATAGGTGGTTTCTTGGAGCATCTTTTAAACTCAGTGTGTATTTCATGAACATCACTGTCAGTGTATAATCCTGGCTTCGGTAAAATCATTAGGAGGTTTTTAACCGTTTTTAAAAAGGCCAGGATTTCAGCTTTCTGGAATGAGAGATTTTGCCAGTGTGAATAGAGAGTTACAAACTTCCTTTGCTAGAAAAAAAAGCCAGGTCTGGTCTGTTGAGATCTTTGCATATGCTGCTAACCAGCCTGCATGGAGCACTGGCAGAGAAGTAACTTCTGCATAGAAATACCTGAGAATAGCTTGTGCTGAAATTCCTAGAGGCATGACTTTCCCAAATGCTGAGCTCTTCAGACCTGTACACAAGCAAAGAACAACTAGTGGAATCCACCGTGGACTCTGTGCACTCATTGTTTGCCTGCCTTTTCCTACCTTTATTGTTTTGGGATCTTAAAACACACAAACAAGGCAAAGGTCATTCAAAACTCTTGGGCATCGTGTACTCCTGTAGCTGTTTTGATACCATATGAAAAAAAAAAAGGAACCTGATGTGTTTCTTTCACACATCTTGGTTCTTTGCCACGAAAGGACTAAGTCGGCTTATATTTGACTTACCATTCATTTCTGGCACAGGAACTTAGGATGTGAAGTTTCACTTTGAAAGTTAATTGTGACTGTCTCAGAAGAACAGTTGTGAGGCTACACGCAGCACTGCAGTACTTGCTGTGTGTTTGTGTTTATTCTGTTGGGTTCTTGGCAGATTTTTGTGGCGTGGGCATATTCTTGCTGGCCATTCCTGATCCAAAACTCAAGAAGGAAATACTCTGGCTGTATACTGTTGGAACATTATGCATCCCAAGACAAGTGCTTTAATTTTTTTCATCATTGAGTAGCACAAAGAGAACTTCAGAGTGGCTGTTTTCTGTGTAGCACAGATTGTCTTAGACTGTTACTTTCGTTGTATGATTTTTGCCTTCATATTTTTTCCTCCTTAAACCTTTTTGTACCTGTGATTTGAAATGCAGAAAATTGTTGAAGATGCACAAGATAGAATTGGTTTGATACAATCATGCTGATGTACACATTTACCCACTTTGGGAATGTTAAATTAGTGTTTTACACAAACCCATACATATTTACAAACGAGTACCAACCTGTGTTGTAATCCTTGAAAACTCTTAAATATTCTACATTCGGGATAACTGAACATCAGCTTCGTGTCCTTCTTGTCAGCTTTTGTGAATAATTTATCTAATGGTTTTAACACTGACATTATTTTCGTATCTGACAGTTGTTTCTTGCTTTGAATATATTTTGTTCTAACCAGAAGCAGCCGCATTTGATGTAGATTCATTAATTTCAGGAGTTGAAATGGGAATAGCTGTGATATACAGTAAATATAAAACTGTGTTTTTGTTCCTTGTGATTGCTTTGAGCTGTTGAGACAGTCCGTTTGAGGAAGGAGAAATTGGTGGTGTAATTTGTTCTGCTTTTTCTTTCCAACTCAGTGATTCACTTCTAGAAAATAATGATTTAAAAATTAGTATCAATGTAGTATCTGGCTTTTGTCAAAATCCTGCTTTTTCCACAGGTATTGGTGAAGTCCCCACTACAACCCTCACATCAATGATGGGAGCCTGTGCGAAAGAGAACTGTTCTGCAAGCATCCCAATTATTAACCCAGGTTGGTACCAGCATTCCCCCAGACTCATGATCAGTCGGAACTGAGAGATTTGTGTTTTATTATTGTGGAGACTCTTGCTAATGCGAGAAGTGATTATCATTGTTCGAAGTGCTCAACATTAATTTTGCTACTAAAAGAGCTTGCTGAATCATTATGCTTGAATGTATAGATTGCTTCTTTCCAGCTGACTTCACTGAGAGAAGCAGCTTGCTGCTTATCTGCAGCATCCTCAGCTGCACACACTGTGCTACTATTAGATCCATTTACGGCCATGTAAGTTGATTTTAATAGCATAGCACATGTCAACAAGCTTTTCTGTATACTTTTTATGTGCATTTCCACCAAGTTTGTAGTGTAGCCAGAAGATCTAAGAGCCCAGATCCAGGATGGAGTTACTATGTCTTAAGAGTTACTGTGGCTCTGCTAAGGACAGGCAGCAGTCCAGCTGTGCATTCTTACTTTGTGGCAAATGCAAGGAAATGCAGACTGGTGAGTTGTGTTGCTTCGTACAACTTCAAAGTTGTAAGGGAAATTGTGTTGCTTCGTGCTTGTGGCAAGTGAAGAGCTTACTTGTTCTGGTTAGCAGATGAGTCCACCTGGTTTTACTTTGATACCTGTATTATGAATCTGAGCTGTATGTCAGAAGGACCCTGCCAACTTCTAAGTATGCTCAGTTGAAATAAAAGGTCTGACCAGTGTGTCCTGCTGATGCAGTTACCAGTGTTGGGTCAGGAAGGAATTTTTCCTGGATCGAGCTGGCAGAGTGCTTTGCCCTCTTCTGTAGTTTGAGACTACAAGGTCACTTGGGAATTTTGTTGGTGATATGTGTTCCTAGACAGGGACCTTTGATGGTGGTGCCACTCTGTCTCTTCTACTCTTTTCCTTTGGCACAGTCTAGTTGTTGAGGTTGGCCTTTCTCTACAGATACTTGTTTTAGTCTGTTGTGGCCTTTGCAGTGCGGGTGTGTGCACAGTGGATGGCCTACAGGCTTAAAGTATTTACTGCCAGAGTTGCCTCTGGTTGCTGGGGGAGCTGAAACCCAGGACATAAGTGGTCCCTTTCTATCCTGTGTTCTAGTATAATGCTGTTTCATAAGCTTTATTCTTCCACTACTGATTTTTGAGTTTTTAGGATCAAGGCCTTCGGGGAGAGGGCTGTAAAAGTAGGTTTTTCTCCCTAGATGGTGTGTAAACAAATCTCACAAACAGCATGGGAAGCTGTCTGACTAGCTAGAGAAAACAGTCTAAGAGCTATTGGCAAAGCTGCTGCATTCAAAGGGTAATCAATCAGTCAAGAGAGATGCAGTGTGACTTTTGCCAAGCTCTTTAAATGATAGAAATCTCACATTTCTTATTGTTTGGGAACTGTTTCTTTAGAATTAAATAATAATGAAAGGAGGCTATGCAAAACATCTAAGTGCACTGTCACTTAATCTTGGAAAAGTGTAATTTATCCAGTAGCACTGAAAAAACAACAACAGTTTTGCTCATCTTAGCCAGTGAATCACCTGTCAAAAAGTACTGCTCTGCCTTCTCTCTTCTGGGACAGATTTCCCTTCTGGCAAAAGCATGAACACGGTGGAATGAAAAGGCCTGAGATAGGGTGGAATTCACATTGTATCAGCATGAAGTCCACAGCTGTCTGTAGGAAACATCATATGTTCTCAGTGGCATCTCAGGTCCAGAGTGGAGACATAAATACGTTGCTTTTTGAATCAGATCACTGCTAATAATTTGTTCTGATGAGGCTGTTCTTCTACCTCGACTTTCACTGTTTGAACATGTGCTCAGTCATTGCTTTTAGTGGTGAGGGAGTTAACTTGGGAGCCAGACTGCTCTGCTCAGAGATCATCCCCTGTCTACAGCCTGCTTCCTCACTGCTTCATTGAGCTGGCATTATAAAGGTATTTTGTCTCATCTCTCTTGGAGCCTCCCACTCTTCAGTCCGATGGCACTTCCATATCACTTAAGTCTTTGCCTGGTAAAGTGTCACTTAAAGGAACTTCACATCCTACAAGACATAGCTCTTTGTGCTCTGCAGCCCACAAAGACCTGTGCTAGAAAAGTGCACAGATATCTGTTTGTGAAGGAGGATGTTTTCAAAGACTCATTCCACTCCCAGGTCTGGTGCTGCTCTGTGCAAGTTCAGCTAGACCCACACAAACACTTGTGTGTCTCCCACGCTTGTGCTTGTCTTGGAGATAAGACTGAGAAGCCAGTTAGCTGGAGGCCATCAGATGAAGATCTTTGAAGTAAATCTTCCTGTCATCCCACTTACTGCCCTGTGATTAACGTTGTGGGGTGGTCTTAGCGCTTAACCTGCATTACCTTTGAATTAAACTTAATTAGAAGCCTACCTAATGCTGCCTAGCCACTAATGGGCCACTGAGAGAGCTGGAGCTAGTTACAAATAAACCCCCCTGAACCTCAGTTAGTGTTGATGTTGGGACCTTAGCAACATTTCACTCTACAGATCCACTCCTTGTGGTATTCTGTGCATAGTCTGTGTTGGCAGGACCTGAGCGTGGGCTATGAGGGCTGCTGAGCACCAGGCCAAAGCAGCTGAGGCAGAACATGTGCCTGTAGGGCTATCTGGCTCCAGATTGAAGGTAGCTCTGGTTGCTCCACTTCTGAGAGTGGAAGTAGGGTAGATGCATGTGTGTCTGTACACTCCCCACAGCCTACATTACTGCACTGGAGGTTTCTGCCAAATTCAGGCTGTCTGCTGTCTGATTCTCTGGCAACAAGCAACCTGAGCTTGCTCTTCTGGGTGCAATGTGGGATGCTGATTCTCTGTGTTGTAAGATGTGCCAGTCAGCTGATGAGTAGTATCTTGTGCCTCTCTGAAGCATGGGCTCACTCTGAATTTGCATCTTGGTGAACATGGAGAGTTGTGAGTTAGGGTTTCTAGCAGCTTGCTCGCTCTGGTTGTTGCAGCTTCCAATTTGTAGCCCTGGTTTTCCTCATCATTTACCAGAATCTAACCCTCTACTGTTTCCAGCACCTGACCCTGGTCTTATGAACAGTGAAAATCTTGTTTTGTAGTTACCTAAATGAATTAGAAGCTGTGGCTTGTATAAAGGTTTTTAATATGTCTTGTGGACAGTCGTCTTCTCAAGCACAGATGCTGGCTCCAGGAAAATTGATGGAGTAATGTTTGGCAGGAGGAAATAAAGACAGGATACAAAAGCAGAAGAGATGAATTTGTATGACTGACATCACAGTGCTAGTAAAAAAATTCTAGATGTGACAGTGGAAGAAAAGGTTTTACTGTTCCAGTCTTTTAAGTGTGATGACCATATAGTTTAACGGGGAAGTCTTACCCGATGTCTGCTTTTACTTTTCTTTTTACTCAGACTTCTTTAAATCAGGAGTTCTTTCTCATTTCATTTGCTTATGTAGTAAAAGCAGTGGTGGCAGAGGCAGCAGATACCAGCTCCATTCTGTAAATACCAATCGTGAGGCGTACACCGCAATTGGGGAGCCCGTGTTTTAAATCCAAATTGCTCGTCTGTAATGTGAGTGCTTCCAGTCAATTCAATTTATCAAAGTCTATCTCAGTGGCCCAGATGTGGTGGTTTGAGACTGTTAAATATGCTGTTTCAGTTAACTATCGCAGCAGGGGGTTGTTATTTATTAAAACTGTGTTACAATCCCTGCACGAAGCAAACCCGAGTGAGGATCGCTGCCTTCGCCGCTTCAGCAAGCGTAGCCCTAAAGCAAAGGGAAGGCAAGAGAAATGGCAGTCGCTGCCTTGACCCTTCAGTGCAAGCCAGCAGGATGCAGGGAACAACTCAAGCAGGGCTCTTCAAAAGGAGGCTGTTGATGCAGCCGCAGCATGGGGGTGAGTGCGTGGTGGGAGGAATTCTGGCCGAGGCGGACAAAGTCCCCCCGGGGACTGGTGTTCCAGCCCAGCTCCTCTGCACGTTCAAATATCTCCTGCACAATAGTACCCTCTGTGGCTCGGCCAAAACCACGCAGCAGCTCTGCAGCAGAGATAAGAATAGAATCCAAGTTTTTGAGCTGAGGTCAGGGAGAGTCTTTCATTTAATGTATATCAGACCTGTGCTTGGACACGTGCGCTAGTGGAAAGATCGTCGACATATTTACTCATCTAAAAGCCAGCCTCTCCTTAATGATTTGAAATGCTAACATGACTTGGCTTGTACATGAGTAGGTAAAGGAATGATTTCACAGGAAGACAATCCTTTCACAAATGTGCTTCTAATTCTGTGGTTATATTGCTTCTCCTCTATGTGTCAGCTGTGCGCTTAGGAGGCCCACTGAAAAAGCAGTTGTACTGAAACCAGTGGGAGCACTTGCAAGGAAAAAGGGGTTCTCCCATGAATAGGGATGGCAGCTCTGGTCATTAACAGAGTTACTGGTGGGAGAACTGCTTGGGAGTTTTCTCTGTCTCTCTTCAGGCTAAGTGTGCCTGATGTGCCTAAGTATATCACCAGCAGCGACGTGCAAATGGATGGGGATGATCAGTGGAATTCTAGCTGAAGAATATGAAAGTGAGATGCGTATTGCAATTGCTTTCTCTAACACAGAACTCTGGCTTTGTCTGATGAGTTCCTAAAGCTGCTGCTCTCCTGTTTGCAGGTGAAGAGGAGGAGGATGGAATAGAAAGGACCTGTGACACCCTGCTCATGTGCATTGTGACCGTATTAAACCAGGGCCTGCGAAATGGTGGCGGCGTGGGAGACGTGCTCAGAAAGCCTTCCAAAGATGTAAGTGTTTTGGCTGAGGAAATGCATTACTCCTACAAACTGCATCTCATGAATGCCAAAGTCAGGTTTTGGAGGTTATAGGCAGTATTTGTATCTAGTCTGCTTTAATGTCACACAGTTGATTTATCCATGTAATTTTTACATCCCAGATGGAATGTTTCATGCAGAGTGCTAAGCTTGGTGTGATGATTCTTGAAGATAGGAACTCTAGGTCATAGTTTACCCCTTCTGGAAAACTGGAGTGTATTGTAACCTTCCAAGCACTGCTAAGAAGTGTTGCTAGGTTGGATCACCCATCTATTACACTAGAAATTTAAATGTAAAATTTTGAAAGGGATTGATTGATAAGTATATGTCAAGATGCTCCACTGTAATACATAAGGTGTATTTTTAACTGAAATTCAGCATAGCATCTGCCCTGGGATAGGTCCTGTTTTCATTTGTACTCAACCAGCATCGAAGCCAAAACAGAATTTCACATGTCATGGTATGTGTGCTCTTCCAGAAGTTCCCTCTAAAATTCATTTAATTTAAAGATGACTCTTAGTATTTGAGTAGTTATGTGCATTTTTATTTAAGTTCCAAAAGAACAGAAATGGAGTCCGGCCACACTTTGCTTGGTGAGCTGCACCATAACACAAGGATTAAATTCACAGCTAGGATCTCAGCAGGACTTGCAAGAGCCTAGAGACAGACAACAGAGATCTGGATGGAAGAGCTCCATCTACTTGTAGTAGGAATCTAGGTTCTATGTCATAAGACTGGGGGGTTCTGCAGGAACCATAGTCTATCCCCATGAATTCTGTAAACATAGACTTAGAAAATGACCCTTGTCTCTTAACAGTTATTTAATGCTAACTACATTAAAGTACTTCACAAAGGGTAGCACTATTATCCCAATCGGTGTGTGGGAAAAGGAGAAAACTAGTGACTTCCAAGTCAGCAACATGGTGAAGAAAAGGACTTGGGTTTTATGTTCCTCCTCCTTACACTGAGTGTCGTCAATCTGTTTGCCACAGAACAGCTTTGCTACTTTTAGAGGTGTCCATGGGAGTCCAGTCCAGCCTTTGCAAGAAGGAAAGTAGCCATGGCGTAAAACCAAAGAGTGTAATGACATGGGGAATATGAGCACTTTGTGTGTGTGTGTGTGTGGTGCACATCTGTATGTCTGCGTGTGTGCATGTGCGTGTTGTGTTCCCAAGAGATGCTTGGCCTGCCCCCTCTGAGCCAGCTTACAGCCCCATGGCTGGATTAGCAGAGTGCTGAAACGATTAACATGCTCTGCTTGGGCACAGAGTATAGTAGCCTGGCCTTGGTATCACGCACGCATGCTCCACTGCTTTCTAGTTGTTCGGTGTGGAAACTTGGTGTCAGTTTGGAGTATTCCACAAAGGCATACCATAAGCATATCCTTCTCTGTTTCTCTGAACAAGGCTAGCAGAATTTGGCATATGAAAACAAAAATGCATAGCTTTGCTTGAGCTAAAGTGAAAATGTTGTTTAATATTTTAGAGGTGTGCTATTTTTGTATCTTATTGCAACCTTATTATTGTTTCAGGAGCCCTTGTTTGCTGCGCGAGTTGTTTATGATCTTCTGTTTTACTTCATTGTCATAATCATTGTTCTTAACCTGATCTTCGGAGTCATCATTGACACATTTGCTGATCTCAGGAGTGAAAAGCAGAAAAAGGAGGAAATACTAAAGACAACCTGTTTCATCTGTGGTAGGTGTTACTGAGCTATTGAGACATTTGGTGGGGAAAGGAGCAAAATAAACTATTCCTCAATAAATAAAGCATGGACTTAAGGGGTGGTTATCTTCTGCAAGGAAAGTCTGTACAAACGTTGGCTTCCAGAATTATTCCCTCTCGGTAGGAAACAGATTTGCTTTAGGAGTCAAAAGCTAGCTTCGCTCAGAGGTGGCTTCACGGTCTCCACCCAGGATCTGAGGGAGAGGAGCCGTGTCTCACACTCGCATCGTCACCGCTAATGGAGATGATGCAGCTGCTGACTTTATTTTCACAAAGCGTGATGCAGATGGAAGTGCAGCTTTGCTATTTCACAGCACGGTGCATTCCAGTAGGGCAGCAATGGCAAAATCGGCCTGTTTCAGAAGGTGATAGGAAACGGGGAACGAAAGAATTAAATGAAAATCATCCCCACAAAACCCACGGATACATCGCGCTTTTTTTGAGGCGCGCTCACAAAGAGGAGCAGACCTTCACTCCCTTAGGGGACTTCAGAACTACCTTCTTTTTTGTAGGCTGGGTGTTGTTTCCATGGTTGTACTGACAGGGGTGAACGTTGTGCGGAGCACTATGGCTTTAGCGTCTGCGGAAGGCTCCGCAACAGATCTAGGGAGGAAAGCTGTGACATGGAGGCAAACATTTGTGAATCCTGTCCTTCCTTACCGTGGTATTCCTCCTCAGAGATTTGACCCATTACAGGGAAGAAAAAAATTAAAAAAAATTTAAAAAAAGAAATTTCTTATGACTACAGCTCTGTAAAGACCATGTGACTACAAAGCTGCAGAGACTTATGCTCTCTGCTAGGTTTAAGCGCCCAAACAATCCCACCGCAGCTTAAGTGAGACTGTTCACATGCTTGATGCTAAACATGTGCATAAATCTGTGCAAGATCAGGACCTAGGCTGCACGCTGTGTGCTTACCAGTATACGTTTAGAAAGAACCAGAGCCAATGCTTGTAAAGCACTTTATAGCCCTCAGCACAGAAGGCACTGTAAAACTGTAACATATTTATTATGTTGTTGTTGTTGTTATTAAGAGGAAATATCACCAAAGAGAATAAACACTGCACTGAAAGAATTCTGTCAGGAGTGCCTTCTGGCCTGGCATTTCTTGCCTGGCAGTTACTGTATGCAGTTATAGATTTTAATTTAAGATCCTTCAAATTCATGATCCTTCAAATTAAGCTAGGTTCCTTGCTCTAACATACCTAACAGATTTGGGTATTTTTATGTTGAAGTTTATTTTTTTTTGCATTACGTTCATGCCTTTTTGCAGGACTGGAGAGAGACAAATTTGATAACAAGACCGTTTCATTTGAGGAGCATATAAAGTCAGAACACAACATGTGGCATTATTTGTACTTTATAGTTCTTGTCAAAGTTAAAGATCCAACTGAATACACTGGCCCAGAGAGCTACGTGGCGCAAATGATTGTGGTAAGTCAATTTGGGCACGTGCTTTATGCAGCTCAGAGATGCTCCTTGCAGCTAGGGCAGAGAGTAACTTTCTTTTTCCCTCTCTCTGAACAATAGGAAACATCGATCTGTATTTTTAAAGATCTTTTCACATGTCTTAGACAGTCTGCAACGAAGCCTAGTCTTCAGTGTAATGAAAAAGATGAAGGCACGGGCCACAGGCTCTGGTTTGGTGTTTGTGCTCTCATGCTTTGTGGGTTCTGCTGCCTCATTAGCCAAACCAGGGGCAGAGGAGCATGCATCATAACATCTGCTGCTGCTCCAGCTTTGTCCGGTATCTCTGGGCTGCTGTCCAGAGAAATAACATCTCCTGCTGAACAGTGAAAGGCAGGGTCAGTGCTGAGGGCTAGTGCTTTTCTCCTATGACCGCTCTGAAAAACCTATTGAAAAGACCAAGAAGAGCTGCTGCAGGGATTTGAAGAGCTACAGGAACTGCCTCGTGAAGCAGTGAGAGTATGACTTGGATTCAGAGAGAGGAATTTGATGACAGTGGGGCAGCGAGATGTTCGATTACATTTCATTTCCAGCCTGCTACCAAAGACAGTTTGTTCTGGTGAGACAGAGGGATAGATTATCAAGGCTGCCTGGCTTGGGGCTTTGTTTTTGAGGAATTTTTCTTGCCTGCTGAGATATTCTGGTGCAGCATTTACTTCCCATGGACTCCCTGGCAGATATTGCACCGCTCAGGGCCTGTGCCAGGGTCTGTGGTTGCAGAGCCAGCATAGATCTGAATCCCAGAGGAGTGTGTAACCAAATGCACAGCAGGCTTTGCTGTTTATGCATTTCTGGAGCCAGACTTCTTACTGAGGGTATCTGCTCTGTTATCCCTCATTGGGCCTTTGATTATACATACTGCCCAGTCTCACTAGTGAGATGCTGAGTGCCCTTTCAGACCTCGGTTTAGCCAAGGGGAAGATTCCTCTCCTTTAATTTCAGCTGTCTTCAAGTCAGGCACCTGGTTTAAATCGACCCCAGCTCCCTGCCTCGTCAGTGTAGAAAGCTGCATTATTTATCCTGCCTTAAGATGGGTTTCTAGGATAGCTGAGGTGACTCACCCTGGCATCACCTTTCTCACTCCATTGAGAGCCTAAATGATTGGTTTAGACAAGATGCCTAATTGGGAGCTGGCTACAATTAGAGGAGACTCGTCCCAGCCACTGCACAGGCATGTGCAGAGCTTACTTGAAGAACTCACCTGAGTGGAACAGCTTGTGTTTAGCCAGGAGTGCATGCTCGAATGCTGCGATGAAATGGAACTTTTGGAAGTGCTATTACCACGACGCAGGAAGGGGCTGTGTCAGGTGATAGGAATTCAGTGCTTAGGCACAGAGGAACAGCCTTTGTCCATGGAAATTTTGAACTGTCAATCCATTGCCCAGCTCAGGACATTTATACTGTTAGGCAGTAATGGATCTACGCTTCTGCAGTATGATGGGTGAGATAGAAAAACTAAAGGAAATACTTGTATCCTCTGTTCCATTACAAGAAATTATTCATAGTAGCAAGTTGTCCTCTTACACACAAATATATTTTAGCTTCTCTCAGAAATGCACTTTAATTCATGGAATCAATAGCATCTCCAGACTCTAGGGCTTGCCTCATTTGTCTGCTCCTTCACTACTCCTCTTCTTCTCCCTGCAATTTCTGTATGATTTTAAACTTTGCAAGTATGTGTGTTAAGTATTAATGTTTAATTCCAAGGGATGCATTAATATTCATAGTAAGCATATTCTTCTTGTGGCAGCAGTGGTTTGACTTTTCTGATGTAATTCACTAATGTATTTTACGTCTGCATTAATGGTGGGAACTCCTCTTTGAGTATCTAAAATATTAACAGAAAAGCACCAAAACACATGTGACCTCAAGCACTGAACTGATTTCTCAAAGCCTCTGTTTCTCTGTGGCAGAATGCTAGTGGTTTAAGTGGTTAGTAGTAGTCCAGATTTGGGGATTATTATTTTGGGATTGTTTTTTCCATGGGTTTATATATAAAGTTGATGGTTGTTCTGGATGATGGGAGAGGTGTATATGGACCTAGAAGTGTAAAGCTTACATGGAATGGAAGAGGGAATGGAGGACTATGGGGAAAAAAAGGGAGAATCAAATGTTTGAACAAACTATAAGTGGACTCTTTCTCTTGGAGCCGGAGAGATTGCTGTATATCACATGGTACAATGAATATTAAGAAATGAAAGAAAATAATCTAACTAGAAGGGTGGTGTATTCTTGAAGTGTGATATTAGACTGGAAGAAGAGATTTAGAGATACAGCTTTGCTCAGGACCAAAGGAAGAGTTGAAAAGAAAGCCCTCAGAGGTAGTTTTGCAGCTGTCAGCTGTATAAGCTGATGTAGTGTATGTGTTTGGTGTGTTTCAAACACAGCATGATAGTAATGAAATTACATGACAACAAACCAGGACACAAGCATGTGAGATGCACGACGTTCCATGCAGAAATTGAGGCTGAGGTCTGGGGTTTGTCCTGCACACAGAGAGAGAGAAGCTGATTCAGACTTTGTGATGGACTGAAAGCTGAGCAAACATTCTTATGGTGCTGGGAGAGGTGACCAAGTCCCTGGTAAGAGACCAAGTTTTGGTTAGGATCTGGCACAAGAGAGGCAGACTTCAAATTAACCTTTCACAAGGGAACTGGGGCTTGCCAGTGGAACTGACTCATTGCTGAATGAGGCTTACTGGGGGTGTATGGGAATGTGACAAATGTTTATAAAAACAGGGTGGTTGCAAGAACAGGGCAGTCTCAGGACCTCTTTGAAGGGGAGAAGGTGGAATGAGATTTTATATTTCAGGTGGTGCAGAATATGGCTGAAAAAACTGCATGAATCATATTGCTGGAAAAGGTCTCTTAACTCTACTGGTTTTTATTACGATTAGGTATGCCTTTTGTGGCTGCTTCTGTAGCTTTAATGGATCAAACCCAAATTCTGTGTTTTCACAGCCAGATAACTTACAGAGAATTTGGACCCAAATCCAATCTTCAAGGCTGAGATCCATCCTTAAATACACATAGGTCAAAATTTTGAAGTATGCTGCAGTAGCTTCATTAATAGAAAGTGGAGTTCAGCTCCAAGTATCATCCTCGCTACCCCTCTTTGTACTTGTTTACTACTGTCTTGCAAAGTATTGCAAAAAGAAACATTGGAGTGATGATCAGTATTAACTAAGCACTGGGAAAAGCATCTACAATTTCTGATAGTTTCTTTTCTCCATTGCCCAGACCCATAAGGACCCCAAAATACTACTCTCTCCATTATGACTCTCAGTCTCTTGTAGCTATCATTTGTCCAGTGAACAGTGAAGCATCTGGTTTGAAGTCTTACTGATAGCACAACTTGAAAAAAAACAGAAGTACTATGCTTTTCTTGCTTTGGAATAGGATTTGAAAGGATGAAGTGCCAAATGGGGTGGAAATTATTTACTCATTAACTTCACTTTACCAGTTTTCTAGTTCAAGAAGGGGAAAGAAACTTGTAGGTGATATTGTACACACCCCTCCCTCAAAGGCAAGTTTCCAAGTTCCCTTGTATTTCTGTTTCAGGGGTGGCTTGTTTCAAGGCATTCCCATTATATTGCATGTCTCTGGCCTCAAAAGACCTTGGGGCAGAGGACTTCTATTGCTTTCTTCCTCTGGACTGTGGACATCAGCTGCAAACTCCTAATGTTCCCTGTAGTTTTGATTTTCCCAGCAGCTCTGCATTTGCTTTAGGGCTTAGCATACTGCTCTGAGGAGTGACAGAAGTAATCGGTAGCTATCCAGCTTTCATAAAGCAAGGTATTATTTTGTCTTTTATTTTGTCTTTTTTTTTTGTCTTTTGTTTTGTTCTGTCTTTTTAGAATGTATTGTAAGCCAACGCACAGTTTATACACCTCTAGCTTTTCAGTCAGGTACTTTATAAAGATATTGGTGGGAATAAAGCACTTCAGCTTTTCCAGTGATGCCCATTCTTGCATGCTATCTTGTATCAGTTATTGGGTGAAATATTAATGAATATTAAGTCAGGGCAGTAGGTTTTATTATTTGTTTGTTGTCCAGGCCTCTTTTGAAGACAGACAGGTGTTGTACAATATCCAAAAAGAGTCAAATTTTGAAAACCTGGCTACATGCATTGCATTTGTACTGAGAACCTGCATGAATGATCCCCCTATTGAATTTGCATGCCTACAGAAGAAAACTTCTCTGACCCATTTGAGCAGACGTACCATCCCAACAAACCCAGAGAGATGCACATAACTTGTATTACATTGATACAGCAATTTTTGAATGTTCCTTGCGTCCATTTGTCAGAGGAGACAGTTTAATGCAATAACTGGAACAGTGAAGGCTAATGTCCAAATTTTTAGGCTTCTCTTTTCAGGGGTGCAATTTGCACACGCAGATTTTACCCAGGCTTTGGTAGCTGTAAATTGATAAATGGAGGCAAAAAATGTAGATGATTAGTTGCTGGGTTTTTTTCAGTAAAACAGAGAGATATGAATTAGCCTATGATTTGTGCCTCCATTCACTTGCAAATATAAAAGGCTATTGGCATAGTAATTAAATTAATTATTTTGCCCATTGGAAGAATGAAAGACTTCAGCAAACGAAGCCCTAAAAGTTTTGTTCTCGCGTGCCCTGTCCGCAGTTCTTAGCAAGTTTCATAATGGATTTTATCAGCATTAGTGCTACCTGTCATAACTACATAATTACAGCACCTAATTATATTATTACTTATTTACTCTAATTATGTAATTGGATGTAATTGGTGCAATTACATAACTCCTCAATCAGCTGAAAACTGCTCTAAAACCAGCCTATGTTCCTAAGAGTAAAGGATACTGCCATGCATTAGACGGTCTCCCTAAACCAAGGCAATCTTTGGTGGGAAATTAAAGGGTCTGTTCTCCTGCCATTGTGGTCATTGGGACTATGAGCCTTTTATACTGTCATAGTATCTTAAAAGTATTCCTTTACATCTTCCTTCATTTCTAAATGTATCCCTCCTGAAAGGCAAATTCCTAATCTTAAAACTCTTCAAGCTACTCAGGATCCCAACATCTCCACTGAAATTAAAAGCAAAATTCCCATCAATGTTATAAGGACAAAGAAGAGGAGACAGGTTGAGCAACACCAGCCTGAAATTCTGAACAGTGATTTTCTTATTCAGTTCTTTTATAAGCACTTCTGTGTTACAGCAATCACCTGTCATTGGTAACCTGACAAAATATTGCAACTACTTCATTTTGAAGGTGTCAGCTTTTCTTTTTTTCTTTTTTTTTTTTTTTTTTAAGTTATTAAATAAACAAAAGTATTTACCAAATATGGCCATTTCCATGTGATAAGGAAAAATGCTATCCTCATTTTGAAAATTCAGGTTGTTTTGGTGGGATTTTTTAAAAAAATACTGAAGTTTGAAAACTGATCTGAATTTAGTGCTCACTTGAACTGGTGCTGTTGTCTCTCTTCTTCTGACCTCCAGCTCCGTGTTGACGCTTTCTTTTTCTTTTAGATACTTAGAAGCGGGTATGAAATTCACAAACAGCGCTGGGAATGATGCCAAATGAGCTATTGAGAAGTCTCACAATAGTTGTCATTATGCCCATGCTGTGTGCTGGGCAGTGCAAGCCCTTTTCCCTCGGCATCCTTCTCCCTCCTGCCTCACTGCTCTGCCACGCTCCCACCTCCGGAGCAGAGGTGTGACATGAGCCATGTCAGTGTGCAGCTGCTTCCCTGCTCCAGGGCTCGGCAATGATGCTGCGAGATCCTGGCCAGAGTTGCTCCATGAGGCTCAGACCCCCACAGTGTAGCAACAGGGACAGGGGACAAGCTGCCTCCTAGAGCCAGAGCTACTTGCGTATAGTGTCTGGCAGACCCATGTGTGGATGCATTTTTTTTTTAATTATTTTTTTTTAAATTTTAGCCAACCTCAGCAGAAGTAGCTAACTGTCAAAACAGCAAAAGCATGAGCCAAGCAGAGCCTGCAGAGCCCAACAGCTGTGAGTGGTTAGCCTGCCTGCCTATCCTTTCACACCTTGGGGCAGTGGGAGGTTGTCCCAGGGTTCATTAGTGAATGTCGAGTCGTTTCACTGATGCCAGATCCTGGTGTGCACCCCCAGCCAGGTGTCCAGCATATTGAGTGGCCATCCCCAAGCAAACCACGTGGAGGTTCTAGAGGAGGCAGGTCCAAAGGAAACAAAGACAGGCGAGGTGCAGGAGGTGAAAAAGTGCAGTATGGGAAGGGGAAGAGCATGCTGACAGCGGGCGGGTGTGGAGGAGCAGGGTTTGTGGAACAAGCTGTTCTTGACTGCTGTCGATTTTTGTCAAAGAATGTAATAAAATAATATGTACCGAGAGGACTGTTGACCTCAGCTCTTAAAATATAACTTCTTTGGAGAAGAAAAAAAGTTCTGTCAGCCAGGATTTTTCTATTCCGGTATCTATCGTCTTTTTGAATTTTGGAGGCAAAAGTTTTCCCTGCTAATTTTTATCTCTAGTCTGTAGATATTCTTAGTACATCCGAGGGTTGCTAAACACTGTACGGGTAGAGAGAATGACTTAAAACCAGAGAAATGTCAATCCAAGGTAACATGACTGCTGCAGAAGGGACACGGGTTGTCAGGAAGACACTCTGGGTGTTTTTCACACACGCTCTGGTGATTCATCCCAGACTATTTCAGATATTCCATCCCCCAGATGTCCACCATACCCTTCTGTTGCAGTCAGACACAACAGCAACAGAGGGGAGGAGGACAAGTGATGTGTTTGTTCACTCCTGAGCTTCTGCAGTTTGCAGCCCAGAGTACTAATGTGAAAATTGATGGCCATTGAAGTCACGCCAGCCTGAACTGCATTGGTTGAGGAGAGGACACGGAACTGATTCTGCTGCCTCTTGATAGGTAGGGTAATACCAGCAGGGAGAAAGGGCATGTAGCTAATAGGGGTGACCCCTTCAGCTGCTACAGCTAAATCCGACAGGGATGGTGAGCTGTGGTTCTTAAACTGGCTCACTATAAATAAACCATATTTTTAAGGCTTCTTCATTATCATAAATTCTAGTTCAAGATGAAGTTTCTGATCTAGCAACTCTCAGACCTGACAATGCTTACAGGACTCGTGCACACAAATGCTCTGCTGGAGTGGGGCGTGGGGTTTATAACTTTTGGGAAGCTAATAATGTTCCCATTGTTAGGACTGATTTATTTTACTTTTTAAGGCTGGCCTTCCTCCAAACACTAGCAGATGTTATCAAAGCAAAACTTGCAAGGATGAGATGTATGTACATATCATTATGATATTCAACTTCTTCCTAATTACTTTAAAAGACTGATACGATGCGTGTCACGTCGTAATTACTTACCATGACAGTAATACCAGGAGCACAAAAGCTGGCTGCTAAATAAGATCTGAGGTCTCTGTGACAGACTCATTTCCTAGAAAATACAGCGTTGGTTTTGTCTGCAGTTGGGTTTTCATAAAACATGCAATTAAAGAAATATGCCTAATTAGATGGTTTACTGTTCCCATTTTTTGTTACGCTCAAACTAGAAGAGCAAGTGGGAATGCAGCTCTCTGTGCCCTTCCACATGGATGCAGGCCCTGTGGGGAGTTCAGGGCTTTGGTTTAAGTGCAACAGGTCCCAGAGAAAGTCCTTTTTCTGCCTCAAGGCTTGCCTCAGATTCGCAGAGGATCTCAGAGTGGTGATAGAGCTGGAATTATGCTTTGCACAGGTTCAACCACAGGTTGGCTATATGAGGGGAGAGGGATCTGTTACCCAATTTTAGGATATATTGAGGCGTTGGTTTTCCTTCTGCTAGGTATTGAATTATTTTTCTATTGTTGCTTTTCCTGTTGTTCAAAAATAACATTGGTTTCTGTAGGCAGTCCATTGCTATTTTTGCTTCTCTGTACGATTTTACCTCTACATCATTATCTTACAGAAGAGCTAAACGCCTCCCTCTCCACTTCATAAAATATGCAATTACAGTAACGTGCCTAATTAGCTGTTTTCCTGCTCATTTGGGTGTTGCTCAAAGCATGAAAAGTTAGCATCATGTGAGGACAAAGCTCCTATTCTACAAGAGGGCTGAGCACCTTCTTTTCTACATCAGGAGCTCTGCATCTTCCAGAAATGGGCTCTTTGGTCCACTATAAATAATTCAGTTGGCCTGCTTGGCTGGGTGATATGTGAGGTATGGGTAGAAAAAGGGAAAGGTGGGCTTCGTTTGATACCTCATGGTTAAAGCTTGTGCGTTTAGTGGCTTTAGGTTTATATACATTCTTTACAGACAGGGAAAATGAATTATCCTGTTGTTGTTTGAATGGAAACCCCACGTATCTGATCCTGCCTCCTTAGAAGTGATGCTGTTAGCTGGAGTGGGGGAAAGATTGCTATCAATGGCAGGTGCTGCAGCACAGGCAGGTTTGCTGCGTGTGGTGAGGGTATGGTGATAGCCTTCAGCCCCCCTGGCTGACTCCACTGAGCCAGCCAGGACTGGCCACACCATCACACGGTGCCCTTGTCCCTGCTGCCTTTGTGCTCAGCACGAAGTTCTTGTTAACTCCTAAAGGGACAAGTCCCAGCACCAACACAAGCCTGTCTTTTTTTCCTCTTTCCTTTGAAGCCACTTCTGAATACCAAGCTGTTGTGTCGATTGCAAGTTAGAGAGCGGAGCCTAAAACTCCCTAAAAGTACATTCTTTGAGGTGTGGGTGTTTTTTCCCCCCGAGGTCTGGAATCAGTGTTTTGATACTATCCAGCACTAGGCTTTTTGGATCCTCTGGTATCGTGGCTCAGTCACAGTCTCAGCTTGATTGTCCTCTGTGTTTGAAAGATTTGGCCACCTGTCTGTTGTTGACCAGTATTTCAGCTTCAAAGACTGATTTTGCTATAAAGGTGGCTTCTGCCTTGAGAACACAGTGTAGTCACAGGCTCCCTGTCCTCCTTCCAACTGCAGTTCATTCAATTTGCAAATTAAAATAAATGAGCCGAGTTGGGCTCCTGTTTGTTTGTTTGCTGCTGGCCTGAAAAACTCGGGGAGGGGTCTGGACATGAGGCTGTGTTCCTTGAAACTTGCACATCCCCACGAAGATGGACTGGAGGGGTTCCAGCTGGAGCACCCTCAAGCCGAGCAGCGCTGCTGGCAGGACACGGGCTGCGGTTCCCTGCTGGAATCCATTCCTGCCTTGACCTGCCAGGGACTCGAGCTGTTAACTTTCCAGACAGCTTGCAAAAGCCATCTTTTATCCTTTTGTTAAAGAAGCATGTGGCCTGGGATGGATCTGTGTGTGGGCAGACCTTTATTCTGTGATTTCAAACGATAGGAAGGCTCTCCAAGACACTGGATAGGCACCTACTGTTGTGCTTAAAAGCCTGGTGGTAACACACCCTCGATTGTCCTAGGACTGGCTGTGTTTGGCTTCGCCTAATGGAAACTGGACTTTAACTGGGGTCACAGATAGTGGTGAGAAGTTCAGCCTCAGAGAAACGATGTGATGAGCAGATCCCAAAGCGTGCAAACTGAATTAATTTCGTATTGCAACATTTGAGAACAATTATTGTTCTTTGTGCTGCAGTGGTACGAAGCTTCTGTCTTCTTGAATGGGAAGGAGACTCCAAAATTGTCCACAGTGAAGGCAGATAACTGCAGATGGTGAGTAAAGGAAGGACTATGGGTTTGCCCAAAGACATAAGGGAGATTAATAAAAGAACAGGGAGATGAGTTTGAGGTTGTTGCCTTTGCTGGAATACCGTCTAAATAAGCATAACTTTGGTTGGACTCGAAACATAGCGGTGAGATTCTGTGAGAACTAAACCAGGGAAAGGCTACCAAAAAATGTAGTTCTGCTTCTGAGTTCTCATAGTTCAGAGACAGCAAGATTTGGGAGAGCTGAACACAACGTTACTGGGAGCTTGTTTTACAAGGTTTTACAGAGACGATGAAGTTACTTCTTCTATCTGTCATAGGAAGAAAAATCCACGGGCCCGTGTTACTGTGTTTGGATAAGTTTCTGAATTTGTGTAACTTTGGTCTCATTGTGCCATTTATCTTTTGGGATCAGTTTTATGAGATTTGTGTCAGGTTTTTCTACTCGGTTGCAAGGCTAGTTCATGGAATCTTCTCTTTTTTTAGTGTGGTGGATATGTGTATGATAAAAAGCTAAGATTGCATCATCTTTAATAAAAGAGAAGATATATAGCCTAAAGAAATCAGATTAGTTGTAGAGAAAGAAATCAATCAGGTTGGCAAATTCTATCTGTGGGACAAAGTGCAAAATGTTTGTTTCATACAGTATTTATTGAATAAATTTGTTGAGAAGATGGTTAAAAATGCTCTATGGGAAAAAAAAAAATGGGACCATTTTGTTCAATTTAAATGACATTGATGTATTTTCTACATCATGAAATCTTGCAATATTACCAACAACAATCCTAGATAAAGTACTTTACACAATTGCCTCACAGGGCATTTTGAGATAAAAGTATGTATCGGAGATTGTAAATTGGCTGCATCCTATTTATATATAATGGAACCAACTGCAGCCATCCTACAAAATTCAATAGATCAGGAATCACATTACACTTCCGTGAGTTTGGAGTGGTAGGAGCTTTAAAGAGTCTCCAAAAAATACCAGGCATCTTTAAATCATTTTTAATGAACCCTGTGTATTTTATACACATGTGATTAAAATGTTTTGTCTTTGTTTTCTCCTTTTGCTGGATGCTGCTGAAGGAAAATTGTAACTCTGGATTTGTGAAACTGATCATCTGCTTGTTCTCAAGAGAAAATGCATTTTAATGGAACAGAGCAAACCATATTTAAATGCTAGCCTGAAAACAGAAAGAAAAAGTAAAAGCAGATCTGTACAGAGGATCCATTTCAGTATTTTCCTAGCAATTTGAACAAGAACACTAAATGAAAATGTAGCATAGGCAGATAAAGGTTCACAAAGTACCGTGGTGGTTTTTTCACTTATTGATCTGTGCTTGCAGCCTCTGCAAACAGCGCTCAGTAGGCACGAACCTGAATGAATAGATGTTTTGCCTTCAGGGCCCAGTTTTGCTGGTTTCCTCCTATTTTGCAAAGGGAATACAAGTGCTCTGTGCTTCGCAGTAGGCAGGTGGCACCTTCTGGGATCTGCTGCTCACCCAGCCACAGCCAGACATGCAAAGGGGCCTCTCCTTGGCCATTGTGTCTGCACAGGCACGGAATTGTGCTTGCCGTGCAGAGCAATGCACAAAACCCACGGGCAAGCATTTGAACAGAGCAAGTGATTTGAGAGCAGGCTGATAGTGTCCAGGCCCCTAAGGCTGAAAGGTGGCCATTGCTTGGTGGTGTTTTGTAAGTAGACACTTCAAAGAGAAATCTAGATCTTTTACCTCTCATCTGACTGATACTCATACTGAATATGTGCATTTATGCACATGTGTGGTGTATGCATGATCACATCATTGCCTAAAAAGCCAGTTCTGCAGAGCCCGTTGGTGATAGGTAATCATTCTTACTAATTTTAAAAGAAAACGTTGTTGTTTAACTTGTCCTTTCGTGCTGAACCATGTGCAAAATACATCAGAGTCAAAATGGGCCCAAAGCAGGAACATTCAGATCAGGATTCAAAATGCCTCGACTCTGGCAATATCCTAAACCAGAACAATTGTGCTGCAATCAGTGAAGCTCTGCCTGTGTAAAGCTGAGAACAAGGTCAAGTCCTGAGCCTCTGAAAAATGAGTCTCCAGCTGAGTCTTTGTATTTCACAAAGATTCTGTTACACCGAATTGAAGCTAAAGCTGAAAAATGGACAGTACTTGCAAAATACAAGGTGACAGGACCAGAGAATTAAAGCTAAATGTGGAAAAAAGACCCCAAACCAAACAAACACATAAATTTCCACAAGTATGTGCCTGAAATCTGTGCTACAAGAGATATGCAGTAGAGGTCATGGTTTGGAGTTCAACCACTGAGTTAGATTCTGATCCACTGGATCAAACCAGCACTTACACTGACAAAAATGGGTCAAAATTTGTGGTGTCCTTACCAGCTGAATGGTATGTACGTCTCTAAGGAGCAGACACCATCTCTGTCCTCAGCACTGGCATGATACTGTAGAGTATGTTTACACGGCAGTGGGATTAGTGCTGTTGGCTTTGGTCTGGAGGTCAGTATCTGGATTGTGCCTACTAGCATGTTTTGCAAAATAAAATCAATATTAAACTTTAAAAAGGGCAGCTCCAGCTTGCCTAGTGCAAGCAGGGTGGTGGTGTGCTGGTAGGACTGGCGGGGGCCTGGAGATGCATCGTCATTCTGTTCACTTAAACACAGTCACGGGGAAGCAGAAACACCATTAACCATTCAGCTGGGTGTGCGCCAGTCCGGCACGGGGACGGGGAATTTGCTGTTGAGAGCAGCAGGGGAAGGAGGGGGAGAAAGAAGTTAGAGCTGGAGGCATTTTGGTGGCGGTGGTGGGGCTGGGCGAGCAGCAAGACCCCTCTCCTGTGACAGGGCTGCCCGACACGGTGCGGCCCGGAGAGGGGCTGCCCTGAGCCCTGGGGGAGCTGAGCCTGCAAGGTTCAATAGCCAGCACCGCAATGAGCTGTGAGAGAAGAGACGGAGAACTGCCAGGTGCCTCTGTGCAGAGGCTGCCATTGCATTACGCTGTGCTTCCCCCCCCACCAGACAGCTGGAACTAAACCAGAGCCTCCCATGCTGCCATTAAAAGGTTCTTTATTTTTTTTCTTTTTTTTTTTTTTTTTTTTTTAAGGACATGTGCACTTAATGTCAGAATATTGAAACCATACCCACATGAATAAAGTTAGTAAGCTAGTGATTCATTGCTGTTTCAAATCTCTATCTAGCCACAGTAAATTTCTGCTCGGTAGTGACAGTCTGTGTCCACATGCAGCCTGTGATTTACAGTTCTGCGTTTTGTATCAACAACATCTGTTTAACAAAAGGAAAAAAAAATAAGCCAAGAACATTTATTTTCTAATCTCTATACCAGATGTTTCATTATGCACAAGATCCAGGGATTATATCACTAATAATTTAATTATTTTAAATGAATAATCTGAAGTGTTTTTCCCGAAGCGTGTCCTGTAACCACTAACAACATAAAAACATGGGAATGTGGAAAAATAAACTCATGTTTTGCACAAGTCTAGAATTATATCTATTTTAAGGGCACAAATATTAAGCACTAAATCCTAGCTTCAAATGGCAGTGCTGGGATTCTTGAAGATTTGCAGAGGAGGATATCAATTCTCGGGGTTATGATAGAGATTAGGTGGCAGAGAGCGATTGAAACAGCAGAAGAAATCAGCAGTTGAGAAATGAACGTGTGCTGCTGGCAAGGGAAGACGTGAGAAGCAAACGTGGCTTCAAGTGAGAGTCGTGCTGGGGTGGGATACCGGCTGAGACCCTCCCAGCCCACCGAAGTTGTGCCGGGCAGCTCTCCTGAGTCCCCAGCTGGCTGCAGCCCTCTCACCCCTGCAGATCCCGCAGGTTCCCACCCGCAGGGCCCAGTCTCCAGGTGCTGGGGACAAAGCCGCTTGCTTCAGGTTCTGCTTTCCACCCAGAAGGGCAAAGCGGGATCGGTTCCCTTGCCGTGCTGGCTGCGCTCTGGCTGGTGCGGCCCAGGCCCTGGTTGGCCTTTTTCACTCTAAGGACACGCTGCTGGCTCACAGACTTAGCATTGGCATGTAGTTTTGCCCACAAGAGTAATGCAAGATCACATTCAAAATTATGGTCTTGACTGTAAAAAATTATTTCAGTGATGATTTCCATTGCTTGGAGGTAAATTGGTCCCTTAGGTGCATTTGATAAGCACAAATTTTGGGTGCTTGTTCTTGGAGAAGCAGGGTCCTTTACAGAGTTTCCAGCTGAGTATCAAAACTGCCACATGCAGCATCAAAGAAAAATCTTCACTGCTTGTGGTTTATTATCTTTCCTCAATGTAATTTTTGCGGGGCTATCTCAAGTGGGAATGCTTATACTGGAAACACTGAGACATTTATAACTGACTGGCCTGGATTAACCGTCTTGAAGAACTCACAATTATTCAGAATTACAGTGATAGATTCTGTTTCAGCCCTCAAAAACATTCAGCCAAGTTAAAATGAAAGCAAATGCATCAATGATGCTGCTGAAGCGGACGGTGGGTCTCTGTTGTAGTTCCAGCCTTATTTCAGGGGGAAACAGATTTCTATATTTTTCCATGAGCTGTGAAAGCTGTAGCATGTGTCAATCCACCTCAGGCCCAGCCAGACCTATTAGTTTTCTTCTTGCATAAAGATTTACCCGTAATTGCCAAGATTTATTTTTATTTTCCTTGAATTACTGTTGTGGGTGCATATAGATGCGTAACAATTCCTAATTTCTCTCCCTATATTCTTGTACAGCACAGATTGCTTATCAAATACAGTCTTAACATTAAAGTGTCAAACAGGATTTGCAGAAAGCTATTTGGGTTTGTAGTTTAGGATGAACGTTTATCAAATTGTGGATTAGCTGAATCATGCACTGAACCAAATTATTATTGTCTGTGATTAAATCACAAAGTGGTTATTGCCCTGTGTCATCTAAAGCACAAGATAGTTTAAATCTTTGAAATCCCTTTTTAAGGTGGCTATAGGAGCTACATAACTACAGTCTTCTAGGACCAGACTCTGTCCCTAGGCAGAAAAATAATAGCTTTCAAAAGGTCGTTTGGACCGATCACTCTGCTTATATGGGCAACAGATCTGGGAAGGGAGTGGATGGCCTTATTTACATTTCAGACATACAGAATAATTTCTTGGTAAATAGATCTCTTTGTACCCAGTGCTAAAGTATTTATTCAATGTGCTGGCTATAAAAAGGGGAGCAAACAGCCTGTTCGTTCTCGTGCCCGAAAGGACACGAGCTGCCGGCCGAAGAGCTGCAGTGCTGGTGGTTTCTTTGCCCTCATGCCAAAGCCACGGGTCCTACGGCCCAACGGAGCTGCAGAGGGGGAAGCTGTGCCGTGCTTCCTGGCAGTGCTGCTCCTCCAGCGTGGAGGCCACAGGCTGACCAGTGCTGCCTCTCCTCAACACCAGTGCAGCAGGGGGTTTTACCACCCTCGTGGGCACTTGAGAGTCTATGGTCTCCCTAAAGCTGTAGGAGGCTTTTGCTGTGCTGTGATGCTGGGTTACTGTTCCTTGGATATCAACGAACATCTGTTGTAGGATGGGACACCGTGAACAGTCCAGTCCAGCACACCAAGGTGCTGGGAGCAAACCTTCATGGTGATGTCCATGCTCCTCTTCTGCACCCTTCAGTGACCATCCAGCTGAGGAGCAGAGAGCTTTAAGCCTAGCTGTTTTCTCAGCCTCACTGTTAGGTAACAACTCTTCTGATGGCTGTGTCACTCACCTCAGTGAGTCACCAAGGAGCAAAAGATCTGTGTGAGACATGGTGGGCTGGAGGATGCAGAGGCCCGTTTCCTGCTCTGGTGTGCATAACTGGGGAGGTCACAACCCGGGAAAAGAAATGAGCAGTTATCACTGCTGGGTTTTTTTTTCTTTTTTTTTTTAATAGATGGGGGGGAAGTCCTGAAATGGCTTGTTTTCATGTTGCAACGAGGGGTCACAGGATACAAAGGGCTAAGAGTCACTGCATTAGAGTCTGCTTATGAAATGACAGTCTGGTAGAGCCGATGGTGGCATGGCACTCTGAGCCCGTGGCAACAGCACTGGCAGAAAATATGCATTAGGCTGCCTTCGCTCCTCTACTTCATCCCCTTCATCCTACTCTTTGACCTATTTTCTCTCATTGTTATCTAGTAATCTATTTTTTAAAGGCTCAGCCCAGTCTTTCCTGCTGGTTGCAGCTGATCCATCTCGCTGCTAGCCTGTGAAACCAGCACCTCCTAAAGAAACGTCCCTCTGCCAATTACTCCGGAGGCATGGATTCAGCTCAGCGTGAGAGCTCGATTGAAGCCAGTTGGCTTTGCCACCAGGACGGGGATGGCGAGAGAGAGACTTTGTACAAAGTATAGAAACCTTCGGTCTTTTCTCCATCTGTGCTCAACTGAAGTCAGGGAAAGGGGGATGTTTTAGCAGAGGGAGGACTTAGCCTGTAGCTCTGCCCTCCTTCTGGAAGGCCCACAGAAGGGAAGGAGAAAGTTTTGTAGAAAACTCCAGGACACAAACGCAGACTTTTGCTCTGAGCATGCCTCTCCAAAAAGAAGGGTCTGAGGTTTCTCAAAAAGAACACAAGTAGCAAATAATTGTAAGCCCTGTGATTTCCCAGGCACGTGCCCTC
>WUAM01000254.1:2508898-2536701 GCA_024336885.1 Actenoides hombroni | reverse complement strand
AATTTGTAGCTGGTTTTTTTTTTTTCATGGTTGAAAGGGATGGCAACCTAGAATGCCAGAGATGCAAGGGGAGCTCGTTTGGATTCGTTCACAGGGCCCCCGACACGGCTGCGTTTGCGCCCCTGCAACTGGCTGGCTCGGGTAGCGACGGAGGTCGGGGCGGTGCCCTTGGCCTCGTCCTTAGAGCTGCCTCCAGACTTCTCCCGACAGCGCTGGGATCACCAGGATGAGCGGGAGAAGGAGAGCTGTCTGTTAACGCCAGTGCGACAGCCTGGTTCGGAATCAGTAGAAGTCATTTCTGGCTTTTTCGCCAAATAGCAACGTTAGTCACATTTGCTTGGCATTTACTATTTTTTAATTACCGTAAATATGTCAGTTGGGTAAGCGGTAATGTTGCTTCAAGTAACTTCTTCTAGGAGGGAAAGGGGAGAAACCTCAAAAGACTTGGGGGGTGGGGGGGTGGGGGGGGCAAGGGGAGAATTAAAAAAAAAAGAAAAAGGAAAAAAAATATAAAAGAGTTGCAAAGAGAAACATTAACGCTTTTGAATTTTAGCTGTCACCATGCAATCTCTTATTTATAACATGGAGCACAATGGATCTACAGCTGTGGGAATGTTATGCACATAACACTGACAACATAACTGGAAGTGATTTCTTTCTCCTGGCTTCAGATGTTCTCGATTAATGTGGCCGTGAGATTTCACATACTGAGGAGTAAAACTGTGTTTTAAATTCAAGTTCCAATGGAGGATTCAGGAAAAAAAAAAAGCATAATGTATACCTGTATGAAGCATATATGGGATTTTATCTTTTTTTAAGCAAGCTTAGCAGTGTCTTTCTGTATGGAGCTGTAATGGTGTCATTACCTTCCATAAACTCATCTTCAGCAAGAGTTGACTTGAGTTTAAAAAGCACCGTACTCTGCCAGCTTTCTTCTGAGCTGAAGATTGTGGGCTTATGCCTTTGCCTGCCCTTCCTGCTTTCAGGGGCTTGCAGGGCTGGCCTGGCTGGTGTGGGACAGGGGGCAATGACAGAGGAGCTCCTTGCAGCTCCAGGCTCTACAAAAGGCCGCGACCGAGTCAGCTGTGCAGGTTTCTGCTGTATCCTGTATTTTCTTGGGAGGGCTTTAAAAGAAAAGTTACAGGGTTTCCACAGAGCCCAAGAGGCTCTTCTTTGTTTTAAGAGATATTTGGTGCACAAATGGGAGTTGTGATCCCAGTTCACTTTCATTTTCAGTGAGTTTAGGTTACCTGATTGTCCTTGGTGCATTTGAAAATGCATCTCCGTTACATGGAGTCACTTTTTAAAACAAAATATTTTTGCAATTGTTTTCCCCCTGTAACATTTCCATCTTGTTACAAAAGCCATTTTGATCAAAGGTGGGAATACTATTGGCTTCACTACTTCTAGTTTCTCCCTGAAGAATTGCTGTTGTCTTACTTAAGGCATAAATCAAAGCAACAGACCTAAAGTTAAAGGGAAGGGGCATTTCCCTCTCTTCATCCCACACTGAAACCTGTTCTTGGAAGCAATCTTTTTTTTCTTTTGTGTGTACCTGTCAGGTGGCTGAGATAAAAATAAGACACTTTTGGGTATGATTCTTCTACCATCAAAACATTTCCCATTGGCTTCAATTGTGTCCTTCAAAAATACGGTGTGGAAAGTAATTTTATGGAAAGAAAATCTCTTTCTGTTGACTTTCTTTTCGACTATGGAGAATTACAATTGTGAGAAGTGATGGTTGTTTCCAGCTTTAGGGTCTATTTTTCCTGTAAGAAATTCTCTTAATCTACCCAGCACTCTGCCTCTATGTACTAAGGTGCAGAACAAGTGGTGATCAGACAACTGTCTGGTGTTTGGAGAGGAGAGCAGATGTGGCTGTGGCATGGGGAGCTGATGGTAGGAAAGCTGCTAAGTCAAAGCAGAATATAGAAAAGCAGTTGTCTTCAATAAACAACTGAGATATTTTAGGAGTAAAGCTTGGAGTGTGCTTTTCCTTCACACTTACTGTGTCTATGAGGTGATGTTGCTACTGCTCCTGCATTGCTGTGGTGGTAAAAACCCCTTCCATGAGCCCCGCCAGTGAGGATGGGGCTTCATGAGCCAATTAGTGTTCAGCACCAAGAGACCGAGAATTGATTCTGGGAGTTTGCTCAGCCACATGCTGTGTGTTAACCAGCTGCCAGTGTAAGATAAAGCCAGATTTGCCTCTCTGATGTGACCTATTGTATATCACAAAGCCAAAGGAGTTGAGTGCAAATGTGAAGTCTACGGTAAGTTGGTAGAGAATCAGCCCCTGCAGCTGTATTAATTCAAATTAGCTTATGCAATTCATCAGATCTAGTCACAGCTTCTGTTTCAACAGCAATTTCCTCTTCCTCACACGTGGTTATTAGAGGCATAAAGCACAGTTTAGTGATAAGATAAATTAAATGATCTCTATTTATTGAGGGGTGGGTGGTTGGCTAATTCTGGAAGTGGTTGACACTTTTCTTGTTTACACTTGCAAAAAGCAGCTGACCTGCTACACATCAAGGGAGGTTTCTGCTGTTGGAGCTGGAAAAAACTTGAGACTCGATGCATTGGTGCCCTGAGCTCAGGTCTGCATGTGTGTGCTGCTCTCTGTCTTGCACCCTGAATGACATCCCCGAGACTCAAGAGCCCAAATGCTGCTCTTCCGAAGGGAGAGCTACATCAAAAACAACTCAAAGATGCCGATTAGCCTGTCCTAAGGTGCCTTTCTGCTGTTGATAGCTTCCAGGAGAGACCTCCATAACCAGTAACAGTAGATGCTACTTGCACAGAGTGTAAATGTATTTCCCTGAGTGTTTTGACATTTTTGCTGATTCTGTCAAAACTTGGGCCCTGCCCTGTGAGCAGACTGTACACTCACATGTGGTAACATAGATGGGAGACTTCTTATGTGAATAATAGCTGCAGGGCCAGAGCCCACGCCTTAAGGATTGTGAAATATCTCCCATCAATGAATTTATAACAAAAATCATTGTTTTATACATATATTTATATGTATGTCTTTGTTTAATGCGGCTGGGGTATCCTTTTCTTAGGCAAGCATCATTTACCTTACCTATGGATGCAAAATGATTGCAAGGAAGTTAAAACATCTAAGAGCTTTTAATGCCTTGGAGGGATTTCTGATTATAAGCTGCTTGACCATTAAAATCTACTTAAGTAAATATGTCCATTGCTGCTGAATGTAACTTTTAATAAATTGTGTCATTTTATATACGTCTGTCTCACTTATTCTTGGCGCTGAGGTGCAGGGAAATGTGTGTTGCTGAACTGAAGACCTCTGTGAAACCCAGGCTGGTTTTCTTGCATGGGAAGCCAGGCTGTGGCTGTGCATCCATTCCTTCTAAGTGCCAAAGCAGGTGGCATCAGTACAGTCCTGGCAGGATGGAGGCTGACGCCAGCAGCGAAGGTGACGCACAAATTGTTCCATTCAGGAGAGTGAGTTGGTTGCCACCTTTCCTGAAGGTTGGCTGCCAGTTAGGTGTATACCTTGCTCAAGTGTTTTTTGTTTCGTGTGTAAGCGGCAGCCTTGGTTGTAGGTGGGCAGACACGGGGATCTTGATGGACGTGTCACCGATGGAGGGGAACAGGCTCAAGCTGAACAGTTGCAGGGTTTTTCTGCTGGTGCCTGAGGCATGTTGGCTCTCCCTGCTTCCTCAGCTCTGGCTGCGAGGCTTTGAGCATCCTGAGCATCACATATTGCAGTCAGCAGGAATGAGGTGACATCCCATCCTTCCATCCCTCAGGGGAGCATCAGGGCTGTCAGCTGGCTGCGCTCACGAGCAGCGGAGAGCGTGCGATGCATACACTCGTGTGTGTGCCCACATAGGGAATTTCTGTCTCCACCACGAAATGGCCTTTTGAGAGAGAGCTGCTGCTGGTGCTTAGGAACCTCTCGCTGCCCATCATATGTTCCTGGTGCCAGCCCAAGACTAATTTTGGAAGTAAATCCAGCCCTCAACATAAATGCAGAGGTTAAAGGTTTGAAGGCTTCACATGACTTACTAGGCTGTGAGTTTTCTGCTGCATTTTCTTTTTATTAATTTTTTTTTTTTAAATGTTTTCAGTGTAGCTCCTGTAAGTAGCACATTGAGAGAGAGACCAGGGGCTTTCCCCTCTCTTCTAGATGAAAGGCTTGAGGAAGACAAACAACCCCAAACCACTGTCTCTCTCAACTGAGCCAGCTCAGGCTGAGGAAATCTGTGGTCTTGTGAAAAAAGGAAGCACCCTGTAAACCTGACAGGAGAACTATGACATACAAGTGCTTTTTTGGGTTTGTTTTTTTTTTCCTCCTTTTCTTCCCAGCTGTGTTTATTACAGAAAGTCAATATTTATGAGGAAAAGAATGAGGCCTCTTCCTGGTGAGAAAAAGCTTGCTAATTAATCAATATGAAAAGTCCTATTAAGTAGAGCATGCTGTTGCTTTTGTTCACTTGCTATACCAGCCTGCTGAGGTTTTCAGGAGAATTAACTTTCTTTTTCTATTCTCTGGTACGACTTTAAGGTTCAATAGAAAGGAGCTTGTTTGCTACCAGGTTTCTTAGATCATTCTGCTAAAATTATGTCCTAAGAGAAAATGGGGTTTCATACAGTAAACTTTCAACCGAAGATTGCACTCATTTAAAAACAAAAAGCCCCCAAACCAGAATTAAGCTCCTAAGCCCAAATGGGAGCAGTTTTGCACACAGAGCCGAGAACCTAATGCCAAGGCTTCTCTTAAAACGTTTTCCCCAAGGTACATTTCGATTCAGAAGGCGTTTCAGGGAGCAAACCTCTCCCTCGGCATCAGCCAGGCAGACGTCAGCAGGCTCACGCCGGTGTGGCCGACAAGTGAATGCGGCTCCTCCACTTCCACCGTCACCGCTGCTGTGACAAAAGCATCTGCGGGCGAGGATGTTGTCTGTGGAAAGTGTGCGCTTGTCTTCTAGGGAGGGCTGCCAAGTTTATTTTTAAGTGGAGAAGAGTGAGATTTAAGGCTTCTAACCTCTCTGATATCCCGGAATGCCCGCAGGAACGACCAGCAGCATGATTCCTGTTTGCGGGCACCCATAATGAGCGTCCCGTGTTTGCACAAAATCATCCCACACGACTCAAAAGCAGCTCGAGTTCCAGTGATTTTTAAATGTGGAGTAATGTATTGCTATCATCGGTTCACACTTGCCTGCTCTATTTATATGCTATACTTTTTTAGTCCAAAGCAGGAAGCTGCAAGGCACAAGACAAACAGCATTTATAACTTTGCTATTTCGATGTGTGTTTCTCTTGCTGCAAACAGCCAACAGTCACCTTTTTTATTTATTTTGTACAGTAGGGTTCCTACCCCGTGATGGACCACCCATCTGTCTCCATGCCTCCACCTTCGTCCACTGCACTCAGGTAAGGTGAGACCTGGGCACGTCCAGAACCATGGGCCATTACCCGGGAAGAAAAACCAGTAAGCTACATCTGTAGGACAATGGTCAAACTGGCAGCGTCTTGTCCTTATGACTTTAATAATTCTGTTTAAATGTCATAGATCATGTCGCCAACTAACGCGTTCAGTATCTGACTTGGTACAAGCAGGAATTTTTCTTAACAGACCTTCTTGTGGTAAGTTATTGCACAATCTTCAACTCCTTGGCTGGAGTTTGAAGCCACCTATAACCTGTCAAACAAACTGCGGAGATGGCAAAGTTGGTATGAGGAGGTGAACAGCTTCTGTTGCAAATTTTAACCTAATCTCCTGGAAGGAAACTGTGCCCTAGTGGTGGGAGTCAGCTGAGATCCCTTGCCTGAGCCAGGCTGAGCCCCAGCCCCGTGGTGCTTGTGGTGGATGAGGGCACTGTCACAGCCGTGCCGTTGCCTTGGGAAGCAGGGAGTAGGGCTTGCTGCTGCGGCCGGTGGCAGGGAGCAGCAGTGTGGCCTTTGCCAAGGCCACTCACACTCACGTGCAAGGCTGTGGGGTCACCCGAGGCGTAGCTTTACATGGGCCCTGCCACCCCCTATTCAAAACCCTGCAATTTCATCCAGATGGCAAGAGCGGTGTGGGGATCCAGTTACAGACCAAAGGCTCCAAATCCCATTACAAAATATTCCCTTCTGGCCCCCAAAGTCTGCAACGTGCTCATAAGCTTTGTTCCCAGTAACACCAAGTTGCCACGTAGACCGTGGACCCTGGCACGTCACCGTCGTTTTGTGTAATGGCCTTCAACTGTGTTATGTCAACCTGAATTTCACAATCCTCTCCTAGGAGTATTTACCCTCTTACCAAATATATAAGGGTGTATTCACTTGCTCTTTCTTCCCTGCCAGCGTTATGGCAAGAAACACGCGGGAACTGTGCTAACTCAGGCACTGCTGCAGGGACCCGCAGCTGTGTTCGGCAGAGCCCGGGGCAACTTTGAAACAGGGTTCAAAAAAAACCATTTTCAGTCTTGAGCTGGTGTTGGGCGATGGCAGTTGGCTCAGAGTTTGTTTGTTGTTTTTTTTTTCAAGTCAGCTTTTGCTGGCTTTGAGGTTGGCTCGGGCCCATTTGTGGCCCACCAGGGAGCTGTAATGGTGGCTTTTTCTGGCATGAATGTTTTCACCCTAAGCTGATAAAGACAGCAGCGTTCTTGGGGCCTCCAAAAAAACCCTCCCAGCCCTTCATCTTTCTGTTTTGAGAGTTGAGGGTGTATGTGTTATGTATGAGCGCGTGTGGTTTGCACATATGCAACTCAATCTGAGGGTATTTGGGAACAGTGGCATGCAGAAATAAGGACAAGTTGGCTGCAGACCTAAACAAACAGAGCAGCTGGTGTTGTGAGTGCTGCCGTCCCATGGGAAATGCAGATTTTCCTGCCCGGGGCAGAACTTTGCTGCTGAAGAAGAAGAGGAGTCAAGAGAGGAGAGTTCGGTCTCTGGAGCTGTTGTGTTCATCCCGTGCAGGTGTAAACATCTGCCCAGGTCCCTGGTTGCTCAGCTGGGACATGGGAGGATGCTAGCAGGGGTATCATGCGCCCATCCAAAGACCGTGAGTGTTGTAGATGCAGTGTGTTACAGATAGAATTTATCGTGCAGAAAAAGGAAGGGAAGGAAGGAAAGTTCAAGGGAAGGTCTCAAGAGTGCAGGAAAATGTTGTAAGAAATGGTGATTTTACTGGAGGGATTTACTACAAGTTTGCTTTGGAGTTATCGCGAGGAGCTTGTGTTTTCAGAAGTTGACTGTCCACGTCTTTGTCAATTTTGGGTGTCTTTTCAGAAAAGAAGACTTAGCCAGAAGCTACCAGTCCAGTGAAAAGCCTGTTTCTCAGGGTCCCTGGTCTGTGAAATCTGGTTTTTTAAAGTTTGTCCACAGCACCTCACTTGGGATGAATGTTCTTTTACATGGTTAGCACAAATCTAAATAAATACAGAAATATAAACTGAGCTGGAAATTTACTGAGTACAAGCTGTCTTGCAAAATGCCTGTGTTTCCTGGCTCTGGATGGGATGGAAATACCACAAAACCAGCTTCTCTCATAGTAATGTGATACTTCTGCTTCCGGGCTCGGCTGAAAGCAGGAGGTGGAAGCATGTACAAGAGAGGAAAAAGAAAAGCAAAAGAAAATTATAATCAAGCTTATTTTTACCACGGCAAAATGGAACTATTAATTAGAAAGATCCAAGTGGCCATTGTGATCGTGTATGCAAACATCTTGTATAGTGCAGGCCATAGAGTTTTATCCATCTCCTTCTCCATAAGCTGTGGCGTGAAGCTGGAAATAAAGTAGTTAACCTGACATGGTACTGTGAGTAAGATATGAGGTATAACTGCTACCTGGTTCTTGTCTGGCTCAAACTCAGCTCAAGTGCTGTGTCTAGGTTAAATGAATGTGGTTCCCCATGGGCCACGCTGGTTCCCATCTGTCCAGGAGAGGGGAATCAGCCTAATGCAATCTCTGGATACAAAGCTTATTCTGCAGCACAGAAATTGTAATAGCAGGTTGTGTCTCTAAGCACCTGGCCTTGCTTGGTGGCTGGAGTGTTTGGCCAGGTCCATGCCCACCTCCCCACCAAGTCCATCACCTCCAAGGTGAGGAGAGCATGCATAACGTTGTCTAATGGGCTGAATGTGGCTCAGCTGCATTGACACTGAATCTAAGCAGCTATTATGGTGCCAGATCACCCTCTTTTATTCTCAAAATGCCTTTCATTTTGCCTAGTTTTATTGGTGAGAGCTTCCTTTCCAAATGCCTTCCCTCAGCCAGAGGTTCATAGTCACGGTGTCCCCAGTCAAGTGATGAATTATCTTATGGGGTCCCTGTAATTTTTCCCATCTGGCCGAATTTTTGGAGACAGAAGTTATGTCAGCTAAAATGTCAGGAAAGGGAACAAAGTGCTGTCACTGCTGGTGGTAGGTATCCACAGCAGTAATGCCCACAGTGTGAGCAACCACATCCTTAGGAGAAGATGGTTGGGAAGTCAGGACACCGCATAGCTCCCCTCCCCTGGTCCGACCTTCAGCACAGCACTTCACCTTCCATAGGGTGAAACAGGGACATTGAGCCAACCTGCCTTTGTCACTGCTCACCCAGTAGCCTTCAGCAACCCCCTTAAAAGAGAGAAGTGAAGGTTCGTGTCCTCAGGACTGCTCAAGTCCTGGGTCTCCCTCCTGTCTTTGCCAGCAAATGTCATTTTAACAGCATCTTCTGCGAACTGATTGAGACCACACATGTCCTTTCACCCAGGCCAGCAAATAACCTTCAGCTAAGTCTGCCCAGGGCTGTTTTGGATCTGGTGATCTGCGTTTAGAAATAGTCTTGGTATTTTTAAATGTTGCCTGGAGCCATCTGGTCCCCTCTTCGTTTTATGTTTTAATTGTCATTTATAAGTTATTATACAAGCTATTCTACAGCCAGACAGAGGCTGGAGGGGAGTGAGTGAGTCCTGATCTGAAATCTCTGAAATTCTTTCCTTGGCTTTCAAAGGGCTTGGGGCTGGCACCCCCGCCAAGGGAGCCTGAACTGAGAGAGCTGCAGCTCTGCGGGGTCCTGGCTCTGGGACACACAGGCCTTTTGTTGCCCATTGCCACCGGGGCCAGGTGCTTGCTCTTGACTGAAGCCAGGCAAACCCCTGACTTCTGCAAGGGAACTGGCTCCTTATGGTCAGTCTCACAGCCCAAGGCACAAGGAGGTCAACTGATTTGCTCAGGTCACCAGCATGTGAACAAATTACACATCCCAGATTCTCCTGCCTCCTAAACTTTTGCTCAAACTGCAGGGCTGCTTAATGACTTAGCAGGGCTCTAAGGAAGTAAGCTATAAATTGCAGATATGCTATGGCTAAAGGACTGGCTAAGGTGCTTTCACGTGCCATTTATGAATCTCAAAGAGCTAACTGGCGCCCGGGAATTGCTGACAGGTTGAGGAAAGTGATTTGTTTGCTGAAGTAATGACTTCAGAAAAAAAAAAAAAACCAAACCAATAAACTTCGCTTTACCCCCAGCTCCACAGCAAAGTCTTTCCACCTCCAGCTTTTCTGCCTGACTCCGTGCAGAGCCCTGTGCTGTGACCTTGAAGGTAAGTCTCCTCTTGTTAGAAATAGGACTAGTTGTACTGTGTCAGCTCATAAAGGCATCGCTCGTGTCCTGTTCACCCACCAGCAGCCCTAGCAGGGCAAGATGGGCCAAGGGGTGCATGGTGCCCTGTTGCCAAAGTGCACCCTGATGCACCTCGAGGCTCAGAGTGACATCTCACAGGAAGACAGACATCCCACATCAGGCTCAAACTCCTCACCAGCACACCAGGGGTAAGAGGATGGGCGTATATTAACCATCTCAGTCCTGTAGGAAGGATAAACCCTAGCAAAGGTCCCCATTATTTGAGAATGATGGCTGAACAAGCTAACCTCTGCTGGGAAACATGCCACTGCTGTTTGGTGACATAATCAGACAGCTTACTCTGGGGGCATTCTGACCCTGCAACCATGTGAAACTCAGAAGTATCCACTTGTAGGAGAAGCCTCTTGATTTTCTCCTGCCAGCTGGACTAAGAAAGCAGCCACGGGACCAGTAAGTGCAGAGGGGCAAGAGGGCTGCAAATCCCGCAAGCCAGGCTGCTCTGGCTCCTCAGCATCCTCATTATTATTACCACATTAGTCTATTTTAATAATTATCTATTCTAGTTCAAACCTATGAGATAAAACAGGGCACTGAACATCAAGCTGTCTGAATAAGGGCGAGGTTTTTTTTGGTTTTTAAAGAAAACCCTGAACATCAATGGGCACGCTCAGGGAGTCAGATGCTGCACAGAGAAAAAAAAGCTTGGGGAGGGGGGCAGATCCAGCCCCCCCTCAGCCCTGCAACAAGCAGCCCAGCACAGCTGGCACTAATTGGCACTTTCCTTGGCGGTGGATGAAGTGCAGAGGGGACAATGGGGCCTGGGCTGGTTTCTTGTGCCTGGAGGTGATCCCCAGCACTGAGCCCAAAGCCCACTGGGAGTGCTGGAAGGAGAAGCTGCAGCAGTCGCTGCTGCTCCCCTCAGAGAAGAAAGGACTTTTGGAGCATAAGCCTGCATCCATAGGATGCGCGCTCGGCACCAGGGGACATCATTGCGTGTCACATGAAGAGAAAGCAGAGGATGGATTGTGCCATGCTGCTGGCCACCGAGCATCAGTGGCAGGGCAGTGGTGGCACAGTAAAGCTTGTTGTCACATTGGCCCATCATGGTTAGCTGGGCAAATCCATGACTCCCACTGAAAGTCTTAGTATCAGGTTTTCTGCAGTGTCCCGTGCTGGAAACTGAAAGCAGGAGGGTAAAGGACTTATGAAAAACTGTTGCTTTGTGCAATCAGGGTGTTGCTTCATGCAGACCTGGAAAGAAATATAAGTGTGAAGCTATGACACCTGGAACACAAATGGGCAGCTAGAAAGAAAAGATATGGGCAAGAAACTTTTTCCTAACAGAACGTAACTTGACATGGAGGGATAAAAGAAAGATCTGGTTTTTTAAGAAGAAAAAAAAAATTAACATGTAATTTCTGGATTGCGTTATAATGGGGACTTTTGTTTGTGAGCAGTAACCCTACCAGTACCAAGGGGTTTTGTGAAAAGTATATTTGTTACCTTAGATATATCTATTAGCAGCTTAGAGGCACCATTTCCTTTTGAACTTCATGAGCAAATTCGAATGAGGAAAAGAGAAAAAAAAAAAAAAACATTCCCCACTTTCCAGTAAGAAGTGCACCATGGTCAAAAGTGCTCTGGGCTTACGTTGCACTGAGGCTTCAAGCTAGTTATGATTCCTACACTGTCCCAGCAGAGTGACCTCTGAACCCCTGTGTTTAGGATTACCGCCCAGGTTCTCCAAAACTTAAGATATATCTTTTTAATTATTTCATGAAATACAGGCCAAATAAATATGATGATACTCTTCTTGCTTGTCCCCTGGAGTGGGAATACACAGCTCAGACTTTGGTCCCTTTTGTCTTCCTTCAGTACAAACAGGAGAAGCAGCTGAAGGACTTGGAAGCTGCAAGGATGAAGTGAAGCTCTCGGGCAGTAACTAGAGATGAGCCAAGGGAAAACAGCTGCAAGCTGGACACCAGCAGACGTGTCCAACCCTGTCCTTGGGGAGCGATGGGGAGGGGTGGTCCTTCCCCCCAGGAGGCCTTCAGCCCTGCCAGTGCCAGGGATTTGCCTCCTTCCGCCCCTCCAGCACAGCTCAGCACGGCTCTGTGCTTCAGCCGCAGCTGGAGAAATCCTCTTCCCACGGGGAGAAGAGGTGCTCAGCAACCCCTCAGGCTAATAAGCTAATAGCCTGCAAATGCACATTTGTGCTGGAGTCTCCACCAGCAGCTATGGCCGCCTGGCAGTGCCCAGCCACTCTTAGGCACGGCAAAGGGCAGCCAGGTAAGGGTACAACCCAGAGCTGCAGCAGTGCCTGCTCCAGCCCCAGCTGGTGCTGGGCTGGTCCAGCCCAAGCTGGTGTCCCACGTGCATTGATTTTCTCAGGGCTGACACTAGTAGGTGTCTTTGCATCTCCCTTTGCAGGGAGGAGATATGACTCTTTTGGCAACTGCATGACTGATGCTTGATGCGTGCCTCAAGGGGTGCAGCCCAGGACCAGCAGGACCAGCACAGCCCAGCAGCGGGACCTGGCCCGGGCTGCATTCAGCTTTCTAGCACAGCCATAAAAGCCCACGTTGAAGTCTTCTTTCCACCTCTCTGCACCAGTCCTGGCATCCTTGGGGATTTTCCAATAATAATCCTCTCTATGCCATTGGCTTTTACAATAGTAATTGAGCTTCAGGTTTAATTACCGTATGGGAACGAGCTGTCACTTTATTAAAGGCACTTCCTTGGCTATTTCTTGAAATAGCAGTCTTACCAACTTTACAATTTGAAATGAAGGGACTAGACACTGGGATCTCTTTTATGGTTGTGTTTATATCCTTCCTGTCAGGCACAGCACTTCAAGGAAATACCAAGCCCTGGCTTCCAAAATGCTCCCAGAGACTCTTCTTTCTTCAAACCTCTACTGCTGATGGCTCATGGAGGATTTCCCATCTGTTGCCTCATACCCACAGCCATGAAAAATAGCAATGCTCAAGACCTATAAAGACTCAAGTACTTTAGGTGGGTTTGTATCATATGGCAGTGTCAAGACAAGGGATACGGGTTGGAAAAACACGCATGGTTATTTTATTCCATGGTTGATGGAGCCATAAAAGGTGGAGAAGCCTGTGCTCTTGGACATCACCTTGCCCAAGGCTGTCCAGGCCCACTCACCCCCATGGGCTTAAGGGGAGCTGGGAGACTGCCAGCCCCATATGTCCCAGAGCTGGGAGTAGGACCTGCATCTCCAGAGGCACCGAGGCTCCTGGTGAACATTAGGGTCAGCGGGAATGAGATGTCTCCGCATCTCAGAGGGGATGGACCAACAAGACCAATGCGGGTTTGCTGAAGCATTTCTGTGAAGCGTGATTTTCATGTAGGTACTTCAGCAATAATAAGGGACTCAAGTTACCCTCTGATGTTGGTTATTTGGAAACAACATAGAGGTAGCTTTTCCAATTGTGAGAGCATATGGAAACGTGAGCATCAGCAGCAGCTTGCTGCCCCTTGCTGCCTGCCCACAGATGTGGCAACATCAATATTCATACTCACTGGCTAAGGGAGAGAAAATGAAACCTTCAGCACCACTTTGGTCTGAATTTCCTTTTCTCACATCCAGTTTTATGTCCAAACAAAAGCAAGCATTCTCCAAATACAGAGTAGCAGTCATTTTGCACTTTGCAGACTCCCTCTGGCCCCTCATTTCAAGTTCTTCCTAATTCCCACCCAGTTCAACCTACTGTCAGGCTGCCCTGACCAGGCACTGGGCATGCTGGCAGTAAGGATTGGCTCTATCTATAGAGTCATGCCCCGGGCAAAAAAATGTCTCAAATTACCAAGGACTGGTAGAATGAGTCAGGGGGGTTAACTGTTCCTTATACAGGAAAATTTTAGGTCTTACAAACAAGTATTGTGTCCACAAGCACTGTCCTGGGAGGCCTGACTGCCTGACACTGAGGCTGAAGACGCTCTGAGGGTCAGCCCATCATTAAGGAAACTTGGCTGCTTCTCTGAAAAGTGCTGAGCAACATCATTTGTACCAGAACTGCTTGCCTTGAAGTTCCCTATGTGACTATATCATTTCTAATAAGCGATTCGTTCCCTCCAGTCTTTACAGTTACTCTCTGTAACAATCAATATGTTGGGCATTCAATTTTAAAACAATAGTTTTTAGAAAGTAATTCTCCCCTGCTGTGACTTGATGTCTACCTCCATGACTTCATGCTCTGAAATTCACCCTTTGCCAGGCCTGACACGAATCCAAAAGGTGGGTGAGCCAAAGGCTGATACCCAAACACGCTCAGACCCACAGAAAGTCGAGTTCCGGGTTCAAAATATGAAGGTGGTTCTCATCTGCCAGGGGTTTGAGCTACCTGGTCTGGACCAGGAGAGACTTTGGAGAAACTTGAACTTCTGCCAAAATTCATAACCAAGACCCACTTTTACTTTGCTCTGGTTATTTCCAAACAGAATAGCTTGGTTTATGAGGAGAAATACCAATGTCAAAGCTGATGCTTATTTTATAATCCCAGTCTAGGGTTTTTTTGTACCCACTTTGTTATGGGTATATTACACACCTTCCCTGACACCATCTCACACCATCTTTCTTATAGGTATATCAGATACAGGTACACCAGTGAGAGAGACAGCTTTTTCTTGCCGATACCTGGCCCTAAAACGCAGTGTGTTTCACTTCTCTTCTGTTTCAGCAAATTTCATTGTCAAAATGGGAATGTGGAAGTCCTAGCACCAGACTGCCCCATTACAACGTACAGAAGAATTTACAAGTATGTGTGATGTACGGCCTGGAAGTGCCACAGTGACCATCGATCCTCACACTACTCCTGTCCACCGAAGCAAGCTTATGAGCAAAGCCGTATCCCTCCAGGGATGATGACATCGTGCAGACATCTTCTCTTCCTATGAATTCAAACATCACCTGCAATCCCAGCTTTTTTTTTCCTGCTGGCCTCTATTTTATTTTCTTCTGGGTCTGGGTAAGTGTTTGAAGAACATCCCCTCATGTCCTTTCAAGGGGTCAAACATTTCTAAGCCTTATGCAGGCAAAGTTTTCCTGCCAAATAAATAATCCAAGCCAAAGAGACAAACCTTATGAACAAGAGCCAGGATGGTTTCTGTCCCATTAAGGGAATTTAGGAGAACTCAATAAGTTCTAGAAAAAAAAAAAGTGTTTTCTTAGATGATGGGTGTCTGTTGAATATTAATATTTTCTGGGTATATCACAGGCTTTCTTAAAGAAAGACTGAATTATTCAGAAGTATTTGCATGCTGGGATACAGAAAATTTACAGGCAGTACAAATCAGACTTTTGCATCTTAATATTAAAATAAACCAAATGTCAAATTTGGCTTCTTAATACTTTATTGGCCATCTCCTGCTGAAGTAAAACAATTAAGCTGCTTGTTAAGCTACAACATGCATCATAATGGCTACCTTAATCCTTATATAATCTTTATATATCAGCAAAATAACTGTGAGATGCCACAGATTCATATTTCAGACTGGCTATTCTTTTTTACCCATTTGCTGTGTTACAGGACAGCAGTGCCTGGTGATGAGCAGCACGGATGCAGCAGCCTCTGCCCTGGGGAGGTGAAGGTCTGTGATGGATGTCGCGATGTGGAGGGGAGGTTGGTGGTGACCAAGATTGCCCTGAGTGTTGTCCCCCCCACTTTGTCACCCTCCATCCAGGACGGGGAGGTCTTTCCCCCGGGGCTCCCTGCTGCTATCATGGTGCTTGCAGGGGAAGCGCCGGCCTTATTTATATAACAGCTGCTGTTTTTAGGTGCTGTCACTCACGCATATGCTGGAAAACATGGTACTTGAAGAGCTGCTACGCTAGTACAGCATATGCCGGAGGCTAAACTATATAGATGTATTTAAAAACAACAACAACAAAAAATTCCTTGTAAAAAAAGAATTAGAGCAGGATTATCACAATGTGTGGGCCTCCCACCCACAGCCCAGCTAGGGCAATGCCTCACCAGGGCCACCTTTTAGAAACACTTCCTCAGTTAACAGCATTTGCTGCTGGGTTATTGGTTTTGTTTTATTTTTCCAGTCAGGAATCTAAAAGATATTCTCTGGTGAACCATATTCTTGCTTTTATTAGAAGCTATAGGCTGGGCAGGGGCTGCAACAGTGTTGGCAAGCTGGTGTGGAGGAAAGAGTGCCTGAGGGACCTGGGGTTGTTTAGTCTGGGGAAGAGGAGGATGAGAGGAGACCTTATTGCTCTCTACAGCTACCTGAAAGGAGGTTGTATTGAGGTGGGTGTTGGTCTCTTCTTCCAGGTGACTAGTGATAGGACAAGAGGAAATGGGCTCAAGTTGTGCCAGGGGAAGTTTAGGTGGGATATTAGGAAAGGTGTCTTTACATCTTGGTGTGGTGAGGAGTGGTGAGGCCTTGGAACAGGCTGCCAAGGGAGGGGGTGGAGTCACCATCCCTGGAGGTGTTCAGAAAATGTTTAGATGGGCCAATTCAGGACATGGTTTAGTGGTCATGATAATATTTAGTAGATGGTTGGACTTGATGATCTTGAAGGTCTTTTCCAACCTTAATGATTCTATGATTCTAAGGATCTCTGGTGGGAGTCCCTGGTCAGGAAAGAGCAGCCCCTGTCAGGCTGGGGCTGCAGGCATCTTGCCTTCCTCTGCCTTCCTTGAGTCACTGGTTTCTCTTCATGTTCAGCTCAGGGATAAAAAGTATTCCCCTCTGTACATGTGCAAGTTTTAATGCATGGGATGCAGATTGAGAACCAACAGTGTATTCTGACAGGAGATGTCTACAACGATTCCCATCGAAAGTCCTGTTCATGCAATTACAGACTGTGAAACAAAAATGGAGCTGCTGCTGCTGCTGCTGCTGGTGGAGATAGTCCCCTTGGACAGGGCAGGGACCCCATGGATCCGAAGCCTTTCAGTGGCACTGGGTTATCATCAGACTCATCCATTAGATTTCCATTGCCTTTTCTCTACAGCAGATGGCTGCTGTATTTTAAGGTTATTTTAAAGCTGATACACGTATTTCTCCCCCGTCCCCCAGTTCATAGAGGTGAATGTGTGTAGAGATGCTGAGCTTGCGGGAGTCAGCAGAAACATGCCTACTGTCTCCAGTGGACTTTGTGTTTGGATCTCACAGCAAAATGTCCTACGTGTCCTAACTGGCACCTCACGTTCCCTACAATTGCTTTTGCCTTGCCCCAGCCATTGTGCACCTTTAATACAGGTCTGTGAGCAGGGAAGTGTGGAAGAAGTGGGAAGCCTGAGAGAGATTAGCCAAAACTCTTAGCATAGAATAGACTGTTTCAGTTGTAAGGGACCTACAATGATCATCTAGTTCACCTGTCTGACCAAATCTGGGCTGACCAAAGGTTAAAGCATGTTCTTAAGGGCATTGTCCAAAAGCTTCTTAAACACTGATAGGCTTGGGGCACTGACCACCTCTCTGGGAAGCCTGTTTCAGTGTTTGACCATGCTCTCAATAATTAAATGCTTCCTCATGTCACGTCTAAACCTCCCTTGGCACATTGAACCATTCCCATGAATCCTATTGCTGGATACCAGGAAGGAGAGACCAGGAAGGTCTCTTGCAGGGGAGAATATGACAGATTGATGCTTGATCAATCAACACCAGGCACCAGTACAGATTTGGGGTAATCCTGTTGGAAAGCAGCTCCATAGAGAAAGACCTAGAGAGCCAATGGTATCCTGGGGTGCATAAAGGAGACTGTGTCCAGCAGGTCTAGGAAGGTTCTTCTCCCCCTCTACTCTGCCCTGGTGAGACCACATCTGGAATACTGTATCCAGTTTTGGGCTGCCCAGTTTGAGAGAGACAGGGATCTACTGGAGAGAGTCCAACAGAGGCTATGAGGATGATTAAGGGACTCAAGCATCTCCTCTATGAAGAAAGGCTGAGAGAACTGGGGCTGTTTTACCTTGAGAAGACTGAGAGGGGATCTAATTAATGTCTATAAACATCTGAGGGGTGGGTGTCAAGTAGAAAGGGCCAGTCTCTTTTCCATGGTGCCCAGTAATAGGACAAGGAATAATGGGTATGAGCTGGAACAGAGGAAGTTCCACCTCACCATGAGGAGAAACTTCTTTCCTGTGAGGTTGATGGAGCCTGGACCAGGCTGCCCAGAGAGGTTGTGGAGTCTCCTTCTCTGGAGACTTTCAAACCCACCTGGTTCCTGTGTGGCCTGCCCTGGGTGATCCTGCTCTGGCAGGGGGGTTGGACTCGATGATCTCCAGAGATCCCTTCCAGCCCCTAACAGTCTATGATTCTATGATTCATCTATTACATGCAGTAACCAAGAAGCTACCGCCCCAGCCCTGAATCTCTCCTGCATGCTTCAGTCCCTTCTCAACATGTCTGGCCAGGTCCTCAGCTGGTGTAAATCAGAGCTGCTCCTTTGAAACCGGCGCAATGACCTGAGAGCAGCTGTGAATTGGACATGGCACGCTGTCTTGCAGCTCGCCTAGCCACGTTTGATTTACATCTGGATCTACTTGGAAGTTCACTCACATTGAAGGCAAGGGGTAGAAGCGGCACAGGAGGGCTGCCTTGCAACATGCCCTCTGCTGAAAGGAGCCAAGCCCCACAGAAGGCACACGGCTGGCAGATGAGTCGGACGCAGAATGTCTCCTCCATTCCCCTTGCCCTGACGATGTCAAGCTTCCTGCAATTACTGATCCCAGTGGTTATAATGTTTCTGGTGTGTATGTGTTTGTGCACACGTGTGCAGAAGCTTCTCGCTAAGCTCGGTTTGGTTGGACGTTGCCAGATGGTACAAAAGCTTACCGGAATTTCATTTTCAAATAAACCACAGGCTTGGATGAGCTAATGTTGTTCCACATAAAAAGCCACAAAATTCAACAAAGTGATGTTGTTTCAAGAAGAGAACATGTCAAGCAAGAGAACCGTCCGGTCGGCTCTGAAAGAGCTACACACTCCCCCCTCATGCTTTTAGAAGCTGTTTACGTACAAACTCCGGGCACACGGCACTGCAGCTTGGTTTAAACATCTCTCTGCAGCTGATGTCTGTGGAGCACAGCTTTGGCAGAAGTGGTGCAGGAAGCACAGCTGCTCATAAGGCTTTCTGCATTGTTTTAACTGCTCCTGAAAGGCTGACACCCCCAGAGGAACTGCAGCCTCTTTCTCCACGAGGACAGGTACATCACCGCTGCTGGGGAACGTGGCTCCGGGGAGATGTCCTTGCCATTGTCACAGGGGCAGGGAAGGTGACCTCCTGTGCTGCTCCAGAGCTCAGATCCTCACAACCTAGAAGCTTGGAGATGTCCTGAGAACTGAACTGGGACCACATGCTTATTTTTTATATATAGCTCTCTGCTGTCGCAGATTTGTCAGACGTGGTTGCTCTAGGTGGGGCAAGGATGAGCAATTTGGACACCAAGGGATAAAACAGCAAAAGGAGTTCAACATTGCAGTGGTTCCTGATCTGGTAGATCTGAAAACGCAGCCCCAGAGGTCTCTCTCCTTCCAGTACACGCAGGGTGGGAGCCATAAAGCTGGTGGCAGCAACAGAGGCTGAGCAGGCTGAGGGTGCAAGTCAACCAGAAGAAGAGAGCCCTGCCAAAGACCCACCTCTCCCTGCACAACCCCCCCAAGCTGTCTGACAGAACCTGGGTATGTAACTTCTTCTTTGCATTTACCCCAAACAGACTAACGTTGGCATAAGTGGCACTGATTTAAAAACAAATTGGCAAAAACCTTCTCACCCCAGCAAGTGCCACCACCAGCCTGTGGCCAGCAGATTAGGTCTTGGTCCAGCTAAGGATGTGCAGGGTTGCTAGAGAAAGTGAGCCCAGCACTCAGGGTTAGCAGCTGCCAGCACTGCCTCCCACAAGCCTCTGTTAGGGCTACATCTGCAAAAGGGCTTCAGCACTGCAGTGGTGATACTTGCAGCTCCTAAACCGTAGGACCCAAAAGCATGGCCCTAAGAGGGGCCAGATCTCCAGCTGGGGAGAGGCAAGCAGAACCAGTGCCACTGCCTAGAGGAGACTCGCTGGTGGCATTTTGCCGTGTCCCAGCACTTCAAGAAGTACCAACATGTGCAACAGTAACAGTTAGGGTTCCATTTTAAAGTGCATCTTACTACTGACATCCCACTGTGGATGGGTGAGCAAGCACCAACTTGGGCTGACGGATGTTGCACCAGACCTTTCTACCTTGGGCCAAGGGTCTCTTTCTCTGGTTGCTTTTCATGCCTATTTTCAGCTGGTTGTTCACTTCAGCCTAGAGCATCTCTCCTGCATAAGGAGATAGAAGGAGAAAAAGAGGCTTGCTGGAAATGTACTCCCAGTTCTCACCAGAAAGCAGTTAACAAACATGGAGGGAAAAATAAATCAACCTTCTGCTACAGAAGAAGAGTGATAAATGACCTCAACTCCAAGAAGGTGATCTGCTTTCGCATTGGAAATAGGATGTGGGGGCCATCTCTGACCACTCAGTCCCCTTGCAGCTCCTGTCCTGGTACCCATGCAAGGATCTTGTTTTCAGGGAGGTGGCCTTTCCCGCTCCCAAGGAAGCATCCAAAAACCAGGAGAAATGACAAAGGCATACCAGCAAAGGCTTTTTTTTTTTTTTTTCCCCCCTTAAACTCTCAAGCCTGCAGGATAGATTTTGTTTCAATTACATCTTTATAAATAACTTTCTATTTCAAACTCACCTGTTCATTTTCTGCCCTAGTTAGAATCAATATCACCAATAATTATCTGTCAGAGCGTTTATACATCACTGGAAGGTGACTAACAAGGAAAAGTCTTTTTCTTTATATATATTTTTTTTCAGACCGCTTTAAGTGAATTAACTAACAACGAGAGATGGCAGATTGATGGTGGCTGGAGACTAGATACTTATTTTTACCCGTGAATAAATGAGTTCTCGCAAGGAGAGACAATCAAAGTCTTCTTGACAGCTCCAACAGTCCCAGCTGGAGGGTCACCTCATGGGGCTGTGCCCTCTCTTCCTGAGCCATCCTGCCCAATGGACATCTGCAATGCACCAAGGCAGCTGCCGCAGCCCTGGCTGCCCCTTAGACTCCTGCTTATGAGTCCCACACCACACCCCACAGCAATCTGCCTCCCCAAGGGTGTTCTTTTCTTCCCTTCTCATCCTCCACCCAGCGTGGTTTTATTTTTCCTGTCTGGGCTTCATATCTGATGCCTAACCTATGTTTGGAAAGTTTCCTTTCTCAGTCAAAGGCACTGCCGCTGGACCTGCTGCTAGAAGGATGAATTAATACCTTGAGTCAAAATGAGTTGTATTGGTGAGCTGTCCTCCCTTCTCTTTTATTTATTCTACCTTCTTCTTATGCTGGTGTAAAACCACCTTGTGAACTTCTTCATACCTATAAGCAGCCAGTTTGTTCCTTGTTTGTACTGCACCACGTGCTCTGGAGTCACCATCCACTGCAGGGGTGTCCTCTTTTTTGGCACATGAGCTGTAGACACCTCAGATATTAACATGTGCAAACACCTGGATAAGGCTTTTTGCTGAAACTTCTCCAAGCAGCTCCACATGGTTGCCCAAGGAAAAGAAAGAGAGCTGAGATGCCCAGCTTGCTTTGGAGGCTGATGAGCAGCAGCTAATGGGCTGCACCTCACAGCTGCCCTCTCCCTGCTTACCCAGAGGGCAGAGTAGTGCTTCTGGCCACCAGTTGCATCCCTGCTCTCCCAGGTGGCCTCTCCCCAGGATGCTCAGGATGAACCTTTTGTCCAGCTCTGCCCTGCTGCTGCCAGCCTACTGGGATCCTGGAGTAGGAAGGGAGCATCCCTTTGCACCACACCTGGTTTGCTGCATGGCCCCTGTGTCAGGCAGTTGCACCAAACAGGATACAGGTCACTCATGTCCTCTGTCATCCTTTGTGTGGAACACAAGCCTTGTGTAAGTGAAGTGGTTGCATGAGAGCCTGCGGTAAATAAATCGTAAGAAGTCCATCTACAAAGAACTTCTCCCACTCCCTTCTTTGCGGAGTTACTGGGAACTCCTCCAAAATAATAACAACATTTTTTAAAGCAGAGGCAATAATTTACGCTGGTGTAAATCAGAAGCGTTTCTCCAACCCCATCAAGTTTACCCCCATCATGACTCATGCTCTTGTTTGCAAACATGAAACCAGAATCCCCAGGCAAAAGGTTTGTAGCTTAAAGGAGCAGAATGGTTGGAAGCAGGAGCACAGAGAGGGCATCTCTCACTGAGGCCATTTTGCAGGTCAGTAGTGGAGCCAGGTTTGTGTTTCCCAGGCTTGTGTTCTGCTGTTTGCACTTGTGGCATTGTGCTGCTGGCCTCTAAATGACCCAAATGACGTCTGGTGGTCCTGAGCTGTGACAGCTTGCTCACGGTCTGGATCCCAGCATGGACATTTATCAGCTCTGAAAGCTTGGTCCATGATTGCCAAAGTCATCCCCCCTCTTTTCTCTCCTCTCTCACAGCGTCTTGAGGCTGGTTTTCCTGCTCAAGTTTTGCCTCCTGTGGTGCTCAGGGCCACACGGGTCATTTGCTCTATGTGTGGGAGCAAATAATCATCATGAGAGCAAATAGCCACCATCGGCAAATCTCTTAATTCCAGAGGAGAAGCTTTAACTTTGGGCCCCAGAAAGGGTGGTTCTCCCATCAGCACCTGATGGCTTGGCTGAGTGGTGTCCTCCCCTGCCAATGGTGCTGCTTGCAGGGGCGGTTTTTGGATATAAGCTATAGAGTGTCATAGAGAAGAAGAAGAGGAAGAAGAAAAGTGTTTTTATTTCTTTTTCACTTTTCTTGTATTTTTATTCTTACTCGCTCTGGGTTCTTACAAGAGAGAATCACAATGTGTGTGGCCTGTTAAATCTGAAAAACAAAAAACCCCACCAGTTTCAAGCAGGTGTGGGGGGGGGAAAAGCCAGGAGACTGGGGCCACCCTGCTCCTTGCAGATGGCACAGCCATGCTCAGTCATTCACTGGTGCAGAAGGTGGGCTTGAGCTGCTTGTTGCACCCAGGTTCCTGACGTGCCAAGGCACAGGACAGGGATACTCATGTGCTTGTACAGGCAAGGAGTGAAATTTGGAGCAGGGTTGGATTTCATAGCCTGGAGCTTATGGCCTGGGGCTGTGCTGCCACAGCTTGCTCCAGAGGAGACAGGTTTGTACTGCACCATTATGCCCAGAAGCCACCTCTTCCCCCTGCCTGCACAGTATCTCGGTGCTGCACAAGCACTGGTACCCTTGCAGAGAGGAGCCTGGAGTGGGATGCCCAGGGCCCCATGGTGCCTCTGGGGGAGAAGGATGGGTCACTCCCGAGTGCCATGCGCACAGAAAGTCACACACACGCACACACAAAAAAAGTCACCCAGAGACTGATCTCGTGATTTAAAGCAGGAGGGGCTGATTCACTATTTTCGGCCCTGCTTCTGCATCCAGCTCAGTGTGGGCGGTTCGGTTTGTTTCTTAACTCCCCCTGGCCAGGCACTGCCAGCGAGGGCACCCCTGGGAGGATGAGGTGCTGCTGACAGTGACAGGAGCTTGCAGGAGGACGATTGCTCCAGGGAAGGTGAGGGGAAGCCCTCTGCCCGGCCAGCTCCACCACCAGCCCTGACGCCCAGGTTCAAGGGGAACTGCCAGGCACCCAGCCCGATCACTGCACAGAGGGAAGACCTCTACCAGCTGCCCCCATCACCTCCCACACCCTTCGGTTGTCTCTGGTAAAAAAACAGCCACTCACCTCTGTGCCTGCACCAGCTAGGAAGTGGGGCTTTCTTTTTCGGTTTGTTGTGTGGCATCTATTTTAGCAAGTAGCTGCTCTCAAGAGGTTTTGCTCATGGAAACACCTGCCCGCTGCTCTGCTCGGCCAAGCCAGCCCCTGGGCTTGGCAGGCAGGCAGTGCTCCCACCCTACACCCTGCTCCAGCGGGACTCGTGCCTTCCCGCAAAGCCCACGGCCCTTGGCCAGTTGCTAAGTTAGTTCTGCCTCAAAGCTGGGTCTTCTTCTGTCACTGTCAGGGGTCAGCTGGGCCCTCTACCTTTGTTATGGGCACTCCAACCAAAATGTGTAAAAGTCAGTTTGGGAAGAGGAATTCACATCCTCCCACCATCCCGTAAAATGAAGGGATTCAAACTGGAAGTCCCAGGGTGGGTTTATGCCTTGCGTGAGCTGTGTCAGAGCTGTCACAAAGTAGGTCCAGTTACTTCACGAAGAGGCCTTCGAGCTGGAACTGTGTTGTGAAGGAAGAAATAACAACACACCCTCACAGCCCGCTTCTTGGCTGCAGAAGCAGCAAGCATGCTGCGGAAAGACTTGTTTTGGCTAGAGAAAAGTTCATGTCCAGCCTCCTTTGTCCATTGTGGCTTTTCTCTCCAGCCCATGGCCTCGTGCAGCGTGCCTTTTTCTGGAAACAAATACTGGTCATGGGAATGAAGGAACAGGCCCTTCAGTGGGGTCCTGCATCGCACCACGTGCTGCAAGTCCTCGATCATCCCTCAACATAGGTGAGAAAGGAAATCTGGGAGTTAAGGATCTCTGATGCTTTCATTTTCAAAACTGATCAATTCCGGCTGCTTTCATTTTTGGGGTGTTCATGTCAGGACAGCTCCAGCAGAGTTGTCTTGCAGGGGCTGCAGAGCCCTCCTTCTCTGAAAGTCAAGACCTTTGAAGGCTTTTCAGGTGGGAAAAGCAAAAGAGTGCACTGCTTTGCCACTGCTGAAAAATGCAGTCCAGGAATGTAGCTGTGTACGATTCCCAGAGGTCCCCCCCACTGCAGCTGGCATCATCCTCCTGCTACCAGCACAGCAGCATCTCCCCAGAACCGAGGGCTGCCCTGTCCTCTGCGGGCCATGTTCAGGCCAGGGTTGGGATGGATGGCAGCGGCACGAAACCCAGTCCAGGGAAGGCATGATGCTTCCCTTTCCTCCCATCGTGTGCTGCAGGAAATGCTCTGCAAAGAGCCTTTGGTGTCTGACAAAAATCATTAGGTTTGTCCTGCTCCCACTCTCTTTGGGTGTGGAGCCTGTTTGGTGGGAAGAGTGAAAGGGGAGGGCAAAAGAACACCCCTGGTACTTCCCACAGTCAGTTCTTTTCTCACTCCTTTAACAAACTCTCCCAAATCTTCCCTTCCTAGAGCATATGATCGGCATCCCAATCAAGGCTGGAGGACGTCAGCCACCCCTCTGATGGAGCGAGCAGACTCCCTCTGGATTGCAGGTCCTGCCTCCCAGGTAACTGCCTGAGCATCGCTTTCCTCCTGGCAAGCCTGTGGAGCTCAGGGGTAGCCCTGAAGTCCCAAAGGTCTCTGTGCAGAGACCCCCCCCAGTACACTCCCAAGTTTCTGGCATCCAGCAGCTCCAGAGTAACCCTGTCACCTCTGCTTCTCCACCTGACATGCCACTTGCCCAAGAGATGCTTGCAGCCCTTATGTACCTGAAAACAATGCCGTAGGTGATGACGAAAAGCAGTAAAATGGAGGGAAGGAGTGCAGGACTTCTACTTGCCTCTCGCCGTCTCTCCGGCTGCTGGGTCGAGCTGTTTGCTTACACCTCTTCAGCCAGCCCGTGGGATGGTGCAAACCAGCCGGCTGCCAATTGACGTCAGAGGAGCGCCGGTGGTTTGCGTGAGCTGAGGGACTGCTTCTACTCAAGGTGGGTTTCCAACACCACAGAGAAATGTTTAATTCCCACAGACAGCACACCTTCCCCTCCCTCTGCTCCAGGAAACAAATGCCTTATTTCATTCATTGGCTGGTTTGGTTATGGCAAGAATCCCGCCCATATTTTGGCTACTTGGATGTTTGCTGAGGACCGAGCAACCCAGATAATGCTAGCAAAGAGCAGGGGAGCAAAAACAGGAGGGAAAGGTAGGGTGAAGCCAGGTTTAATCTCCTCTGCCCCAGCTTGTGACACATGTTTCCAGGCAGGACCAAAGCCATGGTGGTTTGTTCTTTTTTCTTCTCACATTGCTTGTGATGTTTCTGAGACTTGTGAAAAAGTGAGACACCGAGTTCCTGCCACTCTTCTTCTCTTTCTCTTCAAATCACTGCATGTGCTGTGAAATTGGTCTGGGCCAAGGGAGTTCATTTGAACTAGGTGCATTTTTCCCTTGACTGATCAAGTTCTTCTTCAGCCTCTACTTTGTGTTTTACTTACTAGCTACAATACCCACACTTTTGCTTATCTCTGTGCAGATGTGGCAGTGACAATATCCATACATTTTCCCTAAGCAAGTACTGCGAGAGCTAATTTATATCTTAGCCCAGACTAATTTAACTACAACCTATCTTCCCAAACACAGAGTGCTTCCTATGGGACGTGCTTGGGGAAGTCGACACGCTCGCTTCCATCAGCTTTGGGTCAGGCCAGAACTCCTGAATCATTCCGTATAAACTGCTGCCAATACGTGAGGCTGTACTATTTAAGACTGTCCAAAACAAACACACTTTGGGTGAGACCAGTGCACAGACCATCACGTGAAGAGCTTTGTGATAACAACTGGCTGTGTGCTTGCTTTCATACAGCGTATGACTCTTATTTCCCTGGTTATTTTCATTCTTCAAGACTGTCCCTTAATCAACCCACTGTCTCTAGTAGCTAGTGTTGCCTCTAGTGGGATGTGGCAGGTCTAATGATGCTTTCTATTAAGCATGGGAAATATTAGTTACCCCACAGCTGGAAGTAAGTGAGAATTAATCTCCTATGTGGGCTAATACAAGACCACTGAACTAAGCACAGGATTTGTCATCCGTTTCTGTGGCCTTGAAGCAGGTCCTTACAGTCACTAAAAGACAAAACCCCATCAAACTCCAAACCAGCCCAAATCAACATGTTCCTTTTAGTGGGGAAAAACCTTTCTTTAAGATATGCCATGTTCAGACAAAGGCAAATCAAACAAATCTTTATTCCTCTTCTACTCTAGCCTCTTTTTTTCCTCCTGGCATGCAGATTTGCAGCTCTAAAGATGTGTGGAGGTGAGGAGTGAAGTGGAGCAAGCCTGACATCCAGCCCTATCCAGAGTGGAGGACGTTCCCGTGCTTGAGAGAGGAGGCGAGGGAGGGGACGTACCCCCAGCAGACTACTTGAAAGAGTAGACAAGGATTTGAAGCTGCTTGGAAACGTGGGATTTTGCAATAAATTCAGGAAGAGGTGAGTTTTAAATGGAGCATGTCACAGGGCTTGGTTTTTTAACACAGCTGCCCAGGTCAAACCGTGCCACGATTCAGGCCTTTTTCACACTCGCACGTGGTCATGTACCCACATAAAGCTGTGGCTTTCCCACCCACAGCAGTTTTGGGTGTACTTTTATGTGCATCTATGCATGGAGTTTATGCTATGTAGTGTCCCCACATCTCCTTCTCTGCAAGGGCACATCTGTGCCAACATGGGCACACGTACAGCCCTCCTAACAGAGCTTTTGCCACCCATGCCTCAGTGGTGTGAATTCACTCACGGGTCAGTTATGGGATGTTGTTGTCTACAGACCCCTTCAAAACAGGTCGGTTTCCTTCGTTGCCGAACGATCCCGCGTGCTCCTGCGTGGCCCCTTGCTCAGTGTGACCCTTCCTGAGCACTGCCAGTCCCCAGTGGCTGCCCTCAGGTCACCTTCATTCAGGTGAAACTTCCAGGGACTCTGGTGGCAGCAGAACCTGCCCAGGAAGAGCAGGGCCAAGGCTTGCCTGTTCCCACTGTGCAATAGCCACACATGCCGCTTGGGCTAATGAAATCCACTTGTTGACTACTATTAGGCCATTAGCCTGTGCGATTTTCAAGCGCTGTCTGTAAGTAATTTTTTGACAATTTACTATGAACAATGGTGTAATCGGTGACTGGAGCATGTGTGGAGGAGAGCTCAGGTCAGGTGTCTCAAGCCCATTTGCAAATTGGCTAAGCAGGGGCTGCTCACACGCAGCCCGCAGACACGGTGCCTTTTTTGGGACCCGCAGAGGAGGTGCAAGGAAAAGTCCTGCCACTTCAGAAAATAGAGAAGCAAGAGAAACACTGAAACTTGGGTGGAGTGAGTGAGAAAATTTTTATTATAAAAGAAAGTGGAGGTGCCACTCCTGTTAATTCAGAGGAGCAGACTTTTGCAAGCCAAGGTCCTAGGATTTCCTTTTGTATGCAAGAAAAAATTGCGGAATCTGGAAACAGTAGCCTTAACAGAATGTATATGGATATATATATATATATGAATATATATGTGACCGCAGCCCATAAACTGCC
>WUAM01000254.1:2460949-2507109 GCA_024336885.1 Actenoides hombroni | reverse complement strand
TACAGTGATTCATGCCATGCCATGCCATGCCATGCCATGCCATGCCATGCCATGCCATGCCATGCCAGAGGGCTTCCATACATCTCAGAAAAACTTGGCCCTGCCTTGGGATTTATGTTGCAGGCTGACAGCAAAAGAGATCCTTGCCTTCAGCTGCCTGAGCCCTGCCAGGGCCAGCGGGTCCCCACAGCCTGCCAAGCTACCCAGTGCCTTAAGGAGGTTTCGAGCTTCACGCTCGGGACTGAGCTGCTGTTGTTCCTCTGCACTTCCCTTCAATCCCCCTAAGCCAACACCCTTCGCTAAGACCAAAACAACATTTTCCAGACGCAAGCAAGTGTACATGTGTGGGTGGGTGGGGTGCAGGGGACTATGAAAATTTCAAGGGGAGGCATGACATCCTGGCTTTCTAAATATAGAAGACCTGAACTGCGGCTTCTCTCACATGATAGCAGCATGCTTTCTGTTTTGAAAGGCCCCCAAAGCAAATATTGCACTGGCTGGTAGCGGGGTGTGTGGGGGGGAAAGTTGTCCTGTGAGTTGATTACAGTTTCCAGTGCTCTTGCGCGGAGCTGTTTTTTAGGCAGAGCTCCAAGTGGTGCCCACGCAGAGCCGGCTGGGCCAGCGAGGCACAGATGGCCGTCACGTGAAGGTGGTGGCAGGAGTGGGCTGGTGGCAGCCGCAGCACGGGGCCGGGACCTGGCAACACTTCCCCTTCGCCCACCGGCCTCCATCCTTCCAGCAGCAGCAGGGAAGGGAGAGGGGTGCAAAGCGCAGCCCCCCCCCTCCAGCAGGAGCCGGTGCCACCTCGATGCTTGGTGGGGTTGAGAATGTGACATTTTCTCTCCGTGGAAGGCACTGCATCTCGGTTCCTTTTTTGCTGCCGTTATCGTTGCTCCGGTATTTGCATAGCACGACATCAAAACGCCTCAGAGGCAGAGGAATGTGGTGGCTGCTGCTTCTCCTTTCAAAAAACACAAGCAGATAGTGCAGCATCATGGATGTCTGCGTGGACTCGGGCTGGAGGAGCAGACATGTCACCGAGGGGTTACGGCCTCGCCGAAAAGTTTTGCAGAGCTGAATTTAATCGAGACTGAGGATCTTCAAGCCAAGCTATAAAACCCAGCAGAGAGTTATACCCCAGTAATAGACCCTATTAGAGGGTCTCACACAGTCCATAGAAAGGATCTCCTCTCTATTAAATTCTCTAGGGCTTGAGTTCTCATTTACACAAAGGGCCCTTTTAGCTGTGTAAAATGGCCATAAAGTAGGTGTAAAAATGATTGATGCCGTCTTTACAACCTCTTTACACTGGGAAAACAGTGTAAAGTGGCCAGGGTGCAAATGAGAATCACACCTGGGTTTGTGAGAGTAAATTACACCGAGCCCTTCACAAATTCCGTGTGTCAAAAGTGGTTTAATCTTGCCCCTTTCTGTGGAATTCACCCAGAGAATATATTTCTAGAACTTAAAAAAAAAAAAAAAAAAAAGGTTTTTTTTCTTCAAGCCCTCTGTTCTTTCCAAGCCTTTTAGCCCCAATCTTTCTCCTGGTGCAGTCTGTGTGGACTCTGACACCAGCAAAAGGCTGGGAGCTGTCTGAATATGCTGTGGTAGGTGAAAAGCCTTTAATTAGTACTTTCTGAAAATTTTGACCCAAGAAATATACCTGTTCTAAACCATACCCAGGGGGAAACTGATTCCAAACACTACCGCGTCCGTTTCCCCATCTCTCCTGTTTTGATTATGCTCTTGAAAATATAAAGAGGAAATACAGATGTTAGTGTCTGCTAGATCAAAATGTCCCATTTTTATTCATCAAGCATTGAGACACCAACAGAACCTATGATGAACATTGCTTTCTTCCAGAGCAAAGGGTTAAGCTGCAACGCACTGGTTTAGTGAACTGGACTCAGCAGTGGTAGCTCAAAGTGGAGGGTAAGTGTTATGGAGGTGCACAGCTTGCTAAGCAGAGGAGGCTTTCTTGTCCAGATCTCCCTTCTCTTCCCTGCGCTGAAGGCATTTGCAGTGACTCTGTGATCACCACTGCTGTGTCTTTCGTGTTCTAGAGGATTCTCTGCAAATTGAAGCCCAGGGCTGAGTAGGCAGACGCCAGACCATATGAGCCCAGCACCATCTAACAAGGGCTGGCCTCTGGGAGCCCAGCGCCTGGGAGGTGATGGGAGATAGGGAGTGAAAACATGTGGGTGAGATGGAGGTCAAAGGATTAAGGAGACAAAAGCCTGACTCTGGTGGAAATGCTGCTTGGCCGGGGCCAGCCAGCCATCTCCCACGGCAGCTTTCTTCTGCCAGCCTGCATGCAGCACAGCCTAAACTAAAGTGCTGCAGGCCAAGTTATCTTCTGAACAACAAGGACATTTGGGAAAGGGCAGAGTGGGAAGCATGCCCTGCTCTGCCAGCAGAGCCTTACTCTTGCTTCCTCAGCTGTCAGGGTGTAGCTCCTGCTGGCAAGGACAGGAGGAAGCCCCAAAGCTCAGCTGTTGTTCAGCCTCCCCTCAATCCCTTTCCAGCTTCTCATTATCTTCTTTGCAGAGAGGAGAGCCCATATTTCTGACCAGAGAGGGTGGGCACAGCAAGGGTCGTGTAGGTGGGAGGAAGGTATATCCTCTGAACTACACTACACTCCTGCAGAGAGCACAGCTGGAGTTCTGCAAGGGATGGGGAACAAACCAACATCCCAGTACAAGCAGCAGGTGAGAGGCACCCCTATGTTTCCATCTCATACCAGCAGCTGAGCCCGGCACAGGACCACGAGCACTGTTTGCAGCGTGGTCTGCCAGAGTTGGGCGAGTCAGGCTGATTTCTGTCACTGCATGGACAGCCCCACCAGTGCTGGTGACTGGCTCTTCCATTGCCAACCTGCCTGCACCCTCTGCTGCTGTCTCAGCTTGCTCCGAGCACGCCTGGGAGCCGGGACTTTGAGAGGGTGGCAACGCATAGACAAGCAAAGGGGCAGCCTTGCAAATGTGCCCCACAGACACTCTAACTAGTGACTATTATTCTTAGGTGAATTTAAAAAGGCCGTTTGGAAGTTGGTCTCAAAAAAAACCTTAATTTTCTGAAACTCCTTGCTTTGCAGCTTGGCTGAAAGTGGCTTGGTGAAGCTATGTCTGCTCTAGCAGCACTTTCCACGGCAAAAACTCGAGCACGTACACCAGGCAGTGCTTTAGGTGGACCACAGGAAACTTTATGCTGTGATCTTCTGACCCCAGAGGTATGCTGGCCTAGCCCTGGGATGATGTATGATCACCTTGTGGAGGACAGGTTTTTTGGGTAGGATTAGAGTTTAGGCAACTAGCTTTTTGCCAGACTGGGTTTTTGACTTCCTGGTGGCTATTTTTTTCTGCAGAAACAGAAAGTTTTTGCTTCTTTGAAGCTTGTAGAAATTGTATTTGCTTCCTCCTTTGCTAACGATTATGGCACATTTTTTTTCAGGCATGTGATTGCTCCACCCCACCTCAGAGACACCCTTGCTCTGGCTGGGACCGGGAAATCCCTAGCCCTGGCAGGGTGTGAGCACGAGCTGCCTTGCCCTTGCACAGCTTTATATAGGCAAACAGTGCAAAATGCTGCCCATCCAAAATTGCTCCTGCATGTAGGAGCCCATGCTGTACAAGTGGAAATGGCAGTTTGAGGGACTAACTGACACCCTGCTCTTTGTGTAAGGCTAGTAAGACATAAAGCACTTCTAGAACCACACTTTCAGGGTGAAAAAAAGCACTGTTTGAATGGGGTTTGTTATTCTGTTCTGCTTATTAAGAAATCATTACTCTTTTGCCCTCATCACTACAAACGATGTCTTTGGGAGACTGGCAGTCTCTTCTTGCTTCCCTCCCTCCACCCCATTTTAAAAACATTCATTGTTGCAGGGATGTATCTTTCAGGGCTGTTGGCCCCACTCCACTGCTGGTGTGTAAGGCTGATTGTCTTCAGAGGAGTTACACCAAAAATGTATTTGGCCTTTTGTGCTTGGAGTATAATTGGTGGAACTGGCCAGATGCCGAGTTTGGGAGCCTGCAATCACAGCAATGTCAACATAGTTTTCAATGTGACTAGTGATTTTGGGTCCTCCACTTCAGGAGTGCAACTTGAGGTTTCTTAAATTGAGCTTTTCTCACAAAGTCCTGAGCGCTCATGCTTCAGAAATCTGCCTGGGTCTCAAGCAGAACCCACCAAATCACCATCAGTCAACTCACTCATATTGTTGTTTATTAGTAATTGGATTAGGTAACCTATATCGTTAGTCACCCTGAAAAGTCTTACATATATTTTATATGACAGTCATCAATACATTCACTTTGTTGTTGGTCTCAACCTGCATTTGAAGAGGTCTTGACCTCCCTTATGACTTTTTCCATATGGTAAAACCCCATCAAGTTAGCGTGGATTATACCCAGAGCATCTGAGAGGCAATATATTCCCTAAGCATGATCAGCGTAATTATAATTAAGCAGTTTGGATCAGATCCTTATCTGGCAGAAATCAGCATAATAGTAGAAGTGGTAGAAATCTCTGAAGGCAAGAACAGATATCTACCAGCGAGGGAAATGGACCCTGTTTCTTAACAACTGTAGCCCTGAAGATGAGTTCTTAATGATTTTTTTAAACTCTCATTTTGTCTGTGGCTATTAAATATCCTCTTTGGTGAGTATTTGTACAGCTGCATCTTTAGGACTTTGTGACCTCTACACGATCTCACAAGAGACCTTTTGCAAGAGCAGGCACATGAAATGCTCTTAGAATGACTGAAAAATACATTAATGAAAACTGTGACCATGTTTTGCCTTGTCAAAAGCCTCATAAGCACTCATCCATCCGTGGTGTGTGTGGTGGCTGCATGCTGAATTCTTCCATTCCCCGGCTACAATCCCCTGCCAGCCCAGACCTTATACATTCTGTTGCTGGCCTTCAGTAGCAGTTAAAGGGTAGAAGCGAACGCCCACATAGAAGACCTGGTATCTGTGTTTCCACATCACGAAGCACACCGACAGACACACCAGGGCCGCGATCAGATTGAGAGCCATCTGCAGAAGTAGGTACAGGTTGAGCATGCTGGTGAGGCTGCCACAGTCAGCTGCGTCCTGGTAGACGAAGGTCCTACCGAGGGGGTCTGCGGTGTCCAGTTTGCACTGGCAGGTCTCGAGGATGGTATCACAGGTAAATTTGGTCATCTGCAAATAATGGTGCGCGGCGAAAGCCACTGCCAAAACGCAGGCAACCAGACCCAGGGCACTCAGGAGAAAATACATCAGCTGAAAGAAAGCAAATTAAAAAAAGAAAAAAAAAAAAAGAAGAAAGAAAAAAAAAAGGAAGCACTCTTTTTTCAGCTACACAAAGAACAAGGAACACAGAACAAATGCACGCACGTGTACTTCACAGGGAGCACACGCATTGTGTGCTTCAAACACTGCAAGGCAGGTATAAGACCCTGGTGATGCGAAGTTCAGCAGGTCATCTCAAGAAATAGTAATTCCGCCTTGCATGTTTTATGTGAGAATTGCCTTGCAATTTGGAGACCCGATGAGAGTACCAAGAAATCTGTGTCCCTATACAGCCAGAAGATTTATAGAGAGGGAGGGAGCATCTTCCTCTACCGCTGTACCTGCATTGGCTAGACTTATAGTCACCAGATGAGATAAATTAGTGCAGTCGCCTTGAAGCAGAGCTGAGCAGACTGGGGCTTGGGCTGACATCTTATCCCAGGCTGTGCTGAGAAGTAGGTGTTTTTGAAACTTTGCTCATGTGTTTGTTGTTCCCAGGTTTTGGTTTGCATGCCCAAACAAATCTGATTTATACTTGCAAATCAGGCAGTGGGGTGGCTGATCTCCCGCTTGTAGCCCTGCGAACGCAGTCAGCTTGCTTGCTCCCCAGGTCTTACTGTGGAACGGGCATGCAAATCTCCACAAGAAAGTGCATGCCATGCCCAACCACCTTTCAAAACTTCCCCCATAAACATGGAGGAGAAGCCTTTCAAAGGTGTGAAAGAGCAGCGAGCGCCTTTCGTTTCCAAGTGCTATGGCATGAGGAGGACAAGGGTCTGCTTGTCACCCCCACTGCTCCTTACACCAGTGGCAGCTTTAAAATAGGGTGGCTTTTATGAAGGGTAGCTATGCAGAGTCCACCCCCACAAAGACATGGAAACCGGCGACAGCTCAGGGCCCTTGTCACTCCGGGTTGCACCTGAGACCTTTGGATACCAGAGCAGATGAACTTCCCTTGCTTTTGATAGATGGAACTGGCAGCTGCTGTGCTGCATACAAAATATGTGTGAATGTATATTAAAATTACACTCAGTGTTTAGCCAAAATAGCATTTTTGGTTCTGTTCAGCACTGTAAAAACATTATTTTTCTTGGCGTCTTATCTGTCAGACACATGGGATGGCTGGGAATCTGTTATTTTAAACAGCAGATTCTCTCTCTCTCTCTCTCTTAACCTCAATACCGCAAGCAAACTAGCAATATAAAAGCATTTTTTATGACCTTGAAACTCCAAGTATGTATGTCTTGATAAAATTCACACTCCTGGTGTATTTGTCTTATATCTACAGTGTGAATCAATCTTCCTATTCAGTTGCCAGCTTGGAAAAAAAAAAAAAACAACAAAAAATCTGGGCTTATTGCAGATCTTAAAGCACTATATACATTTTCTTCGCCATATCACCAAATTCTTACAGCAAGATCTTTGTTTCCAAGACTTGGCTACTATTAAATTTAATTATTTCCCTGGCAGCCTTAAACCAAGGGCAGCTTCAGAATGAGGGTGGCTCTTATTAAATGCAATTATTTTATCCTTGCAGCTTTCAAGGTAAAGGTCCGTGGGAAAGGTGAAGGTGGAAACTGGGGACACCTCCTCTTATAAAGCAAGCAGAAAATGGAGCACTACTGATTGATGGACCCCCTCCAAACAAGGGTGTGGTAATTCATAGGCCGATGGCATTACTTTAAAAGATGGTGCAAATGTGTTCGATGGGGAAACCAGAAAATGGGCAAACGCTGGTGACTGTTTCTCTTCTCTGAGGGATGAAAGTTGTTCTGCGATGTAGAAGTCCTAGTGGACTGGCTGGAAGTCCCTGGATTCAGACCAACAGAAGACAGAATCAGGCCTCCCTAATAAATGAGATATTAAGCCAAGACTACAGAACGTGCCTGATTCTCCCTTGGCAGGTATTTTATTTAGCTGCCAACTTTTTATCCGAAGTCAGGACAAAATAGCATGAAATCCCCAGCCTAAGCTACATTCCAGGTACAGTAAGCAGGCATTTGCCTGTTGTGTACCTAAAAGGAAGGGAATATCAGAATACAAATACACGGGCAGCTCTTCCAGCAATCCTCAGAGGCAAACAGATGAGTGGGGACATGGGGCAATTTCCAAATAGCTTATTATTCTCACAAGATGTTTGCAGAGGAATCTCTCTGCGAGCTGCTGAAAATGAACACATTTCCAAATATCAAAGGTGAGGGAAACGCAAATACTGCCTGTGAAGGAGCACAAGACAGCGAGTGCTGAGATCCCATCAGCAGATTAATCACATGCCAGACCTGGAGGCGACTTCAACATTGCAAATGCAACCACGTAGTGAGCTCTGCCCAGGAACCAGAACTTGCCACTGGAAAACTGCTTTTTAACAGCCTCAGAGTTATAGATGCTGCAATTGCTGTTTAAATAGAAGGAGAAAAGGGAAGCAGGGAGAGACGGAGTACGATATGGTCAGAGCATGGCAGCTCATCCTCCTTTGGGTTCCTCTTAGTAGGAAGTGACAATTTAGCAATATTTACTGGCAATAGCTTTGCTCCGTGCCAAAAAAAAACCCAAAACAAACCTAAGATAGATTGAGTTCCTCGTGAAAAAGTCTTCTCATGGTTAACAGAGGTGAAACCAAAAGGATTCGCAGACTCGGATCCATGGGACTCCTTTTGAAGATGGTGGTGGCTCAGGCACAAGGCTGTGCAGGGAACAGGAACTGCACTGTGTGTCCCGGCGTGGGCTGCTGGGGTTGGGTGGGCAGGAGTAGAGGGTGTCCTGCTACTGTGGGAGGTGCCGTGATGAAGACCACAGGGAGTGATCTGCCAAATATTAGCAGGTAGCCCAGGAAGTATCTCAAGATTTTCCTATGTGATCTTGTTGTTGCTGTTGTTTTTTGTTTGGTTTGGTTCGGATTTTGGTTGTTGTTTGTTTGTTTGTTTGTGGGTTTTTTGTTTGCTTTGGGTTTTGTTGTTGCTGTTGTTGTTGTTGGTTGGTTGGTTGGTTTTGGTTTTGGTAATTTTTTGGCCAAGGGAAGAGGCTCTCCCCTTTTAAATACACATGTAACAGCTGGGCATGCTGCTTTGCCATACTGCAGAGCATGCTTCCTGCAGATGCAGAGATGGGGCAGGGGCAGAAGTTCAGCCTGAGACTCTGCTTTCTCCTTTTCAAGGGCAAAGCCACCCTCCCTTTGGATGGGTGGTCTCCCTTCCTCAGAGAAGCAGGTGATGCTGTGGGTACCTGTGGTAGTCTCAGGAAGGGACATCTGCTGAAAGCAATTCTAACACCTCCTTCTTTAACAGGATCCAGGGCTCATGCAAGTGTGAAATGAAAGAAGCAGCTGTTGAGAGGAAGGAAGGCAGAGAGGACTGAAGGGGTCCTCCCCTTTCCCGCACTGAGGAAGTCACTCGCAGTCGTCAAAGGTTCACCTTGGGGGGTTGACTAAAATCCCTCAGGCATCTGTGTGTGCTGGGCTATGCAGGGGATCCCTTCACTCCAGAGAAGCCTAGACAAGATTTCCTTGTAGAATGATGCTCAGCAACCATGTGCAGCCTCAGTGGGCACCAGCCACCAGCGTGAGGGCGGAGCCTGAGCTGGGGAAGAAGTCCCAGGGAGAACAGCCAGAGCAGATAGGGCTGAACCCAACCACGGTGCTGGATGAAGCATCAGGCCCCCAGGGAGGAGAGAAAACCCCAAGACAATCAGCTTTGTCTCATGATTGTAATTTTGCATCCTCAGCCTTGTCACTGAACAGCTAATGTTCATGCTTTTGTTCAGAGATAGACTATAACTGACATTTTAAGATCTGAGAAGTGATACCAGAGATTTAGATGAGTCCAGTGTGATCAAAGCCCTGGAGAAGACACTTAGCTCCTACTTTGTTTAAAATAGATTTGTGCACCGCATCCAGAAACCATTGGTCTGGTGAGGCAGTGAGGAGAGGAGGCACGGGGGGGATAATGGCTCCCAGTAGGGATGTTGTCAGACGGGAGTGGTGAACAGTCTGGGAATGATTGAGTTGTGTGGCATGCTGCAATAGGAGTCATTGGGAAGGTGGATTTTGGGGAGGAGGGTGATTTGAGGAGGCAACAGTCCTTGGGGTCGTTCAAGGGAGTCTTTGCAAGGGTGACTTCAGCTCTAATTCTGCCAGGTGATGAGGAATGACCCATTTTACATCACCTGGGAAGCACTTTAAAAAGTTTATTTATGTGGGAGCGATGGCTCAAATTCCTCACTGCCAGGGTGGGTGGTGTTGCTAAGGGTGGCAGAGACATATGAGCTGCCCAGCCCAACATGCCGTTCCCACCACGAGGGATGACTCCCTTCCTGCTCGGATGCCAAGTTTAATTTAATGCTGCAGGGCAAGCAATAAAAAGCCTGGCGTGGCAGCTCCTGCCCAGCCCAGCAGCTCCCTGGGCAGCCATAACACTTACTTATGGGTGTAAAGGTGACTGGGCAAGAGTGTAAAGGCAATCAAAGGGCAGAAACAATTGTTCTTCTTCTCCCTTTCTTTATGCAAGCATGGGAGAAGCTTGAGAGAGGCACAAAAGATGCACCAGGGAGGATGTGTCCATCCTCCCCTTCTAAGGGAGAGTGAATGCCAGGTTTCAAAAAGCTGCTCTTCACGTTAGATTTCCTTCTGTCTTTCTCAGTTAATAATCACTGTTATTTTGTGTTGCTTGTGTCGGTGCATCCCTTGGTTATTATGTATCTGCAAAATATTAAGAGCCCTGAAAAATACAATAATAAAAAAAACAGCCCAGAGGGGGGAAAAAAACCAAACCAAACCAAAACAACAACAACAAAAAACCCCAGTGCTAAAAATGCCCCATCTGAAACAAGCCTTCTCAGCCTTTCTTTTCTAGTTGCTTACCAGTGTCAGTCTAGGGGACTGAGGCAGGGCAAGGTGCGTGGTTTCTGCACCTCTCTTGCAATGCTTAGGGGGAAATTTTTTCTCATGGAAGAATACTTGTCCCCATGGTTTGCTAACACTTACCCATGTTTTCTAGTGTCCAACCCTGACACAAGGCACCGTGTGCTGAGGCACAACTGCTGTTGCTCTGGTACAGCCTCCCTCTCCCTGACCATTGAGGTGGGCAGGTAGAGATTTCCAGCAATTTGCCTGGGCCCATCAAGTCTCTTATTTCATGGTGAGGAGCAAAACTGCTGGGAAGATGCTGAGGTGCTTCTTAGGTCACATTAAAAACCAAAAGTTGATTTAAGTGGGCCCATTTGATGTCACCCTACTTCTATGAATATGTCTACTTAATCAGTAAAACCCAGTCTTTCACTGAACCCTTCCCAAATTATTCCAGCTTTGTGAATCTCTTTGACATTTAGAAAACATAGCAAATAAAAAGTTCTCTTGCTCTGATTTGAAATATTTGTTATTAGAACTTCTTTTTTATAGCCTTTAGTTTCTTCCTTACCTCTCTGGAAAAGATCAGAATACCATTCTTGCATTTCAGGTGCATTTTTAACTTCTTTTCATGTGGTCTTAAAAATATCCCCAGTAACAACTTTTCTGATTGTATTTAACAACATGAGAGGAAAAAGAAATTTTTAAAAAGTCAAGGTACCTTCACTGTGAATTGCACACAGGTCTTCTCATCAGGTTGGTACGAAATACAGAGCATAACAAATCCCACCAAGGACACCACACAGACCTGCAAGGGAAGAGATGTAAAATGTGTCAAATGAAAACCAAAGCAAAGCAAAACACCATGCAGAAATGACATTTTTTTTCAAGTGAAAACACCCTTCTGTGTTAGCAGGACCATAACTCCAGGAGCAGTGTGTAAGCCAGCTCGTTTGAGTAGGGGCTATAGACACGTGTGTAAGAGCCTCCTATGTGTGGATGCATTAACCTTCACTTTACAGACACCAAGGCACAAAAAACTTCCTCAGAGGGACTTTTTGAATCAGCCCTACAAAGACACAGCCCAGCAATAACCTCCAAGAGGTGTTTCAAAGTTTTGTCAGTGTAACTACCAAGAGAGAGCAGGAAGCTTATGAAGTTGGTCTTGCAAGACCCAAAAGCACCATCCTAGCAGATGCTGACAGGGCTTTACATCACCAGTGCAGGCTGTAAGTCAATAACCAGAGCTGAATATGAAGCAGCACACTTCAGAGCAGACGCTTTCAACCTCTACTAGAGTGGACACCTTACCAAAGGAGACATCTCCCCTGCAGTCTGAGACTGTGGCAGTAATTGCTGATGGTTAACAGTAATGGCAAAGTATTTATGCACTCCATTATTTGTTTAGCTGTCTTCATACATAATTCTGAAGATTGAGATTTATTTGCAGGAGCAGATATCCATTGGTAGGCATTTTCCAGCCATGGAAGGAGGGAAGATCCTGCTCTGAGGAGCTAGCCCAATAAACACAATTTCTCTTTTAAAGTAGTTTTATCTGGGCCTCCCATGGTGCTAAGCACTCCAGCCAAGTGCCTTTCTCTCCCATGTTTTTGGAGGACCAGCAAGAAGACCTCCCAAGAGGACACAGGAGCCACAGCTCTGCAACCATAATGCTGCTTTCTGTCAGCTTCCTCCCTGCCTGCACAAGAGTAGCTGGGTCCCTGTGAGGGCTCTCTGTGCTGCTATGGGGCTGCTGGGGATGGATCAGGGAAAGAGAGGAGTCCTGACCACAACTGCAGCAGGAGAGGGCATTGTTGGCAGCTGGAGCTACGCTTGGAGGAATCTCTGTGTGCTTGTGATGCCCTGGAGAAACAGGTAAGTCAATGGCATGCGTGTGTTTTTAAATGCCACTTCATATCACACCTTCAGAAAGGGTCCAGGAGTGATGGGGGCACCTTAGCTGACATCAACCAGTGTGCATTCAAAGGTCTTGTCTTGACACAGGGCCAGGAGCAGGTCTTGGCTTCCTTGCTAGGAGCACCTTGATTATAAATGATAGCTACTAAATTCCCAGTGACTACAGCATGAATCTGTATTTTTTCTGGCCCACCCCCTCCGTTTCATTTTACTTTAGAGATTTTGAAGGCCTCTCGTTAATCTGAAGCTTTCTGCTTTCCAAGATTTGCCATCTTGGGCCAGACTCAGGCTTTGCTTGAGGGTGGGACTATGCCATGGAGATGCCTGCAGGAGCATGGGGCTACTTTACAGCCCTGTCCCCTCCTGCTCTCTGCACACTATGGCAGTGCTGTTCCCATTCAGACTTCCAGCCCTATAGGGGACTGCTTGACCTGCAGTGAAAAAACACATAACTGTCCTTTTAGTAAGAAATGGTTGAACGCATTTCTTTTCTGATCTGATGCATAAAATACCAATTTTGTCTTTTTATCTGCATTGTTGATGTAAGGCACTAGACAGCAGCCTGTAAAGGAAGACTGCCTCTCAACACACGGATAGTCATGTCCCTCAACAACTTGTGTGATTAATAACACTTTTCCCCATAAAGTTTTATTTCATGTCATTTCAGTAGGACATGAATAGGAAGTATTGCCTAAGAACATTTCTAAAGGAAGCGTCAGTATTATTTACTCCTTTCCATGTCATGTGTATTTATATTCTAGTCCTATGACTTACACGCAACCTCCAATTTATTTGTTTTCTTCTTTTTATTGTTGACAGCCATAGCTGACAGGGTTGTCGGGGGAAAAAACAACCTTTCTTGTCAAGGGTCCTTCAGTGCTGGGTGGTTTTTTTTGCCCTATAGTGCTTCTATGTGACTCAAGCATGTTTTATTTCTCAGGATTAATCGCCTATGTCCTTGGTCCCCTGCACTGTATATTAATCTTTTAATTCAATTAACATGCTCATAAAACTTAAATCTTAAGGAGATCATATCTCTAGTAATACCCAAATGTTAAACTCCCCCAGTGGCAGTTGTGGCTGAAGGAAAGAACTTGCAGAAAGAACTAAAAGAAAAATTCTTAAATATGCTCATTTAACTTTACATCCCCAAATTCACGTGAGATCAAAGGGGCTGATCACGTCAAAGCCAGACCTAAGTATTTTCGGGATCTGGTGCTGAAGGATCTTGTTATGAGCAATAAATTGAATTTGTTTTGCTTCAGCTACACTATTGGGCATTTACAGTTGCATGAACCTAGGGTCAGATTTGCCTCCGGGTTACTTCCATGAGACATCATGGGACTGTGCCCACTCTCCCATTCCCATTCCTGTTTTCCCACAGAAAGTCAACAGAGTTGCATTTATTTCTAAGGGCAGAGGCAGATACTAATGGTGGAATTTTCTCTCTACCATCAAGTGCCTCGTACAACTCCTGCAAAAACCCTGGTGGCTTCCAATGCATCAGGATCAGTCCTCCCTCTTCAGAAAGCTTCCCATACTAAAGAATATCATTTAAAAGGATTTCCATTCATGTACACACTTTATAAAGTTCCTCTGGGATTTAAATAATATACTCAAGGATACTTGAAGTGGCACATTTGTAGAGAGGTATTTATAAAAGATTACACTGGGTTGGGATTCCAACAAATCTTGGCCAGATTATTTCAGAAGGCTTAAGTATTTCTTTTATAACAATATACCAACCTCTCTTTTTTAACCAGAGATGTGTATTTGTGTAAGTGATGGTAAAAAATAATGTTGCTGAGAATTATGACCTATATATGTTTTACATTTTGGTTCTTTAAAGGTAAATTCACTCACTGGAGCAAACCAAAGTGTGGAACGTTTATACAGAAAACAGCTTTACGCTTCTACTTTATACATTATTAATAGATCCGTTTTGAATTATACCTGTGAAGTGTAATAGAAGAACTATAAAAATCCTCTGGTAAATATTTGTTATGACCCGCTAAGTGACTAAGACAGCTGCATTACAGCAGGCAAGTTATGGATGCTGTTGACACTGATGGCTGAGTAGCATTAGGTAATCCTGCATCCTAGTGTTTCACTAGCCACTGCAGTACCCCAGCGTGATGCACACATTGCCTATGCCTTATTGACTAAGCGCACAACATGAAATGCAATTGAATTTGTTTTAGCACTTGCTGGCCACCAGTCGATATGCATTTGTTACACAAATAAAATAGATTCCATAAGAGCTGCAGAATAGCAGTTAATTAGATCAGCTTTTGTAACTGTTATCTGGAAATCTAGAAATATGCATTTCTATGCTGAGTAAATTTCAGCTCAAGTTTATTTCAAATCCTATTTAAAAATTTTCCGGATGGACTAACACACCCTTTGCTGAATAGATAGTGATGTGAAAGGTTATGCCAGGAAAGAATTCACATTTAGAAAAGTACAGTCTAGAAAAAGACCTGAATGTGATACAGATGTATTTTGGAAGGGTACAGATTTAATTTTGGCTAAGGCATACCCTGTGAAATCCCCTAGTTCACAATCCAGGGAAAACAGCTGTTTACTAGAGCTGGCTGTAAAACTTAAAAGTTTATGCTATAGGAAAGTTTCAATACTGTTTCTCTGTAGCAAGAAGCAGTAGATGTTCCTTCCATTGGGCAGGAACATCTCAGGGCTGAATTAGTTCTCTCTAAACCACAAACAAAATAGGAGTAGACATTTTCTGGGTCGCCCCTACCCCAAAGAGAGCTAGAGCTTGTTGTTGTGAGAACTGAAATCAGATCCTACAGATTTCAGCAGGAACGGGACCTGCTTCCGACTGTATTTAGGAGTGGGTCCCAGTTGATTTGCCTGGGAGGATACCTGCACCCACGGAGAGCTAGTGTGCAGTCCTTGTCTCTTCAGGACTTTGGCAAACCACCTCTCCCTGTATGCACACACTGGCACACCCACAACTGGGTGTCACAGCTCAGAGCCTCAGACCCTGCTGCAAAATAGATGGTTGAACAGTGAGACTGCAACTGTTATCACAACACGCATTCAGCTCTTGCAAGAAGCATGCCTCTACCTATCTTGATCATCTTAAAATCAGAACTCAAGCAGTAAAGAAGATCTATCTCCAGCTTTGTGCACCCAAAATACCTCACCAGCAGCTTTACTTTAACTGGTCTTGCTGTGTTGAAGAGCTCCAGTTGCCAAAGAAGCATCGTGGGCTGATGCCCTGCCCAGCACAGTGTCAGCATCCTCCTGCACCAGCCAGCCCAGTCCTTCCCACTAAATCTACTATGCTTCTGAAAAGCATCACGAGTGTGAAAAACAGGCTCGTCACCTCCAACAGGAACAAACACATTTGGCAGTGCAGAAGGGCGTTTGGACAAAGCCCACAGACATTACCATCCAGTGAGGACCACGAGGTTGGGGGGAAGGAAGCCACTCTCCCTGTCCTCACCTCCCTGCAGCTCACTTGTGTCTGGCTCTGCACATGGTGTACGAGTGGCAGGAGGACACCACATGGTAGTGAGGAAGATGATTATGTAATGTACGTAACTGGGGAACATATGAATACATAGGGCACAAATTTCTGCCGTGGGTTGCATTTATTATATTTGCACACTGACAGATTAATGTGGTTTGCTTTATTTTGACAGATTTCAAAACCACAGATTGTTCTAATCTGTCTGCATCCCTCCCTTGTATATTTGTAAAACTAGTTTTTCTTTTGTTATTGCTACGGTTTTAGCCTGAGTGTTCTTATAAAATAAGTGGTTTCCTCCAGCAAAGAACTTTCTACCCAGAGCATCTTGGAAACCCTGGTACATGAGCCTGATAAAGCAGTTCATCAACCAAGAAATGAAGGGAGGAGGCAAAAACTTGGTTCGGAGGAGCATCTCAGATCTACATCACATCACAAGACAAATTCTGCAAGCACTCACAAAGATATAGTATAGCTCATTTGCTTAAGATATGGGGGATTTTTAGCAAAAACCTTGTGCAACAGCCCTTAGGGGACAAAACCAGGACAATACCTCTCAAATACAGGCAGAGCAATGCCATGTAGCATTGCTAACACCCTAAGAATCCACCTTTAGGTGGACTCTTCCTTTCTAACAAGAATCCAAACTCTCAAATTTCAGGGGGGGAAATTGCTATTAACAGAATTAGGAAGAAATTTCCATTATGGACAAGTAATTTTATAGTTGCTCCCTTGAAGACACCATGGATCTTTCTGTTTGTAGGGGCAAGGGTAAAAACGTTAACTCTTGTAGCTGTCTCTGAAGGCTCAGGTTTATCCTCAGAGGCAATACTTGGCTTCACAGCTCACCTGCTTTATCAGATACGGTGAGGCTTGGCTCCCATCCACACCTTTGGTGAAGCCATGTTAACCACCAAATTTAACACCCCCACTGGACACAGGCTTTGATGCCAGAAGGAGCATGTTCCTGTTGTCTTTGCCATTATGAACCAAAATGATCTCTGATGCCAGACATCTGTACAGGCTGTTGCAGACAGCGACGCTGACGTTCATTCACTTTATGAGGTCTGAGGAAATGTCAGTAATAGTAAGTGCTACAGGCAGCTTTCACTGCTAGCTTTCATCAGCCTCGGGTCAGCCTGGGTCTTACTACCACATGTAATAGTAGCTAGTCTGCCACACAGAGGTATTGCACCTTAATGGCTTTTCCTCTTACACATTTCTCTTTAGATTTAAGGACGGTCTAGTTGCATATAAATTACTTCTAGGAATAATAGTTGTAATAATGATGATAAACATGCATATTGTGGTTGCAGGCAAAGGCCATCATCATCTAGGAAACCATTCTCTTAACAGCCATAAAACCCCATGACAACTGACCATCCCTGCCCCTACAGAATAAAGCAATGATGTCTTTACTACATGTCCTTTCAAATTGTGCAGTAACACACCAAGACAGATACAGACCTTTCTTTTATCTCTGCAAAGTAATCAAAACCCTGCAAGAATATTCATAATCAAACAAAGCCATAATTTTCTGCAATGATCTTCGCTGTTTAGGTCAGTGGCTCAGCAGTGAAAATGGTCGTGTGTGTTATGGTGAGATTTAATTCCCTCAGCAAAGCACTGCTGGAGCAACCATGACTTAGAAAGCCAGGAGCAGTTCATTACTGCTGTTAAGTCAGAAATATGGTGCTGGGCAATCAAACGCCTGAGGCAACAGCGAGAAAAAAAACCATTAAAAGGTCCCAGAGCCTGAAGTGATTTCCAACATGAGAAGTGTAGAATGTCTAAGAGTGCTACATGAACGTAGCTCACAGTTTGAGATGTGTCCATGACTATGAAGCTATGGAAAGCCATCAGCTCTGTAGTCATAATGTTACCTAGGTTGAGGAAACCTGTTTGACTCCAAATCTTGCCTAGGCTTTTTGCACAAACATAATCCAGCCAGGAATGCTGATTTCCTCCCTCCTTCCTCTTGAGGCTGTAACTAGACCAGGGACCTAAACCACAGAGGTGCCCAGGATTAGATCAGCACTTGACCAGGTGTCACACAAAGTGCTGGTGTGCAGCTACCTTCTCAAACCATTCTGTCAGAACATTTCAACATTTTTTTTCCCATCAGAGTTTTCCATTCCATCCCTGATCAAAATAAAAGTATGGCTTTCAGTTGAGCAGGCATCAGTGAAGAGTTACTCTTCAAAAACGATGAGATTTAATGGCAGAGGGCTCTTAAGAATACCACTCTGGTGCTACATACATATACGGCTATAAACAAGCACTGGAAACCTCACCATAGCACATTTCATGCTGCCTATCTCATTGCATACCATCCAGAGTGTCATATACTTTGGAGAAGGTTCAATTAAATGCCTAGACTTAGAGGCTTTTCTTGAAGGCAGTCTTCCCTCAAACCTTTTGATGTTTGCCCATGGCTAATTGAAGCTAGCTTGTATAAAAAATGGATGCCTGCACGACTATAATTTCCATTAGCTGCTTTGATGGCACCAGTTTTTAAGTGTCACCTTTTATTAAAAATTGAAATCGGCTTCCCTAATAACAAGTAAAAGTTAAAAACCCAGCAAGGCTGTATAGGAGGTAAAGCCTGACTGAAAGCCACCTCCACAATTGCTTCAGGAAAAGGTGTCAAAAGCAACAACAAAAAAAAGCCCAGCAAGAGGCCAGGGCTAACACGAATGTGTCTCCTTCCTTCCTCTCAGGCTTTAAAAGAGAACACATTTCAGGAGATTTTAAATTATTTTATTTTTAATCACCCCCCCACATCAATACGGAAGGAGATTGCTTGCCTCTTGCTCTAGCTGGGGATGCTTCCCAATTATTGACCCTCTCTAGGAAAATGAAAAAGGTTGTCTCATGTGTAAGGTGGTTGTCTGATGCCTGGCAGGGTCACCACCGTCCAGCCAATGTTACATCCAGCAGGTGGAAGGACCCAGGAAGAGAAAGGCGAGCAGGCTGACAGGGGTTTACTCACACACCTTTGCCTTCTATTTACACGTGAGAAACCCTCTACAGAAATACTCTTAGGTGGAGACACCTACAGAGCCTCATCTGTGGGGAAACTGTGAGACACGATGGGGCCCTTGAATTGCTGTGTTACACTGAGCCAGGGAAATCATCTACATAATAGGAACAGCAAATCCCTTCTGGTCCAGAGGAGCGCAGGTCTAACCAATCCCAGATAATCAGCAGGACATATTTAACCCACATTTCTAATTTCTATCACTTTCTAGCACCCTTCTTCCTCAGGCATCTGTACACAATGCTTCATCCCTTCAGCATTCATCTGACAACAACGTTCTCAACACTTCTCCTTAATACACATCACCATTGTTACTCCCATTTTCAGGATGAAAATCCCAACCCCTGGATTCTCCCTGTCCCCACCTTCTACTGTTTCAGAAGTTCAGCTTAATTTTAGGGGCCCTGATGCTTTCCCAGGGACTGGGGATGCTGGAGCAACTTTGGTGAGAGCTGTACAAGCCGAAGAGGGTGCTGGGTGCAAGGGAGCTTGTCACACCACCTTCCTGCCCTCCCAGCCCCAAAACAACACAAACCCTGACAACCTAAAGAGGCAGAGCCTGGGTCAGCACTGCCTGTTACAGGCAGCTCTGTTGATTCTGGCACTCGGGTTTACCAGCCCATGAGCACGTGCTGAGCCACTGGCAGAACCCACCGTCTGAGTCAGACTCTCATGCAGAAGTACATCAATTAAACAAACATCTCAACTATCAGCATCCGATAGGGATACACAGAATGAGGAGACAGTCCTGGCTGTTGGCTACGCAGGTTGTGCTAAGCACTGAAAGATCTCTGAGGCATGAAAACCAGCCAAAGTCCTCTGCCAGCCCGGGTTGTCTTGCAGTGTTCCCTGATGGTGCCACGCAGTGAGCCTCACCCCTCACCTCCTGCAAACCGTCCCTGATGGCTGGGTTTTCCAGCTATTGTGGGACCTTCATTTGTCTCGCTTATCTTTGTTTGTGAGCTGCTCAAAACATAGCTTTTGGTGAAAGTTTTGGCCTAATTTTGTTTACCATTTTTCAATTTTATATTTTATGAATAGGTATAAAATCTTAACAGAAAGAGAAGCACAGGCTTTTCTGACTCCAAGTAAACAGTGAATAATTAAATTGGGGTTTTTTTTCAGTTAAAAGTCTGCTTGCCATTTGCACTGCAAAGCCCCACATCAGTCTGACTCCACCAGGGCAGAGAAGCCAATGCTTGGGGAGATATGGCCTTGAAGGGCCTGAGCAGGGAGAAGTGTCAGAGCTCCTGGGCTGGGTGCTTGGCCCATGGCGGATCTTTTGAGACACTTCTTGCAATAAAGAAAAAAAAAAAAGACAGTTGGAGCCACAGTTGCTGCCTTGAGCCACTCAAGAAACAGATTTGTTTAAAATTGTTTTTTTAAAATCCCGATTTCATGTACAACCATATGCATATAGGGATTCAAAATAACTTTCTGACAGAAATAATAAACGCCCTGGATAATAATTTCTGATGAGCATTCCTGTAACTTTCTTAACTGCCTGAGTCTGCAAAACAGGGCTGAAATAGAGCTTGCCCGTGAAAACTCTGATACTCTCTACTTTTGATCACAGTGGAAATAATCTAAGAGAAGATTTTTCAAGGAGAAGTATGTCATTTCTTCTGAGTGTCAAAAGGCCACAAGCTAATGAAAAAGAATGACAAGGATACCATTAATATCTACTGCTTCTGCAATACTTTTCATCCAAGGATCTCAAAGCAAGGGGTAACGGATAGCCATTATTAACCCCACTTTACAGAGGAAATAACAAAGTTTTAGCAAGGTTAAGTAACTTGCCCAAAGCTACACAGCAAGTCAGTAGCAAGACCCAGAAAAAAATTAATAAAGCCCTCAACCCTGGGGTGAATTTGTGAAGAGTTTGCCCAGCTCCTTCAAAACAGCAAGAAGGAAGAGATTGAAGCAAGAAGGTCCAGCCTGCAGTTTCAGGTGCTCGGGACAGATCTCACAGAGGAGCCGGGCAGCTGCTTCAGAGCTGAACAACTGTATCATAAATGGCTATAAGTAGGTGAAACAAATGCCACCCTCCCTGCTTTTAATTGCATTTATTTGTCTTTCCCTAGCAATGCAGCACAGGCATTTTACAAGGAATAGGTCGTCGAAACTGAAGCAGAAGTGGTAAATCATGTAGACTCCGTGGTTTCTGTCCATAGACCTTTCCTTTGGTTTCTGACTCATGGCCCACGGATTTCATATAAAATTCATTTTGAACTAGCAGGTTTTAACCAGGTTTCATGGTGAAACACTTCTGATGCAATGCAAGCTGCATTGTTTCGTTCTGCAGGAGCTGCAGGAAGAAATGGTTGGTGCCAGGCACCCTTCGAGGGGGGAAGACACCCCTTCAATGTCAGGGGCCTCCTTTGCTCCCTGTCAGCAGAATGTTGGCCACATTTATTCCACAGGATGATGAACCCAATCCCTGGCCTGCACTATCCTCAGAAACCTAGGCAGTCAGGTATTGAATGGGTGTAATTGCCTTGCATGGTTTTCCTTGGTAGCATTTTACTCCAGCTGCGTCTCTAAATGAGTTTCTTTTCATTCATCATAATGCACTAACGCACTAGATTTTCAGCAAGGAATGGTGTCACTGTTTTGCCACTAATAAAGAAGAAGAAGAAGAAAAAAAAATCTTTCAATCAATCAGGGTCTATTTAACACATTAGCAATTTTCCTTCATTTTTCTGTCATCCTGCATTAACAGCTGTGGGGTCAAATCCAGCCCTGGTGTAATTCCAAAGGAGTAACACTAGGAATGAGCTTCACCCATTATCTCTAATGTTGCTAAAAAGGTCTCGATAATAGATTTTTTAAGTTCTTGATTCTGAATACTAATCAAGTCCTTTAAAAAGAGCACTTGAGTGGAATGCTACTAAAACAAATATGCTCTGGTATTTTACACCACATCTTGCTGTTCAGTTGCTCATTTCTGTGCGAATAAGTGAGTTTTGGGAATTCACACTCTGCCATGAACTTTGTTCTTGAATCATCCATCCTCTACCTACGTGCCCTCCATGCAGCCTCCCACAGCATCCCCAGAGCCAGCCCGTAGGACATCCAGCCACACATAGGATGTCCTAGCCAAAGGTCCTCCTTCATGGACCAGTTTCCCTCCAGCTCTCTGGAGGCCAGTCCTCAGCATGCTCCCTGCCACAGCTCACGGGCAACTCCTGTGACCCACACACCAAGAAACTCCTACTCAACAATTCCAGGCTCTCTCCATCTGATGTCCCAGTGGGTACCAAGTACCTCCATGGAGACATGACAGCACAGGGACAAAGGACATGCAGCATCATGTCGCAAATCCTGTATTTTGCCTCTCAGATGCTTTGCATCACTCCTGTGGTGCATCACCCATGGCCAGTGCTCCTCACACGTTCTCTTCCTTGGGAGGATTTGGGGCTGCACTACCACTTCCATCTCTCCTTTCTAGCACTGGTTTCCCTTTTACCACCCCCTCTGCTGGCATCAGAGCCCTCTTTCCCTTTTTCTTTGGTCTGAGGGTGCAGGAGAGCAGTGTGGTTGCCTGGGATCTTGCCAGCACACGGTCTCTGCCATCACCCTGAGGGCAAGCAGGGTCACACCAAAAGCCATTTTAAGCCAGGGAAGAATCAAACTGCACTTGAACAGGCCAGTGGCTCCTCAACATCACACCAGAGTCCCTAATGTGAGAGTCACCATCGGACTCCAATGTCACAGAATCACAGAATCACAGAATGTTAGGGGTTGGAAGGCACCTCAAAAGATCATCTAGTCCAACCCCCCTGCCAGAGTCAGGTCCCTGCCTGCAGCCCACAGGGTGAACTGGCCTTCCCAGCAGCCAGGGCCCCCTGTAACATGAAGCAAAACAAGGCTCTGACCCCTACAGCCAGCACAGTCCCAGCAAGTGTGTTCCCCCAGGGGTTATCCTGGCTCACTGGTGAGGGCAAAACACGACCACCTCGCCAGAGAGCTGAATATTGCTCTGAGTTGAGGATTAGCTCAAGAATGCACACAGCCAGTTTTATCTGTTTTTCAGGGAAGAACTCTGAAAACGACTGACCGTGGGCTTCTAAATGTTACTACTGCTGGATGCTGCTGCTACAGGTGAGAGGGGTTAGAGCTCAGTCTTCAGAAAGTAGTGGTTTTGGTGATGTTTCAGCCCCCCAACCCCAAGGGAGATTGGGTATATGCAGATGTCTCAGGTGGTTGCTGTTTGGGTGCTGATGACATTCACACTGGCACGGGGCTGCTTCCATGGCTTTTCTCACATCCCTGGCCATACGCTAGTTCAGCCCAGCTCACTCTTTCCCCAGTTTTTGTATGTCAACTTTTTCCAGCGAAAAAGCTATTTCAAATCTGGGATGCCACAAGGGCTGCCTGGAGAAGAAATGGCCTGACATCCAGAATCCCCAAATAAACAGAAGGAGGGAAAAATGTCACATGCTTCTGTTTTATCACCTGTGCTCCCCACTGGCTTGTAACAGTGAAAACCCCAGGAGGAAGTTCTCCTGAGCAAGGGCAGGCTCTTGCCCTGTGAAACATTGCTAAAGTCTCAGAAACCTCTCCAGTCAGAAGAGAAACAAGAAGGGTGAGGTGAGTAAGAGGAGCTCTTCCTTTGGGAGCTCAGGTCCTGCTCTTTACAGGCTTGAAGCATTGTCCAGCAGGATTAACACAGCAAACCCCAAACAATTCAGGTGTTTGGATAATCCTCCAGCTGGCAAGAAATGATCTTTATGGGGGATGCTCCCATAGGTGTTTAGTGCATCAGGAAATCTTTAAGTACCTAAACACAAATTTATTTGCTGGGAGTCTTACAGTCTAACAACACTGCTAATACATCACTACATTTTCCTGAAGACTGCTGCCTAAGGGAAAAAAATCCTACATATTAAATGGCATCCATGGTACATCCCAGGCTCCTAATCACCAGCTTTGTCTCTCCACAGGCAAACTGCACATCCCTGAGCACACAGCCAAGTGGGGCCACATCACACACTGCACTGAGACCCCCGCACCTCCTCCCCAGCACCTCCTCCCCATCTCTGCAGGGGCAGCTGACACTGGGGACCAGTCTGGGCTTCCCCACTGGCCATGCCTCCTATTTATGCCTGGCAGCACCCTGCCCTTTACTCCATCCCCACCAGCCTGTGTGGCAAGGCTGGCGTGTCACTCAAAACCACATGGGACTTGGTGGGAGCTGCTGGCAGGCCCTGGGACGGGCTCCCCTTCCCTGCCACATTACCCACCCGCCAGCACCGTCCCCCTCCCCACGGCCACGTGCGGTCTCCCCCTCGGGTGGAGGAGAAGTTGGGGAACAGTGGGCAGGAAAGGGGTTAAATCACAGCAGTTCTTCAACACAGCACAGAGAGGAAGATCAAAAGACAGCCATTTCTCTCCTCTGACGATTACCAATGCACCCGGCTAAAAGTCGCAAGTTATACAGTTATAGTTTCACTTCTAAAACTTGATTGTTATGGTTTGGTGGGGAAAGAAGGAAGGCAACGTTAAGTAATCAGCATTTTTTTGTCAAGCATCACCGGGCAAGAGTTCACAGCAAAGCACAAGCTAATACATACATCTAGTGAACAGCAACCCTGTATTTTATTTAAGGTCTGTTGGGTATTTCAGGGAAGGAGATGAAAGATTGTATTATTCTGCCGGAGCAGTTTCCTTGGGAAAGTGTACTTAGACATTTAATCCCAGGAATATTTAGAGTTAGCATAACTCAAATAGTGTCGTGCATGCAGTTGGTTAGTCTAAAGTGGAGCGTCATGCAGCTTGCATTAATGTTGGCAAAGGCGCTTTAGGGAGAAACAGACTTTTATGCTTACAATTATCCCAGCCCAATATGGAGTGTCTCTGACTAGCAGAGAAGAACTGATGCCTGCCATAAGGAAACCCAGCACTGTTACAGAGATGCCTAATGCCAGCTGCAACAAAGCAAACAGCAGCGGGAAACGGCAGCCACAACAAGTGTGGGATTCCTCCTCCTGGCCAGATTTGGGATCCCCCTTGGTTTTCTTCTGCTTCTTCTTCTTCATCGCGGACTCCTGCGCCTTGCTCGAGTCGGTGCTTTTCTCCCCTTCGGGTGCCTTCCGTGTCTGGCTCTGGTTATTCAGGGACGTGCTGCGCTGGGATTTCTTCTCCTTCTCCTTTCCCATGCCAATGAACTTTAGGTTTTCACGTGCGTGTGTGTGCGTGCCCTCGCGCTGATGGGGGTGTGAGGTTTTTTTTCTTGCCCCCCAAAGCTTTGCTTTGTGCTGGCTGAGTCGTTCCTGGTATTTGAATCAAGGAGGCTGAACAAATATGGAAAACATTTGGAGCAGATTGTCAGAGCTTCGAAATGCCACATATAGCCCAGGGAAGAGGGGGATTCAAGGGGGGTAGTGAACTGCCAACGTGCAGGCGCCGGCTCTGCTCAGGGGCTGGCAATGCACACTGGGCTGGGCACACGTGCCACCGCGGCTACAGAGGTGTGAGCACACACGTGTGTGCGTGTTTGTGGAGGAGCCGGACTGGGAAATGGCATGCAGAAAGTCTGCATTGCCAGGTGATGAACAGAGGGGGAATCTGTCTTGTCGGGGAGTCGGGAGCAATCGAGTGCCCGTGTCTGCGTGTGCACCGAGCAGGCAGGTAGGAGCTCATCACGCCGTGGCTCCCTGGGGATTGCTGGCACGCAGAGTGCAGCTCAGCGAACCCCCGCAGCACCGTGCACACAACGGGCACGTTTCATACACCGGCTGAATCGGATTTCAGGGAGAGGGAGTTGACTGTGTTCATGGAAAGTATGAAATTCACACAAATAAAAATTCGAATTGATATCCTGGGAAGCCAGAAGGAATCCTGACCCTTTCCAAAAGTTGCAAAAGCACAGCTAGGCGTGTTTTATGATGAGGCAGACAGGGACCAGCAATGAGGACTGGAGCTTCTGTGCAGATGCTGGTAGCACATGGAGCTGAACATCTGCTGAGCAAGTTTTCAGGGCTGCAAGTTTTCCATACCAGGAACATTGTTTATGCTACCTACAAGAGAGAGGCATGTCTTATGGTCATGGTTATGACATGTGGTTACTGTACTTTGCCCATATGTTGGTTCAAACTGGTGCTCAGGGACAGCACATCAAAAGCGTGGATTTTTTTGCCTGGAACATTCTAATTGTCCTGCTGCTGAACCCAGTGCTGGGAACCCGGGCAGAGCCTCTCAGGTGCTTGGTGGTGCTCCCCAGAGGCTTACCCATGGAGGTGCCAGCAGGACTGGGGTCTGCAGAGACAGTGAATACTAGGACTGTGAATATGAGGGAGCAAGAAGAGGTGGGTGGTGAGCAGTCCTGTGCTGGAGGTGATGCTGGCAGTCCTGTGCTGGAGGTGGTGCCAGCAGTCCTGTGCTGGAGGTGATGCTGACAGCCCTGCATTCAGCCAGGCCATGGCACACGCATCCTTGCAAGAGAAGACCGTGGAAGCCGGAGGCTGTCACAACTCCTGTGCTTAGCTCACGCCAGAGGAATTATTCAAAAGCTTAGGGGTAAGCAGGTGCTTAAATGCTTTGCTGGCCCCGAGCCTGAGTGCACACAGTCAGATGTACTGCCCTCCTGCGAGGCAGGGGCTGCACTGGGGCCAGAGGAGCACTGAAACCCATCCTGTGTGTGGGCAGCTCCGTGTCCCCACTGTTACAGGGATGCTGTGCTTGTGCTGCCATGCCACCAGCATCAACAGGAGCAGGATAAATGGGCCAGCCCACTCTGTCCCCACCACTTGGCTATGTATTTTTCTATTTTCCTTCCCACAGAGGAATCAAATGACAAGAGCAAAGCACTGAGAACAGTGGGGCAGGCAGGAAGAAGGTGTCAGATGTTGGGGAAATCACTAGCAAAGCTGCCTTTAAATACTGCAGAGTGGTTCAGGGGGGAATAACCAAAAAGCTGAAGTACTCAGGACCTAACGCATGCTGAGAGACCATCAAGGAAATCTTTCCTTTGACATATTGGCAATGCCTCCTGAGAAACTACTCTATTTCCAGCTCTTTATGACATTTAACAGCAACGAACTGTGTCTTCTCTATTAATAAATTATGATGTCACTTTGCTTTATGGGTTCAGTAATATCCTTTCTGGTTATTTATGTTACTGAACGTATGAAAGAAAACTAGAAACTAAGTGATTTCAGATGCTTTCTGCACACATAACTCTCATGCTACATCCATAGAGGAAGATTAAGATATATTGTTCAAAGAAGGAAAAGAAATTAGAGTCTTTCCTAGTCATGTTGCTTACTGTACCGTGTTTTCATAGCATCTCGTTAAGATGTTTTGTCACCATCATCCACTTTTTGAACATCTTTACAAGAGTTTGCACCCGCTGATGTACCTTATCTCCCCATCTCAAAGCCACAAGCAAATGTATTTAACCACAGCTTTGGGAGGAATGGGGTATTCAAGGATCATCACCAAGGTCAGATAGGGAAGCAGTGGCAGAGCTGAGAGCACATGTTTTACTGAATTACTGATGCCCAGTTGAACATCTAATAAATATTAGTTAAATGAAGTTACATTTCTTTTTATTTCTGCCTATTTCTCTGGTTCTATGCCACAAATTTTTACTGTGTTTTGTTCCTCCCCCCCCGCCCCGGCCCAAGAAAACCTCTGGTTTTAGCACCTGGATTTGCGCTAGCAGCTAGATTTGTGTCTTCTAAAAGAGTCCAAAATCCATCTGTTTTACTCATGCCAATGGTCATACTGGTTTCAGAGGGAGCAATTGCCTGAAAAGGAGAAACGGGATTTAACCTGAAGTCAATAAAATGAAGAAGCCTTACAGCCACTAACAGCCCTTGCGTATCTCCTGGCCCATGAATCTCTCTTAAAACAGGTACCCCTCAGAGCACTTGGTTTTTCCATGGAAAACAAAGATGTTAGTTGCCACCTGCCCTGGTCACACTGAGATAGGGAGTGTCTCCTAGGCTGGGTACAATGTGCCTACACAGGGAGGCACCATGCCCATGGTGAAGGGCAGCAGGACCTGGTCCAGCAGGAGCAGCTTTCAGCCACCTTCTGCTTTGCTGTCTCCTGCTGTTCGCATGGTTATTTGAGTAACATAGCAATCACATGACAGCTCACCTGCTTTTACTGGGACAACTTTGGGGCTTCGACAGATGCTACCAGTTGGCAATAAAGACAGTCACTTATATCTGATTTAAATATATATATATATATATAACCTACTTAAAATTATTTATGTCATATCTAATCTCTGCAGCAATACACAGTTACATAAAGAAAAAAGTAGGCAATGGGGATGTTGATGTTTTGAAATGATTCAACAGTGTGTACAAGAGGGAAAAAGGTTCTTTTACTGTGGCTAGCTTTCCCTGCAAAGTCAAACATGCATATCTTACATGCTGGGAAGTTTAATGGGGACAGAGAAAAGAGGCGGATGCAGGATTGATCTTCCATAATTATTATCTGAACCAGATTGTATTTGCTGATTCCACTTGGCATTAACAATCGAGTGTAAAACAGCTGTGAAAGAATTCACAGCACTGGCGAGCAATGAGAAATAAAAAGAGTTACTTTTTTAGAAATTGCAAGATTAAATGAGGACACTGAAATAACACTAAATTTTCTTGAGTAATACATCTTCCGGATGTCACTTGGATTTTCTCAGCAACACAAGAATAATCACTACCCTTTTATGCCCAAAGGCCCTGATTAAGTATGTTCTTAAATTAAGCACATGCTTGAATACCCTTCCTGGATGAGGATGTTTTTTGATTCGAACCAGCTACCATCTCTCATGTGGCACGCAGTTGTAATTCCGTGTCCTTTACACAAAATGAGTCATGTCGCACAGCTTTTCCATAGCCAGATACTGTCCTCTGCGAAACATTGCCTGCTCTCGTCCCTCCCTCTGCCAAAAGGCAGCACAAACCGGGTGACGATGACAACAAGTCAAACAGCACACACAACGTCAGACATGGAAATGGCAAGATCTGGGCTGCAGCTTTGCGATGACACAGTGTTTCCTATTCCTTCTCCTACCCGTGAGGAGACACAGCATTGCATGAGACTCCAGAAACCTCAGATTTTTTTCCCCCCACTGCAATTTTTACACTGGAAATAAAGTGAGGTTGGTGTGGCTGAACCCACACAGACACATAGACATGCACTCCCACATAATCACATTTATTCAGATATTTCTTCAAGGCATCAGCAGTCTGGCCGAGTGCCGACTGTAGGGTTGCAGCACATAAATCTGGAGCAGCAGAATTAGCAAGGAACAAAGGCTTGAACAGGGCTCATCATGTTGCCCCAAGGACTGCAGGGTGTTTGGTTCCCTTTGCCCCAAGAGCAGCTCCAGAAAAAGCTACTGACCCAGAAACCCCCTCAGATATGTCAACCCAGGTCAACAGCCGGGGCCAGGAGGGAGACAAAAGTGCTGCAGACAGCCAAAGGCTCATCTACCCACCAAGTCAGTCTGGGCTGTGAAGAAACCGAGACCCTGCCTCATCCTTGCTCCTTTTTCCCCTGCTCTCTTCACCCCATAGCAGGCCATGGATTGCAGAGCTGCACTGAGCAGTGGTGACACACCATCAAGTAGCCAAAGTTCAGCACACCGGCAATCTGCTAAATAACAGAGGGTTCCCCATTAAAATAAATGTCAAAAGCTTCTCCCTGAAAGCAGAGGTTTGTAGTCAATCGCTGTGAGTTCTGAAGACTGATGGCCATTGACAGCAGATAATAATATCTAGCTCTTGAAACCACAATTACATAAAAGACAAGGCCAATTAGAAATGGGTCTGACACGCAATTCAGGCTGGCTTCTGACACAGCCATTTTTAAAGTTCAGGTCATCTGGAGGTGAGGCTTGTTTTCAGCATGCTTTTTGGAAGCCAGTTCACATGGTTTTGTGTGTCTGTGGGCTCTGCTATGAGCACTGGGTTGGGCCAGATGACCCCCAGAGGAACTGTCCAACCCACATTATTCTTTGTCCGTGCTCCACGTACCCTTTTGGCAATACTAGGGATAAGACTAAGGTATGAAGCACTTCAGTTTAGCTGGATGGGGTGACAGATGTGGGAAGGAAGTAGAGCAGGAGTTGTTTTATGTCAGATTATTCCACATTTGGAGGCTGTGTATTTAACACTGTGCCTTACTCCCTCCATCTGACCATGAATCACATCTGACCACACAGTAAATCTGTGCATACAAAAGAAATCAGGTCTTCTTTGAGATTAGAAAGAAATTGTATCTTGCAGCCTCCACAATGACTGTGCTACACCAATGCGAATTCTTAAATCTTTGCTTTTGCTAAAGCTCCCTTAGGGGCTCTGTGACTGGTGCTCCCCACCTCCAGATGTGGTTCCTTGAATCCAGACAGTTGCCCAGGTATTCACAGGGGTCTCCTATAGAAAGCTTACCAGTAGTCAAGCTGTCCAAAATGGTCTGACTGTTTCTGTCTTGCCTTCTACTCCTATGGTAGCTTCTTTGGGGTAGAAGTCATGTTTTATTATTACATTTCTGCATGAGGTCTAGAGAGGGTCCTTAGGTGCTACAGCTGAGAGTCCCTCAAAACTGGGATGGAGCAGTAGGAGTTGTGAAGCTGCGAGACTACAAGAAAGCAAAGTTAACTGCTGCAGCTCGGTTACTATGCTCTGGCAAGTATTTTATACCAGCCCAGAGTCCTTTGCATCTCAGTGAGCAGAGCTAAGGGGTTTCAAAATGAGGGATGAATAGTTGACAAACTCTGTGTCCTTTTCAAAGCTGGTCCTCTTCCTTCAAAGTAAGTTTGAAGAGGATATCGTCAAGGTACGTTAATGAGATGCTATAGCCATTAGACCTTCTCACCAGGTGTTAATTATTACTTGGTTAAACAGAGGCAAATCCTCTTAGTCATGTTCTTGCCAAGGATAACGGTGAGGTCTGTTCCGGGTACGTGCTCACGGGACGCACACGTGCGCACACAGCACACATGCACGCACATGCAGGGCTCAAGCTGCCACCTTGGACAACATGCAGAAGTGGCAGGAAACCTGCCCGCGGCTTTACACCAGGACACAGGCACTGTGGGCAGCAGAGGGGAGAGCAGGGCAAGGGCTTCTGCTTTCAATTTTCATTAATAAGAGAGATAAAAGGAAGGAGCTTGACCCCAGAAAAGAAAGAAAGAAGCCTCTGCAGCAGCACCACTGCAGCCACATCCATCACTCACACCCCATTATGAATCAATGCCACTAATAACTATTTTACTGGCCCCATAACACAAATTATTTTCCTTGAAAGGCACAGATCTCACTATTTTCATGTGGAGGCAAAGCTCAGGGGTCCCAACAGCATGTGCTGCCTGCCACGGGGTAGCCCCTGTACCTGTGTCCCTGGCTCAGCAGGCAACCAGGCTGAATTAGACCAAAACTCTCCTTCTAGAAAAATACCCACCAGCCAGCCCCTCTTGGATTTTCCTCCTGGCATGGGGACCCATGCTGTGGCAGCACAGTGGTAGGCCCACTGGGGTCACAGCCAGCACAGCGGGCAGCACCATCACCCTCGTGGGCTGCACATCCCCACTTTGCCTTGGAGAAACCACAGTTGCCTCTTCCCCATCCCCATCGGTAGCCCCTCATTGGTACCTGCAACCTAAGGAAGGTAAGCAAGCAGAGGGGAAGCCCAGTTATGGGCTTTAGACATAGGACTCTGACTGACTGTACAGGGTGAGGATGGGATGAAAAAGAAAACCAAGGCACATTTTTCACTGCTCAGCTCTCCATTTTTTTCATGCACCCCCGAACACAGAGCTAGGAGCCCCAGAAAGTGGTAGGATGGGCTGCAAGAAATCCTGCCAGGTGGAGAGATGATATTTAAAATCCACCTAAGCTCTGGCTTCGCTCAGCTCTGACTCCCAAGGTCTGACTGCACGGGTGGGACTCACAGCCGGGATGGAGGGATCAGTCAGTACAGGAGACAAGGAGCTCTCCTTCTCAGCAGCAGGTGCCAAACGTGCTCAGCTTGTCCCATGCAGTCAACGCTTTGTAGTGAAACTAGAAAGGACTTTTTTACAAGAGACATGTATAAAAAAAGGGCTTCTGAGTTGGTGTAATGCTACTAGCAGCTCTAATAAGGAGCTCTCTGCAAAGATCCAGGACAAACTGTGGTGCATATGCATATGTACCTCATTTTTCAGACTTTCTGGCATTTACAGACACTTGGGGCTTTGTTTCTGCAGCTGGCTCCAGGTCTCATGCTGGCATTTGGGTAGTCTCACTGCGTTATTCACTGCTCCAGCTGTACTTCAAGGTCTGATGTACTCACAGGTGCTGCAGTTGCCTGAAATACACATTTGGGTGCTCTGGAAGGCACTAGCTGGAATTTGCTGAAGAGCTCTCAGGCTTTCAAAAGCAAGTGGTTGTGACTTTCTTCCTGACTGTAGCTGGTGGCTTTTCCCAGAGTTTGCTTTTGGAGCCCTGAAGCACCCGAGTGCTGAAGCTGAAGTCTCCAGCCCAATCAAACTTTGCTGCTGACCTTGGTGTGGCCGAGATCTGCCCCTGCCTCTTGGCTGGTTCAAAAATGGAGCCTGTGATCTTTCCTGGAGGCAGGAGGCGTGAGTATATCGGGGTTCATTTCTTCCAGTCTCCTCCGAAGTTTGTCTCAGCAGCTATAGGGTTGACTTGATGCTGGGCCATAATCTTCTGCCTCACAAATAGCTGGTTGCTCCCAGAAATCAGTATACCTTTTCTTCCTGCATTGCTGCATTGATGTAAACTATCTATAAATCATCTCTGTAAAAGATCAAAGCTGCCTGGTTTTTAATCGGAGGCAAAACAGAGGCCTGAGGCTGAGGCTGGAGCTGCATGACAACAGATTCAGGACTCCTGACATCTGCCCACCTCTCTCCTGAAGCAGCCACCTGGCCCTTGCCTCTGCACTGTACCTCTCCTTGGACTCAGTTTCCCTCTGATCAGCAATAACAATATGGCTTCACGTCCTCCATTTTCTCAGACCTATGACCTTCTAGGTGAAAGGCTTCTTGAGGACACAGGACCTTTTGCGCTGCCAGAATTACTGCATGTGCTCCACCAGAAGCTGAAGAATATTCCCCGCCATCCAAAGTCACCCTGAGTATTATATTTTCTTGGCTTAGCATTGTTATGAAATGTCAGTGCTTCGCAACTCCTCTGGCTCTCTTTTGCAATACGCCCAAGGGAACACAGCCACTTGGAAAGCACTGGTTGGGTCCGGCAAGCCCTATGGACTTGCATCATCTTTCCTTCTGGAAGAACCTCAACCATGCCTGCAAGATAGGTGAGACGTAGCAGGATGGGAGATGAAAGCAAGATGTGCTGAAAGCAGATCCGGAAGGCAGTTGCTAGTGGAATTGTCCAAGGGCTGCTCGGGGACTGCTTTTGGTTAATATTTGCCTGTCGCACAAAAGAGGGAGGAGTGCATCGTGAAATTTCCTGATGACACAGACATGTGGGTGCTTGTCAACGAGAGGCCCCAGCCTATCAAGCAGGAAGAACCGTGTGACCTTGAGGATGGGAACAATGGGAATAGGATGAAATTCAGTCGTGCCAAATGTAAGGTTTGGCACGTAAGGCTGAAGTGTCAGAGTTTCTCTGGGAAAATAAAAAGTCTCAAGTGCTTCGCCTAGTCACAGGTTTACTATGAAATGGCAGCATAGCATGGCCGTGGAAAAAGGTAAATGTGATCCAGGCTGTATCAAGAATTTCCAACATGGGTCTGAAAAGTATTAATGATGGAGAACAAGTACTGGTGGAGCCTGCGAGGAGGCTGCATGCAGCTTTATTCACCTCCTAAAAAGCCAAATTGCAAGCGGAGCGAGCGTAACCAAGTGTTGATACGGTGCTTGGTGGGGGCTGGACACCCTACTTCACAAACAGAAAGGGATTGCCCCGGTCAGCCTAGCGACGTTAAAGGGCAGAGAGGACACGGCTGCTCTATAAATACCTTGTGTTAAACTTAAAACAATGTTGGCACACCGACAAATGGATACAAATGGCCATGAGCACATTTAGCCTGGAAACCAGAGGAAGGTTTCTCACCGTTGGAACAGCGAGGCTGAGGAACAGCAAGAAACACAGCCTGCTGTAAGACACCGCGGGATCAATTTTGGAATTGCACCATTTGACATGGTCGCTTGAGGTGATCTGGTGGTGCAGGAAGTGCCTTCCTTCCAAATACCCGTTGTGGGCACAGTTTTGGATCCCCGTTGCTCACGCAAGTGCCCTAATGCAGCCACAGGAAGGGACAGGACTCTCAGTCCCCTGCCCAGCTGCTTTAGGACTTGGCATAGTCCAACTCTTTAATTTGTTAGTGGCAACTATTTCAATTTTGTACATTTCTCACGGAATAAACTGAAGAGTTAAATCGGTAACCAGGTTTTGGGCCTTTTTTTTTTCTTTTTTTTTTTTTTGTAGCTAATACTTTGTACTTATATAGCATCTTTCATCTTTCAAAGTGCTTTACATACATTAATTATTTAATTCTCCCCGTACCCCCTTTGATCTAGGCAAGTATCATGATGCTCAGTTTACAAGTGGGGAAGACAAACGCAGAAGAACAAATCCTTGCTGCTAGGCTCATCCCACCAGGATTGATGCCGTTGCGTGGCTCTAAACGGCAAAGAAAGGTTACACGATGTGCACAGGGTCAACAAGAGATGGAGATGGTCAACAAATGGTGGAGACAGGGTGGCAACTCTTTGGTCTACCTTGAGGTAGAGGGAGAGAAACGGGGAGGAGCTGCCAGGGAGGGCTGTGTGCAGGGCCAAGTATAGGATGCTCGATGTGCAATAAATGACCAGAAAATCATGTGCCCTGTGCTCCCGAGAAAGACCCAGAATGTTGTTTAATCAAAGCATGTGGAGCAAAGCTATCACAATAGCTAGGTGACTAAGACCCAAGTAATGGGAATAAATGCAAACAGTTAAAAGTAGCAAATTAATAACAACTGACATTGATCTGTGTAGATGTGAATTCAGTGAAAAGATGTGAGTTTTCCCTTTCATTTAAAAATATATATATAATAACTGATGTATTTTTGGTTGGTTTTGTATTGAATGTTTACATCATTTTTTAGAGTGACTCTTGGAGGCTGATTTGGAGATTTCATTGCTAAATAACTGAGGAATTTTTCTTGTAAATTCACATAGTGATGTTATTTGTGCATTCAGACTGCTATGATGATGTGAAGGCACTGCAAGTTCACACCCCCTTATTCCAAACAGAAGTCTCACATCCCCTCTCTCTTTTTCATCCTTTTAAAAGGACATTTCTGTCTGACAGGAGCAAGCAGTGTGGTCTGCTAAGCAGGGCAGGAACCTGGGAAAGAACACACTTGGGTTCTAGAGCTCATTCTGCCAGTGGTTTCGTGTCTGACGTTGCACAGGGGTAGTAGCTTCATTTCAGCAGCCAGTGCCCAGAGTGGGAGTTAAAAGATCAGGCTGCTGATTTTGACAAATACTAGCTCATTTTGAGGCTAAGAGAACACTATTTAGCACTAGCTTGCTGCCCAGATTTATGAGACAACAGTGTTGTTTGTAAGGGAAATGAGGCTCTGCGCATCCTTCTCCTGGTAGAGCAAATGTAGCTTGTACCCAGAGCAGCTCTGCACTCCTCTGGGTCAATCAGTGCTATAGCATAATTGCCTTTTGAGAGGGAAAAAAGGGGGAAAGGGCCTGAATTTGGTCATATTTTTCCTGCAGCACATTTTTTTTTTCCTCTTGCTGCTAGCATTAATTCCTAGAGAAGTAAAATTACTAAGGTTTTTTGATTTCATGGTCATTTTGATATGCTAAATGGTGCCAAGAGATACAGTGGGAAATTAAGAGTTCAAATCCCCAAGGAACATGGAAATTGCAGTTAAAATAGTGCTGCTAAATATTAGTAATTAGCAAAAATTATTTTAAAGCGTAGCATTTTAATTAGCTGCAAACACCGCTCACTTCTCATCAGTATTGCCCACAAAATTGGCTACACCTAAGACAGTTAAGCTCCTCACCTGCACAAATCCCTTGGGCATCCGTAGGTAATAACCGAGACCCATGGGGTTGAACACTAAAAAGGAAAACTGTATTAACAGAACAAGACAGAAAGCATAATCTTCTAACAATCATGGCAGAGTCAAAGATGCAGTTGTTGCCACTGCTTTGTTGTGTCACTCCCTCCTGCCCGAGTTCCTCTGCATTTCTTAGCATTAATTTCTTATTATCCATTCCTTAGGACCCGTGTTAAAACATGGGTCTTGTCTATCCCACTCTAGCTTATCCCAGCTCACTGCATCCATGGGCTTTCCAAATATTTGGTAATGGTCCTTAATTCCAGAAGATCTCGTTCCAGAGTTGGGGACTTGTCCCTTGGAAGGCTCTGCCTTCTCTCCAGGACCTTTCTTTCTATAGAAAGTCCCACGGTGTGAGAAGAGCAAAGCAACAGATCTCAGTCCCCAGCCTGATGGGGTGTACAGGGCACTGGCTACATAGGAATAGGCAGAGCCCACCTGGGTGTTGAAAGAAAATGAGAGAAAGCTCATGTAGCTCATGGAGGACTGAGATACCTCAAAGCAAAGCCATGCACACTGTGGAATCTGTGGGCTGGTGGCCTGCTGTGGGTGACCCTGCTTCGGCAGGGGGGTTGGACTCAATGACCTCCAGAGGTGCCTTCCAATCCCTAACATTCTATGATTCTGTGGCAGATCCAGCAGCATACTCCAGTGCTTACCTCCAAGTAATGTCAATGGGATGTGTATCCCAAAATACTCCTGGTGAGCTGGGTTGAAGCCTGTTCAAGCTCATATGGGCAGTCTGTGGCAGAGCTGGGAGTTGTACTCCTGCCATCTGAGCCCAGGCAAGTGCCTTGACGGTAAGATCACTTATGCTCTTCTCTTACAAGCATAGGAATACTGTGCTGAAGGAAATTTAAACTTCAATAGCCTGATTGTGTAACACTGTTATTATGAAAATCCTTGGATGTATTTCCTTTATAAATATCAGCTGACAAGGGTGCCGGTACAGAAAACTCCCAGACCACAAAGGGATAGGTTTATGATGGGGTAGGTCCATGTGGCCAAAAACACACTGACTATCCTGTGCCATCCATCCTGTGATTCTGGGCATCATGGAGCTGGGCTTCATCTGAGGGTTCATGGGCATCCAGATAAAAGTTGGTGAGCTAATGGCAAAAGCTGGGTCTCTATCCTAAACATCTCTTTCATGTCATTGCTGCGCAAGATGCAAGAAAAGAGTATTGCTTTTAGGATACACAGCAACGGTAACGTTTGTGAAAGCTCAACTGATTTCAAACACTTTCAGTTCAAGCTGCATTGAAAAAAGCAACAAAAGGTTGGGGGCTATCAATACAACATAACTAAAACTACAGGAAACTTCAGATAGGGAGGCCAGCTGTGTGGGTTGAAGAAAGTATCAAGAGATACCTCTTTTAAAGCAGTTTGGGAAAGTGAATTAAATTTGCACAGGTCAATTCAATCCTGACACTTCTAAACCTCTCAATCACTTTTAACACAACTTTCTGGATGTAGTTTTTCCAGTCACAAAAAGACAGAAATCCCATGGTCTCATGCTATACTGGCAGCCCCATGGCTCATTAGTAGGTCTGTAAAACCCAGAGGCACCAGGTAGATGTCAGATACCTTATACAACATGGGGACTGGCAGTAACAAGGAGGTGCCACAGCCAAGCAGGAGATGATAGGGACATGGAGGTTTTCCCCAGATGGGACACACTGGACGGACCTGTGGCAAGTCCCTGACACAACATCTGGCTCTCTTGCCAACTTTCAAATCCCTGCTCTAAAGCAGAGGTACGTTTGAGCTGTTCAGCCAAAAGATCACCAGAAGCGCTTTGCGTGGTGTGAAACTGCCCCTGCATCTTGTGCTTACTGCCAGGCATTGGCCAATCCTGTTTGGCTGGATCTCTCTCTCAAAGAAGTCAGAGACAGCCATACATCATGGGGGGAGAGGGGGGAGAAAATCACCTCAAGATGTTTGGCAGAGCTTTAGTTGACTGAAAATGGAGTTGTATAATGGGATATCATGAATAACTCGAAAAGCAAGCACCCCTACCAGCGCTCCCTATAGTGCAGTTGACTGTACATGGTGTATAAATTGCACTTTTTGATGTTTTTCCAGATGCAGTGTGTTCACCCAGCCTTAAAATTATGTCAATTGTATCTCTGACTGTCATCCACCTCCTACCAGCACAGGCCACTTTACATGGGTACCATCACGAGCAGTCGTGCCCTTGGACATCCACTGCTCCTGGAGTATCATCCTTGAGCTTAAGCTACAAGGCATAAAGAAAAACAACCTTTTGTCTCATGCATCCATAAGCAGCCTAAATGGGTAAGTGGAGGGCCTCCTTTGCAGTGACCATGCTGTTTTCTGGAAGCTCCCTGATAGGTTTTGCCTAGTGTCTAGGGCCCAGGAGATCTCCTCTGGGCAGCTACAGCCCAAAACTGAACTGAGAACACCTGAATGATGTCCTTTTGCTCTCACAGGCATCTTCAAAGAGGAAGCAACCAAAACTGTCAATCAAACCCACACTCCCATTGCTCTTGACATGCCACAATAACATGCCTGTGCTAGATTATTTTATTTTTTTGTCCTTCTGATAGCTGTAATTTCTCTTAAAATCCCTCTCCTAATCCTGCTCCTCCTTTTAAACCTGTTCTATCAGCCAACACAGTTGAGAACAGACTGTCTGATGTGCACACTGCAGCTCACATTTTTCTACTGCAAAAAAGGTCTCTGGTGCAAGTAAAACCTCATGCAGCTGTGTTAGCAGTCCTGGCACTGGCAGGTCAATGGCCTCGGTGGCACGGCGAGGGTGAGGAGGGAGGTCTGGCCTTGCCAGGGTGAAATAGAAGTTGCAGGAAGGAGCTGCCAGACCCTGTCTGAGGTTCTTGCTGTAGGTTTTGACCCGAATCAGGATAACAAGAGCAAATCTTATTAGTAACTCGTCTGACACACATTCTGATGTCAGCATAGTTGTATCTTTAGTGCAGCTCCCTGTACCCACACCTCAAAATAATTCATACCACATCTGCAGTCCTGGTGAGCCACTAGTAAAGGTGGGAGAGGGATGCCCAGGAGGGCAGGCAGTTCTGTGCTTCAAGGGCCAAAGAGGCTTCTGCTCAAGATTATGGGAAATCTCTTGTGCAAATGTGGACCCAAGGGGGGAATATTAATAAAGGTGGTACTGACTGACTGATATAGAGATCAGAGAACAAAACCCAAGGGAGGCTGGCACAAGAAAGTCCAGGTTATTGCTCAGTAGAAGGCAATGGGAATGCTTGATTTGATTTTGAAAATATGCAGTCAATGGCTAGAGGACTGGGGAAGTGTCCAGCAGAGCATCGCAAGACTGGGATTCGCTGCCATGGGCAACTGCCGAGACGAAGAGTTTGGGAGGTCTGAAAAAAATGCATGGGCATTTATAAAAGTTGTGTATATCTCCAGGGGTACCTCACTTGAGATAATCACGCAGAAAGGGACATGCTAAGTTATAAATGCCTGGGGTTAGGAAAATATTTTCCTTATAGGCAAGTTATAATTGGCCATTCTGGTGTTTCTCTTTCCAGCTTTACAGCACTTGGCAACTGGGTACCTTCAGAAACAGGACAAGGCAGCAGACGAGTTCAGAGCCTGGTCCAAGGCAGCAATCCCTCTGCTCCCGCGTCCTGCTGCGTGAGAAAGCATGTGAGGAATTATAATTCCCTTTGGACATGTGACCCAAATTGCAGCGGGAATTTGCATTCCTGGTGCCTGTTTCCATTTCCCATCTTATACACACACACACAGTAACACCTGCAAAAGGGTTTAATACCCTTGAGGAGAGCACAAGCTCGACAGTCTTTTCAGAGAAATTAAGAAGGGTACCTACAAAGGAAACCAAAAAGTAGAAAGGAGTCCAAAATATGTCAATGGAATGTAAAAGCTTATCCATGCAAAACAAACTTGCTGAAAGAAGAATCATCTGTCACTTTAAAATCTGACATTAATTTTCTCAAATCACACTCCTTAATCAGGAGTAATACTTGAAGATGAACAAAGAGAATTTATGATGAAAAATCAGGACAGTTGAGCACTAGGCTCAGCGGGACTAACTGCACGACAATATGGATAAGAATGATAATTGCATTAGTTTAGCCTGAAAGGACTGGCCAGAGCTGGTTTTTTTGGTCAGCAGGATTTTTGTAATGTCTCAATTTACTTTTTAAGCAAACTTGGAAGGAGAATTACAAATAGACTGGGGCACATCCATCTATTTTCTTAAGGGGTCAGGGCATTTCAGAAATTCATGGCTTAGAGCTCTTTGAAATGCACAGGTCCATATGTGGACCAAGGGCCCCTTACATGTTCTTTTAAAATAAGAGGAGAAGGTAGTTCCTACTGATGAAAGACAGAGAATCCAAACACAAGGTACTCTCACTTTATTCCATGCCTCATACTCCACCCCCAGCCCCCAGTCAGACCCTTCCCCGGTCATGTTCTTGCTTGATCCAATTTTTGCATCTTATTTACCTTTTAAAAAATTAGGATAATGTCAAACAGGCTCTTATCCTCTGCCCTTTAAAAGCATCCTAGAATTATACTTCTACCTAACCTACATTTTCTGCAATAGAAAATGGTGTGTTTACCTCCCAGATCTAGAGCCAAATTTTGGTTCATATTCGAACCCAGCAATCCCTGTCCTGGGTCCATCTGCCCACCCCAGGCAGCCAGGACCTTCTGTAGCACCTGGTGGGAACAGCTGGGGGTTCCTAAACCCACTGCAGGATCATAGCCAGGGGAGGTTCCAGCCAGTTCAGGTTGGGGAGATGAGGTGGACATTCCCCCACTGCCACTGGTCTCACTGGTGACCATTGCTTTAATGGAGTGGGAATTTGCCCTCAGCAAAACACGGAGCCTGCAGCGGGGAGCACGAACGATGCTGGGGAAATGTGAACAGCAACAAAAATGGATGACGACCCCAAGTCTGTGGCCGTCCCATGTGCAGCATCAAATAGGTGTTGCACAAAGGGCCAGAAGGTCTGGGATATGGTCGCTCTCAGGGCAGGAGTTGGCGAGCGCTGTGACAGAAACAGCACTAGCAGGCAGCAGAGGCAAGGGCTCTGTCAGCCCCAGGAGCAAACCCATCGGGGACTGAAGCCTCTCTGCAATGGGGAACAAGTTACTTTCACCCGTTCCACACAAAATCATCAGGACCAAAATATCCACACCACTAACTCTGCCTTCAGTGGAGAACTAGGCAGCTTCAAAGCCCTACTCTTGAACTGCTGCCTGGCAGGCAGCACATCTTCCCCACCGCCAGCTAAAGTAGCAGCGTGGATGTGCTCAGGAGAGCTGCTTGGAGCACCCTGGCTCCTGTGCAAGGTGCTGCTGGGCCCGCAAGGCCGACAGGGGCAGGTTCTGCTGCCCCACAGCCCGCCTTTGCCACCACTGCCCCGACCCAGCCGGCACATGCAGCTCCGATTGCAACACAGCTGGCCTCTCTCAGTGGCTGCTTTTATTCGTCTTCCTCAAAGGCTTAAATAAACAAGAAACAGGTTAAAAACAAAATCTTGGCCCTGGCCTCTTCCTGAGCTGGCTGTTCCATGATGGCTTCCTGGCCTGCGCATGAGCTTCCCCCTCCAGAGGAAGGAGGCACCGTCCTGCAGCTGCCTCGAGTGGGAACTGCCTTTGATATCAATGCCAGGCCATCGAAGCAGCTCTCTTCACACCATCCTCAGCGCTCTCCACCTCGAGTGGGAACTCGAGCACGCCCCTGGGAGCTGGAAGTGGTTTGCCTTCCCAGGGCCACGGCACAAGGACTCAGGGACGTTCTGCACCAGTTAAGGCACCAGCTCCATGTGAGGGGGCATCTCCCGAGGCAGGAACCCTGGCACACATCTCCAAAGCCTTCACCTGGAGGGGGGTAATGTCATTCCACTTGCAATCTGTCATAAACATAAGAACGATCTTGGAGAAGCCCGTCAGCTTGAGAGCTTTGGCTCTTGGGAGCCACAGTGCAAGTTGCACTTGAGTGAAGCTCCTCCAGTCATTTGGATGAAGTGACACCAGGAGGTCACGTTGCTCACTCGCTGCCCGAGATCACAGTGTGATGACTGGGCAAAGCTCCCAGGGGTTTCGAAATGCTTCACGTGCATGAACTTGCCTCACAGCACCTTTGTGATGGATGTTTTCTATTCTCGCCACTTGAAACTTTCAGAAACAGATAAAAAGATGCCAAGGTACACAACGAAAAGCTGTGCTAGGCAGTGTGCATTTCTTCCTGTCCCTAGCTCCATACTTCCATGACAAGGCCCAAATACTTTTCTTAGCAGAGCGTTTGAAGTTTGGTTTTCTGTGCATACTGAAGAGCTGTGTCCACCATACTACTGCCGAAAGGTGCCACTATCTAGCGCTGGCATTATGTTCCTTCCTAGGGCTTTAAAATGTGATCGATAAGTTATGTGACGTTTTCCATTCAAATTAAAATAGATCAAGTGAAACTCAAGGGAAGTTGACAGGTGTACTTCCATTTCATTCTATTTCCTCTTTATGATCAATTTTACCCTAATAATCAAAACTTTGATTGTAGTTCCCTAAGGCACCACGTTGCATGCAAAGACCAGGCTGGCAACCGCCACCGCCTTTCACACTGCCAAGGCTTCGGCTGCCTGACAGAGGCATAAGCAGGATGACTGATGTCAACACAGTGTTTAGGAGTCCCCAGTTCTCATCTGGTCTGAACTCCACAGGCATGGAGATGTGGATCTGAAATTTTCCCGATTCTGGCATCTGTTGCTGGTGCTAGCAGGATCTCAAACTGCCAACATGGACTTTGCCAAATGTATGCAAGTGCTTTGAGGATGCTCCTTCAGTGGACAGCCCCAGAAAGGAGGCTAAAAAGCAGCCATTGGGGATGGTATTCCTGGGAGCAGATGGACTGGTGCCATTTTGGTTTGTTTTGGAAGAAGATGGAGACTTGAAGGAGGCATACTGTCCTGCAGGCACTTGCCAATGCACTAGTGACAGTGCCCAGCTCCTGATCCCATCCTGCAGAGCCAGTGGTATGGGACAGTCAAACCCCCAGTGGCTCCCCAGTGTACAGATACTTCAGGACACTCCTCTGAATGCTTTGGCTACACTGAGAAAAGTTGTTTAAAAACAAAATAAGAACATGAATTATAATATAAATCTGCAAAATGGCAAAGTAACAAAAAAAATCCCAGTTTTCATGTCTCCTCCAGCATTAGGCTTGTGGGCTGGCAAATGGGGATGTGGTAGTGGTCCTCCTTGCCTGACTGCTTGCCCAGCTGAGCTCCAACAACCCCAGCTCTAGCTCACAGGGTAGGTACAGGTATTTGTACCTCACAGTGCCTCTGCTCTTCAGCGAGCACCATTCTGGTCAAGGCCATATTGCCTTGCTGGAGACTTCACACACTGAGAGTTTTAAAGAGAGGCTGGTGCCATACAGCAAAGACCACAAGTGAGACCTCCTCGCAAATATCTGCACCACTACGCAGAGTTCTGCAGACTGAACTTTGCCCATGGCTGGTTTAGAAAAGTCACAGAGTAAAGTTTAAGGAGAGTAGCGGTGTGACTGCCTGCCTTACCCTCCTCGTGGCAGAGGACATTTGTGGGGACCTGCTGCCCACCTGCTCTGAATGCAAGGAGGTGTGATGAGCATCACTGCTCCTTTCCCTGGACCAGACATAGCAGCTCACCTGCTTGCCTCCAGGAGTCCTATGCTCCTATTGCTTCCTCCTTGCACCTTGGACAGGACAGTAAAGGAAGTAAAAGACAATGAAACAAAACACTGACCTTGCCATGCAATGGACCTTCTCCAGCCCTGACATAAATTTGTGAGCTTTAATTGGTAAGCACCGAAGCATGGCCTTGGCTTTGGTGACTTATTTCTCTGTTCTTTGCCAAGACCACTGGCAGGCATGGCGAGTTTCTGCTGGGGGTGTAGGATGTAAGGTATTTTTGTGAAAAGATCATTCGGACCTTCGTGGTTGTGGGGTGTGTGCATGTGGGAGGGGGAACGACGCAACTGCAAACTCAGCGATGCCTGCCTGAGAGCAGGAGTCCCCAGTGATCGTGCTGAGATGTGCAGGCTGCTCGTTGCCTTTTAGCAGGGTGTCAAGCTAAGCCAAGCCACCAGAGATGGTGGGTGCCAGTGTGCCTCAGAAGTGGGCTGTGTGGGTGGCACAAGTGTGTCCCCATCCCGCTGACCCACCCCGGGCTCTCTTTCTGGCACCACCCCCCCCTCTGTTCCTCCCCACCAGGCAAGGCTCCTTCCCACCAGTGCCAGGGTCCCTGTTGCTCTCCAGGGAAAAGCGCTGCCCCTGGAGAAGACCCAACGTCAATGCCACCCTCGCTGTTCCTGCCATCGATGTGGGAGATCGGGACCCAGCATGGCCTGGGTGGGCAGGGGCTCATTGTCAGGATGTGCCTCGGGCACGGCGCCTTTGCCCAGCCCTGCTTTCTGACCGCAGAAAGAAAACATTTGCCCAGACACAGCCCGGCCCCCTTGCCACGTTGAAAGCCTGGCTGCCGACAGCTTCAAGGGGGTCATGCAATACCTCCCCAGCAGGACACAGAGGACAAGACTGGGAGACGAGTTATACGAGGCTGGGTTTTAGAGCCTCGCTGAAATCTGTCCTCATAAAAGGGAGCTGTCTGGAAACCTGCTCATCTGAGGGGAGGAGAGTCTCCCTGCAAAGAAGGGCAGCTTGCCAGGCCTGCCACTGCCACTGCTCGCACGCAGCCAGGCGCCGTGCTAGAGCTGGTGCTCAAGCCTGGGCTGAAGCAGCAGCAGCAGCAGCAGCAGCAGACTGGTAAAACAAAGGGGATACAAACAACACTGCAGGCCAATGACCTGTGCCAAGCAGGATTTGCAAGAGCTTCAGAGCCCTGTGCACTGTGAGGTAGCTCCCCGTGGCACCGCACACCCCAGGGAGCACTGCCAGCGCTGGTGACCATCCCTGCCATCTGGTCCAGGAGCAAAGGGCGCCTCGGAGACAGCAGGGAATTCAATCACAGTAGTCAAGGGGGTATTTCCCAGCTCGTACAAGGTCCAGGGGTATCCTGGATACTTCCTGACAAGCTAGGATGGGTCTAAGGGCTGTCTTACCCTTTCCTCTGGGACAATAGGTTTTTAGTGATCATAAATGAGCCTGTCCTTTTATTTGAGTGTCTGTGCTGAGCTCTGTACTGCTCAGATTATGGTCTGGGGCTTGACTGCAGCTTGTACCCAGCCTAGGTCAGTAGGGAACAGTTCAGCTTGCCTGTCCAGTGCTGTTTCTTTATACAACGCAGAGGGCTTCTCCTTGCTTGCATACTCCAGGTAGATCTTGGGCAGTGGCAGAAGACAACAGGCACCAACAGATCCCCTGATTTCTCCCCGCTGTCATTCTAACTGAAAAGCTCAACACTTCCAGACCTTTACATCCTTATGCACCCTTGTCGTGTAGCAAGAGGACAGGCAGGATGGCCTGAGGACAATTTTAAGCAGGTCTATGATGAAAGAGACAAGAGAAAAATCCATTCTGTCTTCTGCCCCTAAAGGTCAACCAAAAACACAGGTTCTTGAAGATTATCCCAGTTCTGAGGAGAAACCAAATATTAATTTACAGGTTCAGAATCTTCATTAAAGAAAATCCCACATCTTCTTCCCTAAACCTGGGAGGACTCACACAACAGGAGCCTGGGTCTTTGCTCAGAGCCAGCCTGCTCCAACCCCAAAACACTAATGGGGCTTTTCCTCTGCCTTCTTCTCTCTCAGCTTCTGTGCACTTACCTGTCCACAGCCAAGTGTCTGGGGTAGGGTGGTTACTCTTTTATAGAGGAGGACAACTGTCCTGCCTGTCCTGAACCCTTGGATTTAGGAGGACTCAGCCCCCTTCCCATACTTGCCCTCTCAGTCACCTCTTCTATCCTGAAGGAGCTCAAAATAACAAGGCTGTAATAAACCCACCACGCAGGGAACGAGGGAAAATCATTTCAGAAGTGATGAATGACACATTCTTACCTGTAATTACACGGTTTGCTTCAGCAAGGTATTTTCCTATCACTAATCCAAAACATTGGTACTTACTTTTCTTGTAGGTTTCTGCTCCTTGATTCCCTTCCAGACAGCCACTCAGAGAGTGCTTTTGAGGTGCATACAGTGTGCCTGCAGCCTGCCTGCCCACCTCTGCCCATTTGGTGCTACCAGGGAGGAAGGGGACTTGTGTTTCAGCATCTCCAGCTTCGGCTTTTCAAAACTACATTTCCAGTGAGAGAAGAGCAGAGGAAGAGCGAAACCCTGAAGTTTTCTTTCCCCAGTGTCTTTTTCCCTAGTTCATTTTCTAATGGGCCTCATGATAGCACAGGATTTTGTTTCCAGAGCCCACGGCACTCTGTATACCATGACAAATATCCAGGTCAGTACTGTATGCCCTTACACAGCAAGTACTACAGTGCTGCTCTAGGTTTATCCTTTTAAAGATTCTCACTCTATTTTTTCTAAGACTGCAAAATATCCCACTTAAAATAATAATAATAATAATAATAATAATAATAATAATAATAATAATAATAATAGTAACATGC
>WUAM01000254.1:2428824-2445597 GCA_024336885.1 Actenoides hombroni | reverse complement strand
CCGTGCGCCGAGAGGCGGCCCGCCCTGGCGGGGACCGCGGGCCTTCGCTCGGGGCTTACCGGCCGCCGGCCCCGTGGCGGCGGGTGGGGACTCGGCTGCAGAACGGCCCGCTCGCCGCGCTGCGGGCGGGCGGCTGCGTCTCTCCCGGGCTGACGGCGGCAGCGGGCACCCCCCGCGAGTTCAGGGCCTACCCGGGTCGGGTGCAGCTCCCCTCGGAACTCCCGTTAACTCGGGTTTTGGCAGCCCCGCGTGCGGTTCGTGGCTCGACGGTGTTGCGAGGAAACCGAATTTGCCCTTATCCCCACCGAGCACCTCCCACGCATAGCGTGCGCATGGTGCAGTGGCACTCGCGGCCTTTGGACTTTGCGGAGCTAATAACGCCAGCAATGTCACTGCAGATTAGGGGAGATGAGGAGATTCAGCGCTGCCCAGGGGCAGCTTTCAAGGTTTAAAACAAGTTGGCTCTGGAGCCTGGGCATTCAAGAGGCTTGCTCGATGTGTTCTGAGCAAACGGAATGCAGTATTATGCGGACAGGGACCGATTCTGCTCCCTCATATGGAAAACAGCAAAGACCAAGAGGTGTGTAGCCCTTGAGGGCATCAGCTGGAGGGCTAATAAACCATGATCGGGAAACTCCTTAGTAGAGACTTCTTTTTTCACTTTGGTTCTTCACTCAGAAAGCAGAGTAGCTTTCAAGCACCCCAGACTTTTTGGAGCTCCCCAAAAGGACTTAAGCACCAGAAGTGCTCAACCCTCTAGCAGAATCTGCTACACATCTCACATACCTGACCTTTTTATTTATTTAGGAGCTTCCAGTTCTCCCTCGCCCTGCCTCTCATGTACCCACTTATCCCATGTATGTGTGCTGCAGAGCCATACCTCAGGAATCCCAAGTCTGGAGGACTATGAATGGCATCCCATGGGCCCTTCTGCTTGGGCCAGGGAAAGGCATTGATACCAGCCTCAGTACTTCTTGTTAGCTTGCTTCCTACCAGAGCCAAGGGGCCTAGAGCAGACCTTGGGCCTGGCCACAGCCTAATCCTGCTACTGCTCACATGAAATGATCTGAAGGCAAGAGCTGGCCGGGTTCTGCATGAGAGGGACCGCTGCCTAGGACACCAATTCATCACAGCTGGTGGGACCAGAAGAGGTAGCATGACCCAGCTGTACCTTCTGCTCGCTCTGGGCCTCAGACAATTATCACTGGCTTCTACTCAGATCTCGGCCCTGAAGCTTTTCAAGGTGGTAGGTGCACAAATCAGTGTGTTTCTGAGCAGCTGACCTAGATTTGCTGCCTTTACTTCAAAGCTGTTGGGGTCGCAGCGCTCACCAGGTGGCACGGGAGGCTGTGGCCGAAGGCACCTGTTGGAAAGCACAGAACGATCAGAGGATTATACAGTCATCTAAGAGGAAAAAACTAGATTCCAGCTGTGCTTTGCAGCATGTTTATGTTACAAACCCACTGGAATAAAAGCAGATCTTTGCAGGAGCTGGGGTAAGGACCTGTGCTCTGTTTTCCTCTTCCTCCAAGTGAAGACCCTAATCAATAGGATAAAGCTATTTCTTGGTGACTGCAAACTAGGACAAGATCCACAAGAGAAACAGCACGCACATCTCTGAGAACAGCTTTTGGTCAGAGCCTTCCTACAGGGAGTGGGAGATGCAGAGGTGAACCTCCTTGGAGGAGGATTATTCAATCCCCACGATGTACTTGAGAGAGAAACGTTCTAGTTACTGAACTGTTACCCAAATGCAGAGCTACTTCTCTTTCAGCTGCAGCTTTTTGTGTGAAGCGTGGTGCCCTCTGTTGTTGTAGAGAGAGGCTGCTATGAGTTAGGGGACTGAAAGCATGGAAGTGAGGTTGGTTTATTTTTTCCCGTACTGCAAACTCTTACAGATGCTTTGTTTTTGACAGACAGGCAGTTTGCTGGTGGGCCTGTCATGCTGAATGTGCTACAATCAGGAACTTTGGTTTCCAGAGTGAAGTCAGGAAAGAGACATCTGTAGAGGGGTAGGTGCCAACAGGAGTGGGAAAAAACTGTTTAATGGCACACTGCTTAAAAAATAAATAGAAAAGGTGCATAGAAGAGGCACGGGCTGCTTATTACAGGTGCTACCAAGGTGACTGAAGAGTATGGGAATGTGTGTGGGCAAGGGTCAGAGTTAAAGCTGCCTGTGCATCTTTCAACATCACCTGACATCTGAGAGAGAAGGAGCTACCACCGCCTAACAAACTGCCATCATTAGACAATCCTCATGGGCACTCCTAGTCCATCTATGAAGAAGTATGTGGGTTTTGTGGGTTTTGTGTCAACCTGGGCTGCAGGTGTTCCTAGGCCTTGGCACAACAGAAAGAATCTACATTCGTATTGCAATTTGATCTATGCAGTGGAGAAATAAGAAAGTAAAGATAGGTCCATCTGTCTGCACAACATCAAGTGGCTTTGCAAAATGCTTAACACAAGTGGTCACGGGGCCAATTCCTGTGTTGTAAATTACAAGGTACATACAGTTATTTAAAATGACCTTTGAGAGTAATCTGTGTGCCATGCCCTAGGAGCCATCGATGGGAAGCGTGCTCCCATCAGTGTCCTGCCAGGCCCAGGAGGTATTGCCAGGAGTCCAGCTGTTTGCTGTGATTGCTGAACATGCTGAGTCTGCAGTAACTGTTTTTAAAAGTACACGGTAATGTCATGTGGTTGCTTGAGTTTAATGACCCCAGGGCAATACATTCAAAGGGGTAGAGGGCAATTCAGTTGCCTGTCAAGTCAGGCTGCACATCCCTTCCTTTTGTTTTACTGGCCAATCACCTATATCTTTTAGGTATACTTATCTAGGTGATCCTGCTCTGGCAGGGGCTCAGACTAGATGATCTTTCTAGGTCCCTTCCAACCCCTACCATTCTGTTATTCTGTGATTCTCCAGGAATAAAGCTGTCCAGTCTGGCACAGCACGCTGATAGTTGATCCAGCATTTTCCCTTGTGGATACACTCAAATCGTTTCTGTTTGTACAAGCCTGTAAAGAGGGGATCTCCCCCCTCTCCCCAGATGTTCCTGATGAGCCCACATGGCAGTGCCTTCAAGATCCAAAACCTTCCCCTTTGTCTGAAGGCACTTCCCCATTACAGGACAGTCTCAAGCTTCTGGCTGGGCCAGGAGGAGCAGAAAGGCAGTTGAGAGCCACTGCCTAGCGACTGCACGCTGCACGGTGAGAACCCTGTTTTCCTTCTGACCTACCTCTGTTATCAGTATATATCAGTATATCAGTATATATCAGTATATCAGTATATATCAGTATATATCAGTGTATCAGTATATGCAGGTGAACCTGCTGTTCAGCCACGCGGTAGTGAACCGTAGCAGGGACACCACTGGGAAATGCCATCTTTTTTTTCCTTTTGACGTACGGTCTCAAACCACTGTAGTTTCTTGGGCGGCTTCAAATCTAAATAATAATAATCACAGTTGGCTCTTTCTAGTTTTGCTGCACAGCGTTTCTGGCAAAAAAGAGGTAACTTGCATACGCTGACAAGAGGAGCGATGAGCTACATACAGAAGGAGAAATCAGACTCAGATTTTTAACACCAAACACAACTGCTCCAGGATTGCATCATTCAGATGGAATTCCTTTTCCTCAATTACCTTTTCATCTTCTGGCTTTAGCCAGCCATGGAGGCAGTGATATGCAGTGAGCCCATCTCCTGCGCAGCAGAGTTTGTGTGCGTTTCTACAGCCAAAATGAGATGGAACAATGCCAGGAAGATTTCCCTTATTCTCAGTTCAGGCTCTAAGAGTATTTTACATCTTGAAGGTTAAAAACTGATGGATGTAACCGAAGTCTTGATGATCTGCGCTACAAGAAAACACAAATCTGACACTTAAGGTAGAATAGCTTGTTATTATTGTTAATTTAGACTTCCTGCTGTGCAGTCCCTGCCGAAGAACCTAAAATAAACTGGTTTAATTCTGCAAGGAGCTGGACTCCTTCTGCATATGCTGAAACCCCTGTGCTAGAACCAATGGTAGATAAAGACAGTCATTTTGCCGAGTAAAGCTTTAGCTTTAAAACAGACTATAATTAAACCTCATAGGTAAAAAAAGCTTTATTGGTCTAACCTGGTGCAACACTTGCAAAAGGAGAGATTAAGAGCCACTTCTTTTGGAGTGCTTACATTGTTTAGTTGGGGAGATAAATCCTCTGCTATCAGGAAGAGGTTTAACCTCTGACTGAAGGGTTAGGGAAAGCTTCCCCTCGAGTAGGTTATTCTGGTACTTCCCGACCAAGCATACTGTTTACTATTGAGCTGCCTGTGCCCATTCAGCTCTTGCTGTGGAGCTAGAGGCTGAATGCCAGGCCAGATGGCCTTCCAGCCTGACTGAACCATTGTTGGACAACCCTGTTATTTCTGTGTGATCAGAGGAGACTATTTAGTGAAAGATCCATATGCAAAAGTAGGTGCCCAGAGATGAAGGGCACGTGCTCCTTCTGTGACAGCCCTTCACCTCCCTGGGCCGTAGTTTCCTAAGCTGACAAAAGAGGTGACCTATCTAATGACCTGACTACATACATATATGTGTTTCTGCATATATAAAACATTTATATGCTTGAGGTCACTGTTATTCAGTGATAGTAATGTAAGAAGATAGTTCTTATTTCTTGAGAATTTTAGGCTGCGTTCCAATGATGATCGAACTATCAACTTCACCGGGTATTCACACTTCTCAGACTACTGAGCCTAGTTTTGTGGTTGCTAATGGTACCCAAAGCATGTGCTTGTCCTATGTGACTGCACACCTGGGCCAGGCCAAGTCCATTTTTTCCTACAAAAGGAGATGTGTTGCTGGAAGTAAGCACTTCCTGCTGTACGGTTCCTCAGATGACCATGGACAAAGGTAGCAGCAAGAACATTATTGAGCAGGACAGGAGATAAGATGCCATGGGAGTAATAATTCATTGCCTTGTCAAAGGCCAGCAGCTGCACTAATTATTACCTAAATGTGTTCAGATGGCTACATCTTAAAATAATCTTTAATCTCAGAACTGAGCAGTAGGGCCAAGTCCCTGTGCTAAGACACGCTGAAGGGTGCTCATTTTGTAGAAAATACCTTGGAATCGGGAAACAACCCCCCAGGAGGGACCCTCCTACAATTCTAACTCTTGTGCATTTTCTCTCTTCAGCCCCTAATACCAAAAGGCCCTTAGGTATCCAGAGACAACCATGAAATGGCAACCTGTCGTGGTGGGTTACTAGTTGTATGCACGTTGTTAGAACGTCATCAGACTGGGGGAAACACTGGAATGTTTAGGAGCACCAAGCAAATCTCAGTCGATCGTTTCTATCGATTAGGTACAACACACTCACAAGTAGCACTTGCAGAAGGATTGAGGCTGCCTCTAGTAATAGCGTCACTTTGCAAGAAGAATAGAGTTGAGCATTAAGTTGAAACGAGAAGGTTTTATTCCTTTACTTGCCTTTCCTTTTTATCCCTTTAGAAAAAGAAATCTATTTAAAGCTAAGCAAAAATTCACCTTCAGAACCCTCCTGCTTCCCTCAGCACGCCTGCATCTTGCTCTGTCAGGTAAAACTAACTCAGAGTGACTTGCTATCACTCTCGTGTTATGATATAAAAATACCCTTCATCCCAGTAGTATCTAGATAGCACAACCAAGAGCAGGACCACGTCGTGCTAAGTACTATTTGCCAAACAAATAGGAAACGAGATGCAGTTCCCCACAGGGCTTGCCATATATATAGACAAAGTCAAAGGGGACGAAGTAGCATTATCTCAAGCTTACAGCTGGGGGACTCCAAACCAGAGGGATTATAACAGCTTGCCCAAGGTCACACGCAGGAAATCTGTGGCAGAGCTGGGAAATGAACAAGAGCTTCCCAGTCCCAGGATAATCTCTAAAATGGAATGTTCCAACCCACATCTGTACAGGTTTCAGAAAGCTACCAGGCCTGAGCCCTCCTCACAGCAAATGGCAGGAATGGCATCGCCATGGCTAGGACGTGCTTCTTTCATCAGTATTATTGTGTCCCTTCTCAAAGAACATATTTAAAGATGGAACGTTGCATATTTCACGTGATTCATTATCGTGTGCTACATACACCTAGAAAATCTGCTTTTCAACTCAGCTGCGTGGCTGCGTTGCTCCAGGCGTGCCAGCATGTGCTGCTGCCCTCTCGTGTAGGCCTTCTTGTAATTGCAGCGTGTGACAAGAGTTGAGGGGACAAGATTATCTGGTGCCCTGCATCCAGAGTAACCTTTGACAGCAGCAGTACAGCTAAGGGACGTTGTTACCTTTCTCATTGAGCCACGGCGCTGTCTTCTCCGGGGTCGTCGCTGTACACGAGACAAGCTACACGACAGTGGAGAATCCAGGTCATAGTCTTGGTAACCGCGGTGCAGATTTGCTAGGTCAAGAGGATGGTTAAACCAACTTTGTAGCAACAAAGCATAGTTAAAGGTCAGCTGGTGTTCTTGGGTTTCTCTTCGGCTTTCCAGAAGGGCCGGTTCTACCTCACTGATCCAAGCTCACCTCAGGTCGCTTGTGACTGATAAAGTCAAATCACCTTTTCTGGGCATGTAGCATTAATGAAAAGCAGTTTGGTACACCTGATAAAAAGGAGATACTATTGCAGGTTGTGACAGGTAGTAATTTATGAGAAGCTTCATAAGCAGCCACAAAGAAATTTCAGTTAATCGCCACTTGAAAAGGCTGGCCTGGATTTTGTTTTAGCAACAGCTACTGATGGTACCCTGTGATACCATGTCACTGGATCTAAAGCTGAACGATTCCTTTCACTTTCCATCACAGGGGTAGTGAAAGGGACTTCAGGGCACATACAAATCAGGGTAGAGGTGTTTTGCTTGTGTACATCCCCCCATACCTTTTGGTTTTGTTTGGGGTTTTTTTTGACTGTGCTTTTTTGGGGGTTTTTTTGTTGGGTTTTTTTTGTTGCTGTTGTTTGGTTTGTTTTAACCAGAAGCCTTCCTGTTTAAAGTATCCAGGCAGGTAACTATTGGTACTCGTGTTTCATGGGATAAATATTTTTTTAAGTGGACTTTTCATAAGCATAGCTAGAGCTCTTCTGAATATTTTTCTTCAAATGTTTGCTCATTCAAAAGAAATAATGGAAAACTTTTTCTTCCTTCTACCTTGACCCAGGATTGAATATTAGATGTTTTGTATTGTAGTTGCTCACTAAGACTTCCAATCACTTATTGCCTTCCTCCTCCTGTAGAGGGGTAAAGCAAGAAGGGTGTAGCTGAAGCAACAAGCACAAAATAGCATATGTGAAAAAGATGTACAGAAAGGCAAAACTATAGCTTGAACAGCATCATCACTCTGTATTTTGAAGGAACAGTATATATGAAAGAAGCTATTGTGGAACAAGCCAACACACAGGTAGTAATTACATGATGAGATAGGGGTGTGGGACACAGCTTATAATGGTTACTGCACAGCAGTCTGGCCTACTGACTGGACTTCACATTGCTTTCCTAACTCTGCTTCTCCTTGATACACCTGTGACTCTGAGAGCTGGAAACTGAAATCCAAGCCTGCTTTACTTAACTTGTGTGGACTAAAGTCAATGCTGGAGATTAACACCCAGTTGCCAGCTCTCACCCCTGAAAACCTGGTTTTGCTGTAGCTGTATTTCACCTTTGTCAGCTTCTAGATGACTGAACAAAAAGTGTGATGACGCTGTGATGACACTCTTTCACTCTGCCAGAGACTGTGGAGATCCCCACAGCCTTGCCATAGCCAGGGATTCAGACCAGAAAAGCCTCATCAAGCTCCAGTTTGCACGAGGGACCGGACATCTGCCTTAGCCAGGAGTCAGTGCAGAGCAAATACATCTTCACAGGAGAGAAACACCAGGGCTGTCTGTATGACAGCAAGGAAGTTTCTTGATGTGGTGGGGGTGGGGGGTGTGAGGTTTAGACAGATCCACCAGAAGTTACACAAGGACACTGGCAGTGTCAGAGTCAATCAGACAGGTGGTGAGGTTGATTGATCAGTTGAGTTTATCATCTCTGCATCAATTTCCTTGTTGCACGAGCATGTGCTGAAGAGGCTCTTTTCAAGTCACTCACTGGAGAGCAGCTCATGTTTAACAATTCAGCCCCTCAGCTTGCTGACTGGACAGCACATGGAACAGGGACCTCACTGCAAAAGGATGGAAAAAAAGTACAGCACATACCCACCTGGAAAAATGGAACAAACCAGACCAGTTGAGATTGTCTCCATCCAGTATTTCTGGAGGAAGTTACTGACGAAGCAGTAGTGAGTAGAAGATACTCACTCATCAACACTGGCTGCAATACTAGAAGTAACAAATAATTTTCAAGAAAGCCAATAAGGGGGACCATTGCTCCTTGTGCCCTACTTCAGACACTATACAATTTATTTGATACAATCATCAAAAAGTGGGATTATTAAAAAAATCCCACCTAGCTGCCAAAGATTTGTCAGGCTCTGTACAGCTTCTAAATGACATGAACCATTGATCTGGTCTGGATTTGCAACTCATTAGTGGTCCAGTTACACTAAGCTAGCTAGTGCTACAGCAGTCATGCACAAATAAATCACTTTGTTCTTTAAAGGCAAAGCAAAAGATCAGAACCATTAGCTGTACCTCTGGCCCTACTGACTATGCTGGAAAACATTAGTTACCACAAAACCCATCCAGCTGTCTGGCACAGAAGCAGAAAAGGGTACCTACCTTCCAGGAGCAGAGATCCTCCACAACTTACACGTTTGTCACAAATGCCTGACACTATGAATGCCACGTGCTAGGGTTTCAGTGAAGCTCATGACATTCTTTGTCGTCTTATCAGTCAACAGTGCTAACACTGTTAGCTCATTTCTCCTCACATCTAATGAGATTAGGTGCCAATTAGCTTAGGAAAAGCCATTTGTTGGTATATCAGACTAAGGACTGCTTTTGGATGGCTTAAATCGCAAGTCCTTGGCTGTAGCAAGTTCCCTGCCTGGATTAACTCAAGTGATCTCAAGTGATCTCCACTGGCCCTCTGGTCTTCAGCACAGTAACTAAGCCTGAATTGGGCAGTTCAAAGCTTAATGTCTTCCCTGAAGCCTCCATACACCTTGTATGTGTTGCACGAAGGTTCTGTACATTCAGGTCCTCCCTCTGATTATCTCCAGACAAACCCCTGCTTCTCTAAGTTACGCTTCCTCTGAGTTGCTGACCAATTCTCTCTTTTCAGGATTAACATTAATCTTAGGAACAGCTCCTCAGTTGAAAACAAGCAACTCCATTCTCTCATAGTTCCTGGGCTATATCTGACTAAAAATCCAGCACCTTTGATGGCAGACGACCTCTCTTGTCTGCCATAGAAGCCCCACACCAACCAGTTTTGTGTCCTCCGCCTCCCAAGTAAATTGCCATCTAGGAGTGTTCCTGTCCTAATGTTTTCTTCACAAATGGCACGTGGCCATGTCTGAGTGTTTGAGCTCTAGACATGCTGAGCGTGACCTTGGCTTTGCTTTCAGGCCCAGTGTTCCTGGAGAGATGGAGTTTGGGTAGCTGTAGCACGAGATGTACACTGCGATTCCAGCAAACCATGAACTGTAAAGACTGAAAGTTTCAGAGGGGAATTTATTGTATGGGAGCATATCCAGTATCTTTTGTCAACCATTCATGAGAATAATAAAAAATAGAAGCTTTTTAAATGACAAAAAAAATATAATTACATATAATACAGACTTTTCATCTTGCATTGAAGCAGAGCAGTAATCAAATGCTCACTCATGTTTTCACAGTTAGTGTTACTTCTCTAGGTTAAAGCATCAGCAACTCAAACCTTCCAGCCAGGACCCCGAGTTAGTGGTTTCATGGGGTGATCACGAGGGTGAACGTTCTCTGCATTTTGATATTCTTTACAAACAGAGCAGGCAATACAGGATCCATCTACTCAAATCTTCAGAGGTACCAGCTACACTTGAAATGAGGCGTCCTTGCTGCAACTGAAAGGTTTTTGTATCAGAACACACTTTTAGGCCCAATTCAGAAATACATCTATGAAATACTCAAGAATGAGCTTAAATCCTATTTGGTTCGAAGGGCCCCAAGCTGATCCTTTGTGACCACCTCTGTGTGATCTGCCCCTCACAGACACTGCACGCTGGCGTGAAGCGCGAACCAGGCCGCGACTGCACGCGTGAGCTGCTCGCGAGACCACAAAGGATCCGAACATTCTTCAGCACTGGAGACCTAAATGCATTCATAGAATCACACTGCTGCATGCAGACATTTATGTGCATACTACACACGCACCCCCAGCCCCTCCTCACAACGTTATTGCCATAATTCTTCGCTGGTGTAACAATTTATATACCAAGTTTCACTTACTTAGAAAAAACACCTGCAGAGAGCTAGAACAGCTTTCAATCAGTCACTACGTTGGCATTGAAAGCTTTATTTTGAAAACTTGAAGCAGCAATACTGAATAAATAGACAGGATGATTGTTTTGTCATCTCCATACAACCGATGGCCTTCATCCAAAACATTAAAATACTGCAGCAAATAGAATTAACATGCATGTTTCAATGGCCTAAAAAAAAAAAAAGTGTAATATAAAAGTAACACTTTGACACTTATTTTAATACAGTACAGACCATTAGAGACTATTTTCTGGAAAAAAAATATCTGAATACATTTTTGGTATTTACATGGATCATTAAGGCCCAATTCACTCAAGTTAATGCACATCAGGAATTTATACGCTTCGAGATAACTCACTAAAAATTACAAGACCAATTTTTTTTGTTCATACTCATGATCTCAGTTCGTTAAAATAATGCAATACTCTTCATGCTAAAAACAAGGCAATTATTGCCCCAAGAGGGGATTTTTATTTCACTAGAAGTTATCTTTTCCCTCTAACCTCATAATGCAAGCATGTTTGCATATTGCTAATGCTAGTGGTAGTTCTCTTCTTCAAAAGCTTCCTTCCGACTTGCTAGGGTTTAGAAAAGCAAGTAACCTCAAAGCTAACATACCGTTTCCAGAAGCAATTCAGGCACTTGGGAACCTAAGTCCCACTGAAAGATAAGGGAGGCAGGTTCCTTGCTGACTTTTCAGAGTGGGATTTGGGCTTCTCCCTTCCTTGGGCACTCAGAATGTTTACACCTTAGCCTTAACCTACTGGCTTTTCAAATGGTCAACCCCCAGCCTTTTCCTCTAACAACACAGCATCACCAGCAAAATAAACTGTATCCTCAGGGATGAGAGAGATAATACAGTTAATTTCCATTAGTAATAAGTTACAGGAGTTCTCCATATAAATTCCCCGTGCACTAGAAAACAGTGCTTGTGTATTCAACTATTTAATGCAAGCAAAAAAACCCCGTTTTTATCATGCTGCTCAGTAACTCATATGGCACTTGTTAAAATTAACGTGTAGTTTCCTTTCTGCTAATGCCCCGTAAATAGGTTTGAAACGCTTCCGAAAATGACTTTTTGTACATTTGTAAAGAAAGAGTGAGGTTCTGCAGTTGATCAGAAGCAAAACTCTTAACGCCGTAAGGTGAGGGATTTTTCTAAGGGGAGTACATTGTTCAAGTCACATTTAATGCAAGGGCATGCCATTTCTTTTTGGTTTATTTACAGAGAGGGTGAAAATGCTACAGAACTTTAGCCTGGGTGAAATTCAGTAAGCAAGAGGAGTATGGTGGGAGCAGTGGGAGCAATTTGTCAGTGTCTCACAAATGACAGGTTTGGATACCAAAGCTTCTCCATTGCCACAGGAGTGGCTGAAGCTGTAAGCTTTTTTCACATCACTTTGACATATGCTAAAGCCCTGACAAGAAGGGTCCACTCAGTGATGGTGCAGTGGCCACACCTGAGCCAGCTCCAGGCTGGCCCCTCTGTCAAACAGCTGCTGCATGCAGCAGGTCCTATTTTTAAACTTAAATGGCAAATTCCTTCCGTGATTCTATTACACAGCCAAAGCTGCTCTTACACTTCCTTTTAATCCTTCTCCTCCTCCCTCCATCTTAAAGAATAACCTAGCAGAGCAAGAGAGCAGTTTTTAGGATGCGAGAGCCCAGTTTGGCTCAAACTGACATCTGCAGGAGATGGACCAGTCACAAACAATGACAAAAACACTAGCTGGGCAAGTATCTGCCTTAAAAATACTTCAGTACAAGACTGAAATTGCAACAGGCTTCTCCTTGTTTCCCCCCCCGCCCCCGTGCAGCAAAATTTGGGCCAGACTTTGCAAGGTGCTGAGTGCCTCAGTTCTCTAACATCAAGAGGTGCCAAAGATGCAAGATATCCACTGGAAAGGGCCATTTTATTTCTGTAAATTGAACCCAGAATGTAAGGCATAGATGCTCGAGTACCTTGGACAGATATTGTCCCCAAACTACGTATATTTTACACTTTTTTTTTAATATATATATATACACACACACACATTTTATTTTAACTTTTTTTCCTTTTTTTTCCCCCCTGCAATACAAAGTTATGGGCACAGTAAACATGAGCACAGAACTGTGATAAACTAACAGTAAAATCTGTGAGCACTGCCAAGATTCCTCAGGTAGGAACATCTCACTTTCTAGTCTGCTCACAAGGGAGGAGAGGGGGAAAAAAACCAAAAACCAAAACACAAAAAGAAAGAAAAAAACTGATAAGTTAAACAGTAAAAATTCAGAGTCCATTTGGAAAGGTCTTTTATATATTCACAGCCTTATCTGTTGCTGTTAGTCTAAATACAGCAGCATTTTCAGAATATATGATGCCAGTAATAAATGGAAAGGGAAAAAAAAACCCAAAACCATTAAACACTCAAGAGTCCTTCATCTTCCACTGTATCTTATGTAACTTCCATTTATCAGGAAGCTCCTTTTTAAAAAAAAAAAGAAACTTAAATTAACATTTATCTGCACATCAGTAAATCAACACAAGAGGATGCTACGAGTTAAGAATTCCTAAGTATTTTCTATGGCAAAAAGCTTGGTGTTTCCTACCAGCGGTAAAATCCTGACCCCACGAAAGACACCAGGAGTTCAGTCACTTTGCCACTGGCTGAAGTCTCGCTAGTCAATGCTGCAGTGAAGGACAGTGACTCCCCTGCATGCTGAGGGGATCTCAAAGGGGGGGTGATGGTATGAGTTGCTGTTAGAAAACAGGAAATCCAAATGCAAGTAGGTGAAGCCCATCCCTCCTCTAGCTCGTCCACAAAGCCAGCCTCCTAACGTACACAAAGTGTCCCACTGACACCAGTCATTTTCTCTACAAACTGGCTGTCCACCTCAGCAGTCTAATTTCACAGCCTGTAACCAACATGCTACTTGGTAATGTCTTCCTTTCTGCATGGAAGCCTTTTTGTCCAATCCTTGCTTAGCTCTAATTGTGTTAGAGCAACATCAAAATATGATACTGTTCTCTTTTCACATTTTGTTAAAAAAGGTATGAATTTTCTGCTTGTAAGCTTTATATTCTGTGACTGAGCAGCAATACACCCTTCAAAGAGGCTAAATGTCTACCATTTCACACCAGGGACCTGGAATGAAATCCTGGCCCCACTCAAGTCAGCAGAAGTTCTCCTATTGACTGCACAGGACTCTCTGCCAAGTTTCTTTCCTCCACAAAACTTGAGTGAATTCTGGAAGGCTGGAAGAGGATGCTCATTTGTCTTGTGTTGTTTTTTTTCTCCTCCAACAGTGAGATTTACCGCAAAACAAGAACACTGTAATGGCTAGTGGAAAAATAAAGTACAAAATGACACACAATGAAAGCCTCCTACTCTCTTTTGGTAAGATATATGAAGACAACTTCTTACATTGTTCTTTTCTCAAAAGGCATATACAACGTGGCAAAATATTTCAAATATACATTCTATATAATAAAATATCATCTAACTAGTGCATCCTCAATCATATGCTAGAAATATTTTTACCAAGCCAAGGTTTAAATTCCATAAATCTTTTGAACAATAGGTGCTTCATTCAAGGCAGGTTCAACAGCAAGTAAATCCCACAAGCTCACTTTTCAAGCCTTAAAAGGTAGCAATGGATGGAACGTGACATCTTATGACGCACAACAGAAATTAACAGTCAGTGGTGAGAAACCATTTTAATGGTTCAGCACTCCACAGAGCTCTGCACTGCAAGCTGTTGTACTTGATCAAATGGTGGATGTTTGTACACACAAATTAAAGTCACCTTGTCAGACTGACATACAGCCATACGTGATTATTCACAAGTTAAAAATAAAAATATAAAAAGGTCAACATTCACACGTCCATTGATTAAAAGGAATAAATTAAACCTCAGATCAGTTGCATACATGGTTTCCTTCACCCCCAGTCTTTTTATTTATGCCTATACAAGGAACAACACTTTCCCAAACACTTCTGAAGTGGCAAAAACAAATGAAGGTTTTTGCACTCTAGCTGTGTTGACAGCAAGTTCATCTTTGCCAATTATGAACCGAGACAGGTCCTCTGTCTGTCATCAGTGCACAGGGTATGGCTCCAAGTGGTGTTTTAGAGGAAGAAGAAAAAAATAAAATAAAATGGTGGCTTAACAAACAAACAAACAGAAAAAGTCTTCTTCCATTTATCATTGGCAGAATAAAACAAAAGTGTATCTTGTCCAGGATACCTTGCTAGGTCCTCTCCAGAAGAGGTATGTGCTGTCATACATAAATGCCCTCCGGGTTAAAACCAGATGACAGGGGATTCTGGAGAATCCGAAGGTTACTGGGGAGTTGCCTCGAGGAGCCAGGGCGCTTCAGTGACCCAGATTGAAATGTTGGCTCTGCACAAGAAAAAAGGCAGTTAGAAAAGTCATCCATCAAGGGTGGTGGCTGTAGAACACCTCTCTTCTTCCTGCACTTAGCACACTACAGAAAAAAAACTAGTACCACATACAACAAAAAATCCTGCCCATTTAGAAGAAAAAGCTCATACAACGGCTGACATTATGGCCTAGCTGCCTTTCCTTCTCATCCTCCCAATGCCTTTTGGTTAGACAGTTTTCTGAGAGATGGGATAGAAGCAGCTGAGAACGCAGAGTGAAACAGGCCCCTTGCAAAGCAGGGTACTGGATAAAGCACACCACAGCTGAGGCTGAGCCACAGCAAAGGAGTCTCTGCTTGTGCCACAGCACTGCCCCCTGTTCAGAGTGCTCCCTTGTTTCTGTCTAGGAAGTTCTGAATTCAGATGCGGGCATGTGCAGAAGGCACTGATCTCACTAGGGGCAGAGTCAATTTGCACATGCCCTAGCAGCCACTGCTGAGGCTGCACCTTGTGTATTGTGTTCAGTTTTGGGAGCCACAATAGAAGACAGACATTGAGGTGCTGGAGCAGGTCCAGAGAAGGGCAACAAAAGCCAGTGAGGGGTCTGGAGAGCAAGGCCATATGAGGAGTGGCTGAGGGAACTGGGGGATTGTTTAGCTTTGAGAAGAGAAGGCTGAGGGGAAACCTTATTGCTCTCTACAGCTACCTGAAAGGAGGTTGGAGCGAGGTGGGTGTTGGTCTCTTCTCCCAAGTAACTAGTGATAGGATGAGAGGAAATGGGCTTAAGTTGTGCTAGGGGAGGTTTAGGTTGGATATTGAATAAATTTCCATATTGAAAAGAGTGTTGAGGCATTGGAACAGGCTGCCCAGGGAGGTGGCAGAATCACCATCGCTGGGGGTGTTCAAAAAGCATCTAGATGTGGAACTTCAGGACATGGTTTAGTGGCCATGATAATGCTGGGTAGGTGGTTGGACTTGATGATCTTAAATGTCTTTTCCAACCTTAATGATTCTATGACTTTTGGATGGCTCTCAGCCCAGCTGGATTAGCTCCTATTCCCACGTGGCTGCTCTCTGGAATTTCTTGAAACCCAGACACATTCCTTTTTTCTACTTTGATGACACATCCCCCCAGAAGAGGAAGAACCCAGATCAACAGCAATGTCAGAAGTCCAATCGTGTCACATGCCAGCTTACACGACTGCAGCCATGGTGGCCATAAATTGAAAGATACTGGCCTAATGGGTTACTGATGGGACAACCACATGCCTAGGCACACTGGGAGAGAGGTTATCTACATACTGCACTTCATCTAGAGCTTACCAAACCCTTGGAATGGGGAAAAAAAAAAAAAATATATATATATATTTAACGTTATGCTTTCTTAATATTTTGCTAACTTCTCTGCTAACAGAGCATTCACTTCACACGAGTGGGAGCGTTAATGCAGCAGGTAAATGCTTTGCCATCCCCTCTTCCCACCAACTAAAAATCATTCTGAGCACTGCACCTCTCTCGAGCTCCACATGCAGGGCCTCCACCTCAACGGGGTCTGCTGGCAGCACCGTGACCTTTGTTCCTGTTTGCTGGATGAATTGCTGGAGATTGACCTGTCGCAGCTCCTTTGTCAGTTGCTCCAGTTCTTGTTCCCTGTCCTGCCAGGAAAAAGAAAACATCTGCTGAGCATCAGCGAGCATAAAGCAGAATTTCAGAACCCTATTTGCAACTGGGCAACTAATACTTCTCCTCTTGATAAGAAAGCCTATGATTTTTAAAATTCAAATGCAAATGGCAAAGTTAAAAAATACTTCACTCACAATTTAGAAAGCAAATCAACACTGTTATTTATTAGGGGCTGCTACTGGTCTGTTTATCTTGCTTCTTGGATGACTAGCAGATATTTCTCCTATCACATGAGGAAAACTCTGGCCCAACAGATGTGAGCAAATAAAGGTAATAAATCCTTTGGAAGGGGGGGGGGGGAAG
>WUAM01000254.1:2415067-2428724 GCA_024336885.1 Actenoides hombroni | reverse complement strand
ATCCTTTGGAAGGGGGGGGGGGGAAGGGGAAAAGGAAAAAAATAAGGGGGGTGGGGGGGGCCCGGACAAATAAAATCAACTGAGCATCATCCTGGCACCAAATCTTAGCTCTGCCAGAAGCATCAAGCATGACCTGGACAGCAAATCTAGTTCTTCTGATTCTAAAAGGAAAATAATTCCCTTCTCCTTTTGTTCTTTGTGTTTGGTTTTTGTTTTTTTTTTTGGTTTGTTTGTTGTTTTTTTTTTTTGGTTTGGAGTGTAAATTTTTATGGACAGATCTCTCTCACTCTGCAAGCATACTGTGTTTTACACAATAAGGCCAAATCCTTACTGGTTCACCACCCCTTCACAAGCACAGAGGATGATCATTTAGGATCTTCCTCAGGGCTCTGTAATTCTGGCAGGACATGCAAAACCTACAGCTCCAATAGATTATGACAGTTTTAGACTACAATTTTTCCTCCTCCCCAGATTCAGCTTCATTAGCAGAAAGCTGCCCCTGGAACAGTTCTGCAGCCAGAATGGGCTTCACCTGTCTTGCCCCAGAGGGGATGGGCTAGCAACCCAGATGCCAAGCAGCACATCTGTGAGCATTTTTTCTACGCAGTGTGTACTGCTAAATCTTCATTTTGGCAAGAGATGGAGGTTGGATCAACCCTCTTTTCCCCAATTATCTTGTGTAAGCAGAATTGTACATGAACTCACACAAGGATTGGGAGAGAATAGTTTCGTGGATCTATTCTAGGAAACAGTCCCTGACAGGACATCCCTTATTCACATCCCTTATTCACTTCAAACAAGCAGTAAGGTCACCACTGAGGCTGAACTCAACAGTTAGCAAGAAAACGAACACAACTGATCTGATGTTTAAATTAGGACCTTTTAAATGCCAATTGCTTTGTCACTGATGTGTTTGTTTGGCCCATTCAGTCAATGCACATCATGTGGTTGGTCTCTTAACAACCAGCCATGCTGGATTTGTGTTTCCTTTCTCTGAAAGCTCGTAGCCAGTGAAACTGGACTGAGAAAAGGAAAGCAGGTCACCTCCAAGACAACTCTACAGAAAAATTATTCAATTTATTTTGGGCCTATTAGACTCTACAACTGGACACTTGGGACACAGGAAATTTGCAGCTGTCTTTACTACAATGTTAATTCTGCACTCCTTGTTTTATGAAATTGTAATAAAGCTGCCACTGAAGGGAATTTATTTTTTTTTAATGGCATCACCGAAATACACAGGTTAGCAGAAGTAATATTGTAAATAACTTGCTCTTGACATTTCTCAACCTTCACAGCAAGTAAGGTAAAAATGTTAAGTATCACCCCAAATCCTACCGATTTAAGCTCTTCAATTTACTATCCAATTGTGAAACTACAGTGGGATTTTCTTTTTCTTTCTTGTTGTTTTTTTTTTACATGTAAAAACTTTCTCTAGAAGCAGGGAGAGCAGAGTGCTGCATTTGATCCTTAACATAGCCTCGTATCATTGGGAGGTAATGTTACTGGCTAGCAAAAAGGAATTGAAGAGGTAGGATAGATTACTAGAAATTTCTCACATGATACTAAAAAATGCCACCCTTCTGTTCTTTAAATCTAGTGAACCAAAATTTTGTTCACTTCCTTACTGAAAGGTCTACAAAACCCCCTCTGCTCAACTTTCTAGTTCCCAATCAGCAGTTCTATGAATATTAATACTTAACCTTCAGCATGCAAGAAAATATTTCACTATTTCCTCCACCCAATACTGTATGATACAGAGCTGAGTTTATTTTCTCCTGGACTTCCAGGTTAGTAAACCTTTAGGTTTAGAACAAGCTTGGACGATCTGAATTTAATGGGAACTTTCCCAAGAAAATGAAACCTCAGCCTATCAAAAAAACAAGGTGTGAAAGATTTTTAACTCAGTCATAGCCTTACTGCCTGTTACTGAGGATAAGTAAAACATATAAAGAGGAAGTGATGCTTTCTGGTAGTGCAAACATTTAAGTGCAATGTGTCTGGAGACTTAGGATAGAGAAATATGTCCAAAACAGCTTACTGTTTTCATCCATTTTGCACTGGATGAAAAGATTACCTTTTTTTTCACCTCTTCATGTAGTAAAAGCAGCTTATACCAGCATGGTTCTAGCTGCTCAGGAGTAAGGAGCCAAAATCCCTTTATGTATTCACAGCAGAATCACTTTACTGCAACTGCAGCACTGTGGAACACAGTAGCTGTGAATCCCAGGAATACAGCACGAACTGCAACTCAAACTGATGTGTGGTGCCTCAGTTGTATCTTACGTGGTACATGAAAATCCCAGGAGCCTCAATGTTTCCTTCACCTCATCCAACTAGCGGCTGGATTTCCATTTATATTTAGTCTTTCATGCTCTATCAAGTTCCAGGTGATACCATTAGCTTGAACAAGGAGGCAGAGACTGGAATTTCTTTTCACACAAAGACCACAAACGCTGGTGGCGTAAAGAAAATAAAATCCTGAACACCAGCACGTCAGATGGGAAAAAGGAGGTGCTGCTCTTTACAACAAAAGCTCTGTAAGCTGACAGTTATTTTAGCTCTACATCCGTCTATCCAGGTGCTGGTTTTGGACTGTTCTTTTCAATTCCTCTCCTTTGGTGACAGACAAACTTAGCAGGAATCAGAAGTTTAGCCTCAGAAAAGGCTATAATGGTGCAAATTTTCCTGAAACTTAACAATACGAAGCATAGAACTGCCAAGATCTAAGACGGATCTAAATCCTCAAGATATCTAACCCCAAATCAACAGACTAGTACTTTCAAAGGCACTGAGGCCAAGAGCACTATAGCCCCATTTAGCACCCAGCCGTACATCAATCCCCCACTACCCCTAAATGTGCTAACTGTTCACATGGGAGATCTCTCCCAGGTGTAAAAGAGCCCAGACCCACTGGCACAGCAGCAGCTCACTGGAAAGGTAGCGAGCACTCACGCTCAGCAGGCTGAGCTGGCCAGATGCATTGCCAGGGCTGCAGCCATAACAGCCCTCAGCTACTCTGGCTGGTACTAGGCTCTTGTGTTTCTCCATCACGGACCACTGCATGGTGAAGACAGGCTTTGGGGGATTTCTCGGAGGTCACCAGTCAGTCAGGGAATGGTAACAAACCAAAGCTGTAACTGATGGGAAAGAACCTGAGCCAGCCTGTAAATAAATGAAAGGTGGTACAGCCTCAGCACTAACCTGGAGAGCCACACTGGCTTTCTGAATGGCCAGGAACACGCTGACCAAAACATCTGCTGGTTTCTCTTCAGACACAGAATTAACTATACTTTTTTCTTCTTAGACTATTTGAATTGAGTAAAATACATATAGGTGAAGTGAAAACTGTCTCTGCTCTTCAAAACAAACAAAAAAAAAAGAGGCTATTTGAAAATGAAAGCAACACTTTCCTTTTATCCAAATTTACTACGGAAACTTTCTTGTGTTTTCTTTCATGGGCTCCAAATTTGTGTAAGAAAAATTCATTAGAGTCAGGTCTTTGACTTTTTTTTTTTTTTTAGTTATGGATAAAAAGGACATTCTTACCTGTAACCTTTTGGTAGCTTGGCCCAAAGACCTTTCCACAGCTTTAATGCCATTTTCCAGCCTCAGGCTCTGCTGGCCCTGAACGTCAATTTCGCCCTTCACCTTCTCGATCTTTTCCTTGACCTCTTCCTCATTCACTTGAGACTCCTGAACTTCCCGCTGCAACTTCTCTGCTTCGAGGCCGCTCTCCATGTTGTGAATCTGAGACACGTAGTCCTTCAGCTTGCTCTCGCACTCCAGGATCCTCTGCCTCATCTCCTGCAGCTGGTCCTTCAGTTGCTTTTCATTCTCCTGTTCGATCTGCAGCTCGTTTTCCCAGAACTCTTCCTCCTCGATCTCCACTTCGTTCCTTTTGATCTTCTGCTCTAGCTTGAGGATTTCTTCTTCCAGGCTGGAGTTGTACTTTTGTTCCCAGTAGCGGATCTCGGCTTCGTTGGACTCCAACTGCTTCTCGATGCACTGGAGCTTCTCCGTCTGCAGGTGGATCAACTTCTTCAACTCATCCGCTGTTGTTTTACAGTTGTTGAGCACCTTTTGCTTGAACTCGGACTCCTTGCTCTTCCCGAAGATGTCCATTAAGCCTTTGGCCCCGCCGGTGAAGGTGAGGGATTTCCTTTTCGGCTCCCTCCTCTTCATGGACTTGTCTCCGGGTGGCCTCAGCTTGGCCAGGGGAGGCAAGCTCTGCCGGTACAGAGTCCTCTCGGGGATGCGGGCCACGCTGTCCGAGGTCGGCCTCTCGCTCAGAGAGGGCCCGGTGCGGCGCAGGATCAGCTGCACGTCGCTGGCGTACTGCCCCCACTTGTTCAGCGACACGATGGGGTTCTCGTGCGGCGCCAGGTGCCGCTCGGTGTCCCGCCACTTCTCGATCAGCGTGTACCGGCCCGTGCGACCTGCAAGGCAAGCGCGGCCGTCAGCGGAGCCCGCCGCCAGGGGGCGCTGCCGCACAGCGAGAGCGCCGGGCGGGAGAGGGCGCGGACCGACGCGGGGAGGGCGACCCCTCTTGGCCGCGCCCGCTCCCCCCCCCCCCCCCCCCTTCGCGGGGCTGAGGGGACTGGGGGTGCGGGGGCTGCCGCGAGGAGAGACCGCCTAGCCAGGACGGTCACCTTCTCTCGGCGGGTTTCCTTGAGCTGAGAGCAAACGCTCCCCGGCTGGCTGAGCCGAGCTGAGCCGAGCCCAGCCGGTAACTTCATCTCAACCGAGTTACCTCAGGAAAGCCCTCTCCGCACACAGCGGTACCTAAACAGGCCAGGGCTGAGGCACACTGCGCACACCACTGAAACTGCCCCAGTCCGGGGCTTGCTTCCAGAGATTGGAAGTCACTGAAATGAAAGCACGTGCGCTAGCAATGCCGAGACCTAAGGCAAAGAAATACATCAAATACACATCTCTAGAAAGAAAACAAGAGTAGAAATCTGTTATACATCTTTTAACTGTATCATCAACCAGAGAGGCTTAATTTGTGCTGCTACCAAACATACTTAAATTCAGCTTAGCAGTCTTCTTCCTCTAACACCCCTTATGGGATGCTTTGAATACTAGAAAAATAGAGCCTGTCAGGTTTTCCACTGTTTTTGTTCTTTTCTAAACACTCCTGCTTCTCTAAGCTACAGCATTCTCCAAATGCAGGAGACTTTCCCTTATCTTGAAAGTGACTTAAAAGCCACAACGTTGTTCACATGAAGATGTTAAAGATCAACTGTTTTTAAAGCATGTGGATCCTGATGAATTTCCCAACAGCTCTGCAATTGCCCTTAACCTGGAAAACATCGTTAAGCTATTTTAATGCATTATGTATATCCATTTCCATGATAGATCATCATTCCAATGAGGATTTATTTCAACATATAAGTGTCTGAAATACCTGTCATATATGCAGCTGTGGAGTGGAGGAGTTAGAATAAATGGAGCTATCAGTGATAATCCATTTGATGTATTTTGTTTTTCCTTACACCACCCGCCCAACCACTGCACTTTTGCCCAAAGAACAAAAAAATATTTATCTTGGGGTGGAGATCATCTCTGGCTTCCAACCACAACACTCACACAGGCTCCCCACCTCAAATTTGCAGAAGATGAGCTCCTCTGTGGTGATTAACACGCTCTGTGGCCCCCTAAAATCCCACATTGTCAGATGAGCCTTATCAAGAACTCCCGGGGATAGAGCTGGTGCGTTGGGAATGGGTGCTCTGATTTCACTTTCTTACAACTAGCTCACGATGCAAAGAACAACAACGAGCTGCACAGACACCGCCCAGAGAACAGGCTGCTTTGGCTTATGGCTCATACTAACAGCAGTTAGCTGGCCAAGTAAGAGACCAAAATGGCCACGTTCACTTCCAAGTTCGAAGCGAGAGATGAACGAGTAGAAGACTTGATTGATGGAAGTTGGCAAAACAAGGCAAGCAGCATGGGAACACAATCCACCACCCCGAATGCCTTGTAAGTGAATGACTTGAGACAAGCATGGGGGCGGGGGGGGACACAAAGAAACAAATAACAACAACAAAATCTATTAGCATACCAACATGCTTGGACAACACTCTCAAGCAGATTAAGTTTACTGTAATAAAGTACTTCAAAACCAAGTTTCCTATGGCAAGATACAAAGTCAGAGATTTTTGCCAACCCACAATATTTTTCACTGATCCATGAAGATCTACAGTTTGTAGCAGGCACCACTGTTATTATAGGAAAAATAAACCTATTACTGTTTGCCATAGCATCCTAACAATAAAATCCCAGAGAAAAAAAATAGGGTAAAAAAACCCCCAACATACCACACAGATCCCAAGACAAAGGTTGCACTTTACCACTCTATTTTGTTAAAAAGCTCTCTCCTTTTAGCTTGCAATCATGGTAATGCCAAGTTCAAAGAACTCTTAAAATTGTAAACAAGAGTATGTCCCAGTAGGGGAGTGATCAGTGTGCACTTTCTATTCACTTTGTCATTAAACGCACGACTTCAATGAAATGTAACAAGAAAGAAAAAAAAAAGGGGGGGGGGAAGAAAAGGAGGGCAGGGGAATAAAGTTAACAATCTTCTTGACCAAATGTGAATTAAGGAATTAAGCGGAGCACTTGCCAAGAACTATTTCCATCTTAGCTTAGGGTTCCAAATCAACATGTAGTCCTTAAATAATGAACTCAGCACTGAAGATCCACATAAAAGAAAGCGTTTTGTACAAGTCATACTTAAGCAGCTCAACAGCCACACCTGAAGTTCAGTATTAGTCTAAAACAAAGGTGTCCTCATCCGAGATCATTACCTAGGTTTAGTGTGTTCAGCCCCAGTGTGACGCAGATTAACAATACCTGGACAACCACAACCGTGATGTTTGCTTGCATTAGAAAGGATTAACGCACAAATGAAAGGGTGAATGAGTTAATTCAAAACTAATGACAGAATATTTCAGAACACAGGCATCCTTGTAACAAACTGCTGGTTTTGATGTGCTACCATTGACGAGGGAAAAGCAGGTTGCTTGGGTTGTTGGCAAAGAGCAGTTCAGCACGTGCATGCTGCTTCTTGTCCTGTACGTTGTCCATAAGCTTTCTGAAATAAAGAGCATTTGTGCTCATACAGCACCTGGCAGAACTCAGTCCTACCTCATTCATGCAAACCTTACCATGTTAAAAATTAGTTACTGTTCTAGTCATGTAACGTGCCCCCTATCAGCAACGTATGGCATTTGTTAAACAGGACTGTCTTTCCCTCAACTGCATACTGAAGACATTGAATCTCATGCTGATTGATGGATTATTTCCAGGTAAAGTTAGATGACCAGTTAAGCAGTCAATTCAGGGAGCTGCCAAAGCACAGCTTTAGTTATTGTACTGATGTTAACAACTGGTGTGTGCCTTGTCAGTGGATCCTTTAGAACTTCTGAAATCAATTTTTTTCTGTAAGGACATATACGACTACAACATATTAGACCAGTTTTGATTTGTTGTTGGTGATGTGTTTTTGCTTTAGTTTTTGTTGTGGGCTAGTTTTTTTGTTTTAGTACTTTTATTAAAGCCTTGAACTAATGAGAATAGTAGAGAAAACAATCCAGACAGCTACAAACAAGCACCAGCAATGCTGCATTGTATGGTTCCCTCTTCAGAAAACAGTGATTCAGGAGCTGAAGAAAGCACAGAGCCTCTGCGCCCCATTCACCGACCAGCTACTTATTCTGGGCTCACTGACTGACCATGTAAACAGTCTACCCCCTGGACCATATAATATTATCATCTCAAAACAATCATCAAGAATCAAGGACACTGCATCTGCACAAAGGCCCAGTGTCAAGGTTAACAGGTTAAGTTTACACCTACAGCTCCCTAAGCATACCAGCTTAACACAGGTTCTAACAATACAGAAACAGCTTCAAAACAGTCTTTTAAGAGTGAGAAATACATTTTAAAAAAGAAATACAAGGACTACAGAACACTGATGTTCTGATAGCCTGCAACTAGCTGTCACGAGTGGTTTGAACCCAGCTCTAATGCCACCAGTTATTTCTTGATCAATGAGACATTAAAGGGCTAACTACAGCCAGTATCCTGGATCAGCCACTGCTCCACTGTACAGCCAAACAGCAAGCTCTGGACCCCAGTGCCCATCTCACGTGCCCAACTACGTGGTCTTAGTTTGGGATTGATGTAATTTGGTGATTTAAACACAGATTCCATTACAATGAACGGTGATTAAACTAATGAAATAGAGGAACAAGGTAATTGAACATTTTTTTTATTTTAGTAGACTCTCAAGAGGCAGACTTCTAAATTACACTCTGTGAAGGTAGTGGGACCCATATAGCTATTATTCACTTTAAGCTTCTCTATATGCTTTTATTTTTGCAGTAGACATGAGTGACCATTTCAGCTGCCAAAAGTCATAATGAAATTCCAAAGGAAAGTAGCAGTAGCGATGTTTCTCATGCAACACTTTGGGCAGATTTGTGACCTGAAAGGTCATTGAGACTTTTTTTCAGGACAAAAATTATTTATCCCTTTTCTCTCTCCCAAAAGTGCATCATCCTCTACATGCAAAGCATTTCAGGGACAGGTACTACTATTTACTTTTTTTTTTTTTTTTAATGAAGGTAGCGTGACAGAACATATAAAAACCTATCTGTGCTTCATCTTTCCAGTCAGGCTACAAAAGTTTATTTCAAGCACCAAGTGAGATCCATCTTCTCATTAAGTGTCTCCTATGCTTCACAGCCAGGACCTACAGCAGCAAGTCAGTGCAAGCAGGTGAGTCATTGCCCTGGCCTCATATAATTTCTGAGAAAGGTGGCTAGATGAGCTGCCTGCAACGTGGGGGGTACCTTTCCCTGTCTAGGGAAGGGACTAGGGTGGACAAGAGCAGGTCTTTGTCTCTAGAGGTCATGTGGTCTCGCTCCCAGTTTCTCCTCTTTCCCCAAGACCACCAGGATGCAGATGAGCCAGGGGTGCTGACTGGCAGGCATACCCCTAGCTCCCCGCAGTGTTCCCAGGGATCCCATCACCTCTGCTCTGCAAGGTGGCACTCTGGCCAGAGTCTCCAAAAAGAAAAAAGAAAACAAACACAAAAACTAACCAATAAAAAAAATATTCTCAAATCTGTATGTACAACAGAAGTTTTCAGACAGCAAAACTAAGAGATGTTATACTAGCCTCACTCTTGACCTGAATTTCAATCAGTGCCCCAAACTCACAGCAGTGCATAGTAAGAATATAGACATTGTTGCCTGTGTGTGCACAGGTTTCCGTAAAGGTAAAGCCAGATATGCCAACACGTGCTCAAGCCAAACCCAGACTGGCCAGAGCTCTGGGGGCACCAACAAATGAACCTCTTCCCCAGCCTGGATACAGCTCTTTGACCCAGCTGCTTTCCTAGAGAGAGCCCTCCAGCCCTAGGCTAAAGACACCGCGTTTCTTAACAAGGCAATATGCAGAACAAAATCATTGTACATGGGTAAAATCTTGTAAGAACTCCTAACATGTGGAACACTTGGGAGAAAATGCTCTGCCTTACCAAAGGGGCAACAGCATTAGTTCCTGAATCATTAGCAGCACTTGTCTACAAGTAATTGCTGGCAATTTTAACAAATTCAGTATGATTCGAACTTAGTCTCTTAGAAATATGAAGCTGACGTGTAATTCATTATGTGATACTTAAGTTAACATTCATAGCTATTTTTTTTAAATACCATTCTAGCTACCTGAGAACTCATTAAATACCCAAGAAAGATTAAGCCTTCAAACTAGAGGTTAGAGTTTGCATTACTCACATTTCTTAACTGATGCCGTATGTTGCACACACATGTATGCACACCACAGAAAATAATGAGAATCAGAGTAGGAGTCCAGTCCTAGCAAAACATGTCCAGAGAGAGATACAGGCTCAAGCTGAATGGCAGTGAAGGTCTGCTTAGTTCACAAGGTAAAGGACTGAAGTGTTAGTTTATTACTATTATCTTTCTGTTCAAAAAGAGGGGGGGGGAAAAGGTGTGCAAGAGTTTCACAGTCTGACAAAAGAAAGCACTTGAAAAATCATTTCATCCTTTCAGCTCTCTTTCGTCTAAGCTGCCCGAGGTACTGCACTTATTTCAGACCCACTTCCTAAATAGGTAAAACAATGCAGAGGAGCAGTTTGGTTGAGGTCAAACAGCAGGATGTGGCAAAGCAGATCAAGCTGTTCAGGTCTCTGCCACCCACGCCACAGCTACAATAGATGTACTAAACATAAACGTTGTTAAATGTGGCAACAAATCATCCCACCCAACCACAGTGCCTCTCAGCAAGGTTACTGTCATGAGATTTCTGAACCATAAAGTTGATATGATCGCATCGTGGGATCACCACAGCACGTGGCTTTCTTCTACTTCTTCTTAATGTTGCTATTTGAAGCAGCAGAGAATCAAACTTGGGGGTCAGATATAATGCAAGTTTTAAGTGATTCTTCGCAGTAAACTGCATGATTAACTCAACATTTAAAAACATTAGTTTGTACACAACAAGAACTTTTCCCTTTTTCTAACACTCTACAGGCTCAGAGCTGTGAATCAATTCAACCTTAGACACTTTTGTGTCTCTCCAAGTGTCTGACAGCCAGCTCCGGCACTTGCTTTAGCAGAAATTATTTGGAGGAAGGGATGAACATAAGAAGAAACAGCAAGGAGGTGGTGTGATTTCTCCAGATACAACTCGGCCTGAGCCTGTAATGCACGTTTGAAACAGCACGAACAAATCTGTGCTTTAGTTTCATAAATACACACCATTTATCTTTGAGGAAAAATACTTAACTGCAATAAAAAATATATAGCTGTTATTTGTTTAAGAAAAGACAGCTGTACTTCTTATTCAGTGAAGTGTTGCTCATATTCTCCTGATATTGTGCTATGGCAAGGTAACCAAAATCTACAGCACTATTTAAAGCAAGTCTGCCATTTGAATTATTTGCCACAGAGAATTATGGGGAGGGCAGAAGACAGACATGCACTTTCATAAGAAATTCAAGTTTCATGTCTCTAGACTGAAATACTCTCTTTCTAGGAAACAAACATGTCATTCTAAGTACAGAGGATGCAATCTAGACTAGAAATGAAGTCACAACAGTAAAAAAATCCTCCCAAGTGCTGAAACTAGGAGAAGGACACTTGTGAAGAAACAGGGCAAATATATTTGTGACTGTGCTATTCATCACCATATTCCTTTGGAAGATTTGTATTTTTGAGATTTGAATGAAAAACAACCAGCAAAAGTCAATTAAAAATAAATAAATAAAAGCTGTGGCAGTTAAACTATATTTGCCTAAACTATCAGCTATCATGATTAGCTCACTTTATTTTAGGATGCCATCTGTTTTTCCCCTCAGCATCACAACGATTTTTTTTAAGAGGAGACACTACATTCACACACACTTGACTATAACTACTTTGCAAGACAGACTTCTGATGAGATCCACCAACCATCTCATCGTACCTACAGTTGAAAAGTATGGATAACTTTTTCTTTAATTTGTTTTTCAGTTGCCCAAATTAAGAAGAGGAATCAAAATGAGCAAGCAATATTTATACGAAGCCACTCTGGCATGATTTTCACAAAGCACACAGAAAAGCTAGTGGAAGCAGGAAAACAGGCAGAATTTGCTGTCAAATTGAAAATAGACAGTGATGGATGTGATAAAATCTAGTTAATCTCTCCTGGCAAAAATTTTTAAAACAAGACTCATACTTCTCCATTTAAACTGTGTGCTGTGGTATATTTTTACATTGTGGTGAGGGCTTAGTTTCTCATGATGGAATGATCACTTCTCTTATTGGTATTATAAGGCCAAATCCTCCTCTTTGCAATTTGCAAGTTAAAAAAACCCAAACAAACAAACCCCCAAACTACAAACTCAAACTCATAAAAGGTAATATCAAATGTTCTTCAAGATCCCAGTGGGAGGTGATTTCACTCTCTGGAAACTTGTAACTGGATAGCTTTATGTTTGTCTTGAACAGAATTCCAGCGACCCTCCCTCCAGCTAAGGCATTTCTAGCTCCTCCTATATTAGGGACACAGTCAATTACAGTATCCAAAATGATATCCAACCGATACTATTCTCTCTCTCATTCATTAAATTATATACATGTACTTTTAAAAGAAGCATTGCTGGGATCACCAAAGGAGACAAATCTCCCTTTTTTTTTTTATTTTAAAGAATGAGGTTTATTTGAGATTTAATTCAAACCCTTTAGCTTCAAGCCAAATGGAAATTTAAAAAAACCCCAAAACCAACCCTCCTAATTTGTACAGAAACTTGAAGTAGAATCACTGCAATGAGCAAGACATGGGCATCAGGGGAAGGAGACCATAAAGCAACATGTAACACAAACATTATCCATCAGGAGTACAGTGCCAACAAGAGATGAGCAGGCTTTCCACTGAAAGAGTAATAGTGGCAGATACCAATTCATAAGGAATAGGTCAAGGAGCATTAGAAAGGCAAATTAAGTGACAGCACTCCACTGCCAAAGGATTAGGCCACACTTTGGTTATGGGACAGAATCTCCTGCAAATGGGGACAGCCTGGCACGATGTGCAGGTGTTTGTTTGGCTAAAATAGCCCTAGCTATTTACAGCGTAACTCCCTGTCTTTGCCTTTTAAATAAATAAGTAAAAACATATAAAAATAAATCATAAGAAAGGAAGAATATTTTTGTGTCCTGAAGAAGTTATTAATGAATTTCCATTACATGAGGGAGAGTTGGAAAGGATACATATGGAAACTTTTTTGTTGTTCTTATCACAGTGGGAGATGAGGAGATGTGGTTCTGCATTTGATCAAGTGACAGGAAAAGAAATTTCTTGAAATAAAAGAAATTAAATTTAAACATAAGGAAAAAAAAAACCCAAACAACCCAACCCTTCTTACTCTAAGAGTGACTGGACACCAGAATAGGTGACCCAAAGACGTGGTGGGGTCTTCATCCTTGGCCATATTCAAAATCTGAATGCACACAGTCCTGAGCAACTGCTCTAGCTGACCCTGTTTTGAGCAGCAGATACAGACTAGATGATCTCCAGGTGTACTTTCCAACCATAACCCACTCTATGCTGATTTTTATTTTCCTATTTTTGAAATGCATTGTAAAACTTTACTTTTCATATCTCCAGAGTAAAGAAAGCTTCATTTTGTCCACAGGAAGTTTCTTGAACTATGGATTTCTTAAAAGAGTTCAAGTATCTTTGGCTAGTTGTTTTTCTTCAGTGGATATGGCTGTAAAGTAAGTGAATTTGCAAATATTCCAGATGCTGCACTTCAACATTAATAATATACCTATTGGTTCATATTCCAGGCTCAGTGGGGAAGGTGGGGGGGTGGGCTCTCCGGCCGGGCTCTTTGTGGCGGGGGGGCGGGGGGGGCGGGGGGAGCGGGGTGGCTTTTGTCCTCTGTCGCGGCTGGGTCTGCAATGCAGCCCCTCGGAGCAGCTCGGTGGATTCTCCTCCGTGGTGGTGGCAGAGTAGGGGGGGGTGTGGGGTGTGGGGTGTGCAGACGATGGGCAGATGAGTCAGCGGATCCCACCCGCCCGGGGGGGGGGGGACGGGTTGGGGGCGGTGGGTGCGCAGGGGGGGAGAACGGAAGAGCGTC
>WUAM01000254.1:2346602-2414967 GCA_024336885.1 Actenoides hombroni | reverse complement strand
TAAAAAATTCCCGAATGCACACTATAAAAATTAATTACCATACTTTTGGTTGTTTTTCCCGGGCGGGGGGGGGGGGGGGGGGGGGGGGGGGGGGGTGGGGAGGGGAAGGTTTCTATTTCTTAAGTCAAGGACCTAGCAATAAACTGTTAAGACACAATAAAGCAAAAGGGGCATATCAAAAACTTTGCAGACAGACAAAATAATACTGAGTCCTGCTAAGCTATGCAACTGCTGAAAGAGCCAGACTACAAAGTGGAAAATAAGATCAGAGCCAACCAAGGAGGAAGCCAAGTAAGACTGGCTAGTTTCCACCACCAAATGTCAGGTGAGAGCTAGAGGAATACATTTTAACAGATTCCCATTCATATTTGAGGGACAAATATTCCTGGTAAACTGGTACCTACAGCCAAATCAAAAGAGCAGACATATGGTTGCTTTTCTGATGACTGGCCTGACAGCGGGGTTAGGAAAGCCCTGTCTGCCAAAGACATGCATGTGTGATTTACATGGTGTTTAATATTGTCCTAGCAGCCCCAGAGAGAAACTGGAACACAATTACTCGAGGTGTTTTCTAAAAGATATTTCCCTTAGGAAGGAGTTTCCAAAGGATTATCTTAATTTGGCTTAAGTTGCAACTGGAGTTTATCTCTGCATGGAACCAGAGTTGCACGCCCCAGATGAACTGATGACGTGTGACAGAAAAGGAAGTCTGCTGAATTGACAAAAAACTGTTTATGCTTCCAAGTCTGATGAATTCTTTTCAGAGTCCAGGCTAATAACAGGGGATACAGGAAAAAAAAAGCAACAAAGAAGTTACACAACAGAACATTAAGTTATTGTCTAGAACTGGGAGTCTGTCATTTTTTGTTTTGTGGGAGGAGGCAGAAGAAACAGGTGGAAAGAGATATTGAAAGCAAATAAAGAACAGAAGTCTATCACAATTTATTAATTTTTTTCTAAATATGTAATACTTCTTAATCATTACTAGGAAGTAATCATGCTGGCATAATTGTGTCTTAAAAAACTTACAGGCAAAAAAATGAGAAATGGAAGCAAGCAATTCATAAACCAATACACATTAAATGACAATCTGCAACTAACACAAACAGTAAAAGCACACTGAACAGTTAACCATCAAGTACAAGATTTTATAGACATACTGACTTTCTACAATTTTTAAATGAAACTTTAAAAGGTATTTGATGCGTATAGAGTTCAATTCCCTTAAGATATAAAAAAGTGCCAGTCATCTACTCCATCAGATGAAAGTATACAGAAATGATGTTCAAAAGCACACATTAAAAAAAAGTAGTCTCACAGAAATTCAGATAAATTGACTTCATGCTTATAGGTAGAAAAATCCAGTTAACGTTCATAGCCCTAAGTTGGTGTTTTATTAGAAAAGTATTATTTTGCAACTGAGTCAGACTGCTAATACAATCTTGTACAATTGTTGGATCAATGCAAAAGCTATCCCTTTCATTACGAATTTAATTTTAGGTAAGACATAGGTTTTAGTGCCTAAATTTAAATAGTATATATAGCCAATTATAACATTTTAGCAATGGATAAGATTCAGCATAGAAAGCACTGAAGGGATGAAGTTGAGGCTTATTTAGAGTGCTCTCAATCACTAAGAAAGATTTGACAAGACTGAAAGAATGTTCTTTCTTGTTGTGGAGCCTTAAAGATTTTTATCCCCCCCAAATTGTTCAGCAAATAGCTTAACACTGAACAGACTTCAAGTTACCCTTTCATGGGTACTGAGTTATGTGGAGTCTAGTAGTAAGAGGAGAACTTGAAGGATCTGTTTAATTGATCTATAGTATTCCCAGTATAGCCAGAGATACTTACAATGTACAATGAACATTGTTATCTTGTGAAAGGCAACCAATTATTTTGTGCTGGTTTTCTATTTCTTTGGTACTCAAAACACGGACAAGTTTAGCACCTTCTTTAGTCCATGCTGTATTTACAAGGAAAAGTAGCAGAATATTATTATTTAGAGAATAAATCTGTACTGAAAAAAAGTTTATAGATTTCAAATTATTTTTCTTTCTTTTTAATCTCTCTCTGGCAGGTTAAGACCCAAAGGCTGCAAGTTAACACTGCATTGTATGTTCATGCTCTACTGACATTCAGTGCAATCCCAGGTCTCTTCAGTTTAGCTTCATAAAAAAAAAAAGCTTCACCCCAGTTCCCAGACACCCAGCTGACAGAGTTACTTACCAATAGCCTGAGCAAGGGCTATTACAACTTCCTGGCATGTTGTGACTTCGGTGACCCCACACACAATTCTCTGGACTCCATCCACCCATACTTTGAGCTCCATGGTTCCTCAGATCATCCAAGAGCCATGAATGCAGATCAGTCAAGTCATACTTGCAGCTATACCAGAGACAATGCAGCAGACTTTTCTCAGCAGCTAGAAGAGAGAAAAATCCTGGTGTTTATAGCGAGGCATTATCAATTTAAAAAGTTAACAAATTCACCTTGGCATCTACTAGGTAGAAGAGGTAACACAGCCTAATTCTTTTAAAAACAGGAACGGGACTCAAACATGCCATGCTTTAGCAATGCCTACCTGTTCTGTAGACATACCAGAAGTCTGATTACAATTAAAAGTTATTACAAGACCATCAAGAGAAAGAGCATTAAACAAACAACTCCAGAGTAAACTCCTAGCAGTTTCCAATAACAGGTGGCCGTCTTCCTTTATATATACTGCCTGCGTATCTCAAGGGACTGGTTATTGATGCTTTTTGTCTTTGATCAATAATTCCTAGCAGGCTGTGGCATTGCAAAACAAGGGGGAAACATTTTTAATTACAGCTGTCCCTGAGCATCCATCCTTGCTCTCCACGAAGAAGCAGCTGAAGGTTCCTAGTCCCACCAAACCTGCAGGGTTTAGTACCAACGCTGGAAAAGCCAGAGAGGAAAGCAAGCCGACAGATCGCTTCTCTCTTCCCCTAAAACAAAGAGATGCATCAGGGAAAGTGTTACAATAGAAGTGGTTTAAACCCCTTGCAACACAGTGCTGGTTCTGTAAGGAAACAGACTTTGGCTAATGTGTTATCCTAGGTTTATCCATAGGCACAGCAACGATGCTAAACAAATGAACAAAAAGAAAAAGCAAGCTGTATCATCTAGTCTAGTCAATTCTCGCTTTTGAGCGTGGTTCTACTGCCTTTGCTGAAATAATTTCAATGCCATACTGGCTAACATGGTATGATAGCTCCCAAATTGTTTTTTCATTTAGAAAATTGCAGCATTTTCTTTTTGGAAATTAATGGTCGGAGGACTGCTTTTCTGAAACAAAGAAATCCCATTAGTCAAAAAATCTCTTTCTGCATTTAAATGCCAGAAAAACAAAAAAACAACAAAAAAACAAAAACAAAAACAAACAGTGAAGTGCAGATATAAAGTTAGAAACCTAGGGAGCTAGATTAGGACTTAGCAATCAGCATCTTGCCTTGTACTGTCTTGTTACCAACAGTCAAGCTGCTGAAGTTTTATCTAATGTTAGCTACTAGATTAATTACTGATCTGAACTCTAGTGGTTTTGTTATGAGTTCACCTTTTCCAGAAGCTTATTTTCTTCTGCGTAAAGACATCCACTGGCATTGTGGCTCACAAAAATTAATTTCTAACTTGAACTGCTGAGATGCTGAATTTAAAAAATTTCAAATCAAAAACTCTAAGAAAAAGTGTTGTCTTAAAAATATAAAACCTCCCTCCAAAACTGAAATAAAACCCAAACCACCAAGAATTATGATTATTCTTCTTAAAAAAAACAAACAAATGACAAAAAAACAAAAAACAAACCCCAACCAAAGACAAATTAACCCCCCTAATGAGATAGCTGGGTTATTCAAGCAGACAGAGAAAAATAAGCCATAACAATCTAAGAAGCTCATATATTCAGGTAATCCAATATGGATAAAGTGGTAAAACTATATTTTTGAAGAATTAAGAACCAGGAAAATGGATAACTCAGGAATAGAGTAAAAGGAATCAGAAAGTTATTTAGAGGAGATTAGTAAAGACAAGCAGGGTAGGGTTACACAAGAAATATGGAATCTGATGATGCTGATGGATTTAACAGAACTGCACATGGAGGCAGAAATGGTACGGCAAAAAACTAGACACATACTTAGTACAGTTCACATTTAATCAGAACTGCTTTCTCCTGGTGAAATGAACATCTCTTTCTGCATCAAAATCATGTACTAGTGCAGCCCTCAAGCTAGAGTGTAAGGATGATTTTCCTTCTACAACCAAATACTTCATTCATCTGCTGACAAATATCGACACACGATTCAGAAGACACACTGATCTTCAGCTGACAAGTGGTGGCAGTCAGCAGCAACACATCTCAGAGCCTGTTTAGAGCCAAAGGGGTCACACCACATTGACAGGAAAAGATTTAGTGGAGAAGCATTTAAGTCTGCTGTGAAGTCAATCCAGCACATACACACCAAAGTCCCTGTCCAAACATACTTGTTTAGAAAACAAAAGAAACATAAGTCCAAATGTATAAGTAAAACCATACAGCAAGTATGTTTGTATAATTAATCCACAAAAAAAAGTGATAGCTATAGACTATGAGTGTATATAGCAATAGTCTTTTGAGACATGAGTAAGCAACTGAAAACCCAAAAGAGGTCTAAGAGTTTTAATAAACATTTTCCCACATCAAGTTACACACGTCAGGGGAAACTCCTATCAGCACAAGTATTAACAATGTACAAACACAAAAGCACTTCAGTCAGGTAACACTGTTTTAATGTACCAACAAACTAAACAGAAGAAAATCTGTTACTAGCCTAAAACGTAACAGGGGCTGAGAAAACACCTAACAGGCCCCACCAGTGACCTCTGTTATTTATTCCTGGAGCAGTTTGTCTTCAGAAATAAACAGACCTCACATTCCAAGCCCAGCCGTAAGGAACTTAATTAATTAACTTAACATCTTGCTGAGAGTTGAACAGTTCAGATTTACTGGCACAAAACAAGCCATCTCTCCACGTGACAATGCACACGTCAGCAAAGCATCAGACAGCTCTAATTGTTTTTCTGTCTGTCAACATCCAAAGTATTATCTCAATTTAGCAAGCCAGCAAGTGCATTTTTCCCCCCAGTCAGCACACAATGTACAGTCTTGCATTCAGTGCTGATCAGTTTTGGTCATCTGTTTTCCTAGCATCCATCTTACAATCAAACAAAACCACAAGACCAAACAAACCAACCAACAAACCAACCCGAAGCTAAACTACAAACCAACAAAAACCCGTAGAGAGGCATCATTTAATAACGAAATATTTGGTGATACTTCCAATTCTGAAAACACTCACCAAAATGGCAAATGTTCCAAAAAAAGTATCTTTGAAACTGTCTGATCTTGGGATATTCCCATTCATTTCTTACGGGGCAAATAGTTTTAATAGACTAAATACTAATAGCAAACCACTAAAAGCAGCTGCAGTATGTGCTTCCGTTGGTCAAATATGCAGGGCTGAATGAAAGGACTGTATGCCCCACAAGCATTAGTGGGCTTCTTGCAGGGACCTGTCACTAAAACCAGAACATACACTGACATCAGAAATGTCAGACCTATGTGCTGAAATCACCGTCTCTCATTATGTAAAGCTAATCTATAATAAGTAAAACAAACAAACAAGGATTGGTTTGGTTTCTAGGGTTGTGCAGTAGAAGTTCACAGAGATCTGAAAACAAGAAAACCTTACAGCAATATGTCTATCTCTGATTTCCAATTATAACTCTGTAACACCTTTTTATTACCATTTGGTTTTCCTTCATATGTATTCACTTCTTTATTTGCTGACAGTTACCTTGCGTACCACTAAGAGATTCTTGCCTTTCCACTGAGGGCCATTCTGACAGCTCCAAATACATTCTTCAACACAAAGTTTGCTTCCAGAATGCACATCATGTTTTTGTGGAAGGGAAGGCAAAATAACTCTCACCTCCAATATTATACAAATTTCTAAATGAAGCCAATGGAAAGGGTTGGAAGAAAAAGCTCACTGGAGGTTTCACAATCCCCCAAGTTCAAAAACAGTTCACCTTTTATATAACATCTTACTTTAGCAACTATTTGGAGCAGGAATGCAAGGCTAATTTACTGTGGAGAAGTGCACTAGCCAACACGTGCCTCTGATCACAGCTTCGCCCCTTCCCCCCAGTTTTTCAGTGATCAGCTTCATAGTGACAGGTATTTCTGATTGAAAGTCTGACATTCCCTAGTTACTCCCCCACACTCCCTCCCATGTTCTTTTTGGTGTCCACTACTTTGCCTGAAGACCCCCCAATAACATTGTTTGCCATGCATTAAACAAATTTTCCTTAAGTTCTCATTTTATCATAACTGGCTGGTATTTTACTCTTTCAGATGTTTGTTCAGTTTTTAAGTGTAAAAAAAAAAATCCAGCATATATATACACACACACACACACTCACACTCACACTACTATTTGGTTACTTCTTCACAGCTAGTTTACAAACTATAACAAGCCTGCAACTACACAGAAGACAGGTATATGTACAAAGGGGTTCTCTTGTATTTAAGAAAGAGATATTCCAAGCAGATGTTCACAAAGCCTTGACGTAAGTGTTAAGTCATGAGAAACCCTGAGAGCTAAAATTAAGGTGTTGATTTTACCTCATCTTTAGAAGGTTCACATCATCTGAAAGCTAAAACACTGATGCAGCTGAAGCCAACTGCAGAATTTTGACCAACCACTTCAATAGCTTTCTGTTCCCCCAACAAATAATCAGCATGCTGTTTAGTATGCTTAAAACTGAGCACATTTTGATTCATAATTAGCTCTAACCAAACATCACCTAGAGTTTGGCACTTGCCCTTTATTACTCATCCTCTGTGCACTATAGCCAAGTTGTGCTCTTTGCCTTTCCCTCTTATGACACCAGATAGGGCTTTGGACAAAGAGGCAGCTTGTTCCCCTCAGGCTGGAAGCTGTTAATAAGAATAGTTAGTGCAAGCAAGACCTGAACTAAAACAAACAAAAAACCCAAACCACACAACCCAAATACAAATAAGCCAGTTCAGCTACCCAGAAAGAGTTTATAAAGCATCCAGAAGTGTGCCAGTGCCCTCCATGAACCAGGACCCATCGGGCAGATCCTCCCTCCGCTAATAATCCCAGTATAGAACAAAGTAACATTTTCCAGATGAACATGACTGAAATACAGAATTGGATACCGGAAACAAGGTAACTAGTATTTAACAAAAACCCTCCTCCCTTGGATTGATGAAGGAGAAATATCCTACAAGATACAGTGTTTTACATCAATAAACGGGTAAAAACCTTTCATGGCAGGCTCAAGCCAAAATACCAAGTGAAAATCTTCTGCACACAAAATTTGAGTGGAAAGGTTGTGGTTTTGAAATCAGTGTGCAATCCTCTTTGAAAAGGAAGTGTTTATACACAAGTAGCATCCAATTTTTTTAGTGGGACTAAGCAACTTCTTCTTGGGAAGTGCTATTCCTTTGCTGTTCCAGAAGAGCACTTAGAGATAATAAGCGCTTCTTTTAACAAAAATCCCAGAAGTCCCACAACCATGAAGATGATAGCGTGGGGAATGAGCTTAAGAGAGTGCTTAAGCACCATGGAATTTTCCTTACACAAGGCTGGCCAAAAGATGGTCCAGCACATGTTTGTGTGAAACAGGCCAAAATCCAGATGGCACAAGTAATACCCAAGACACATGCAAACTACATACATATCTATCTACTTACCTATCTCTATCTATACACATACAAGCTGGGAGAGGAGAGGACAGCACCAATATGTGAGTTTGTATAAACTCTAAACTAGGTTGTTTCTGGCAGCGATGTCTGCTAGAAATCTTGCCTCCAGATAACCTAGAATTCTGGAGAAGTCCTGAAGTCACACTTTCCCAGACAAATTACTAGTTGACTTGCATCCAAGAACCCTCAACCGTCTAGTCCAGGAGCTGTTGCTTGCTTTGCAGTTTCTCCTTGTGCAATACAGCTAACAATATGGTGTGGGGAGGGGGGGAAATGAGGAAAGGAAACATTGCTTTGAAGTAGGAAGTGCTACAGTAGATATTTTTTTCCCCTAACTACAGAACATCCCCCACTTCTCCTTGATCAACAATCTTTACAGCACAGAAAAATCAAATCTTAAGTCTCTATTTTCTTTGTATGGTTGAGAACTGACCAGAAAAAAACTGTTAACTTGTTTTCTTTTGAGGGTGGGGGGAGTGATAAGAGGAGGTAAAGAATTAATCCACACCTTTTGTCATTTAAAGATAAATTTTAATAACTCAAGTTGGTAGTTGCTTTTAAAATAATTCTTTCACCTTGAAAGTGTTTTTAGCTTCAGTATTTTGTTTTAATTCTCAATTTTATCTCTGACTTCAGAAAGTGGTGTTTGTCTTTAGGGCATCTTCTTGCCTCACGATGTTTTAATATCAATCCTTTTGTCTCTTGATTTTTCTGTGTCTACTGCTCTAAGCCCTCTTTGTCCAATATGTAATTGGTTTCTTTTTCACACACACACGGAAACAAGTGAATTCTATCTCAAAGGCCTCAGTACAACCTGCTGTCTTTTTTTTCCTCCCTAGCCAACAAAAGAGGCTGAATCCAAGACTTTGCTGTCCCTGGTGTCCTTTAATGAGCAAGCTGAAGACTGCACCACTACACCAAGATCATCCTCAAATTCATTAACGCAGTAGCAGTGCTCTTCCTCCACTGTCATCAGTTTGCTTTATTACAATGGGTTATGATTACAAATAACAAACTGAAGAATCCAAGATACTGTTTAGCAATGATTTAACTACAACACAGAACAGGATTCACCAGCTCGGGAGCTGCAGGAACGCTAGATGAGGTAGCTAGAAAACTCCATGATCGCAGATTGGGTCTAAAATTCACATGCTTCGTAGAAAACTCAGTTCCAACCTGCTGTCAAAAATACAGACAGACAGTTGGAGTGCTAAGGCTTTCAAAACCCATCACAGTCTGTAACACCTTGTACCTCGACTCACTTTTGAAGCCACGAGGCTTGACCCAACTGTGTTCCATAACATTTTCAAATCACCACAAAATATTTGGAAGAAAACAAACCAGCAGGTGAGCTAATGAAACAGATGGCTTAAAGTTCCTTTTTATTTGGTCACTGTTAAGAACATACCCTTGCATTTTTAACAGCAAGTTTCACACTCTCACACTTGAATTAATTCCACAGGAACAACAACTCTGAAATTAATACTCTCCCTTAGATATAAAAAGCATCTGAACTCCACATAGACTTGAGGTACAAAAAACCCAAGGGCATTTTCAAGATGGTGATAGAAAAAGTCAGTCCCAAGTATCTTTGCTTCTACTGACTAGATTACAGTCAGACAATTTCCAAGCAGAAGTTTAAAACTTGAGTTAAGAGTGTTGTATTTAGCATCTGTACCAACAAATCAAAACATCTGATGCAACTCCTACTTTCAGATTTTGAGAGAAATTTTGTTTTGATAAAAGTCTGAATCCAGTTCAAGCAGGATTTATCACTCAATCCTAATCTTGAATCTGTTTCAGGATTAGAACTGAAGTATCATCTGCATGTCATTTTATACAAAGTACTCTTTTTCCTCACTCTGTGTTCCAGCTGCTAAGAAAATTATCAGTATGAAACATCACAATCCTACTAGAGAGGCAGGACTGAATGGACCCATCCTAGAAAGCCTCACTGCTCACCACCGTTCTAGGAAGAGCTGGAAAATTAGTAGCAGCACAGCAGAGGTTAAGACAACAGATGGGATGCATTTCATTCTGCAGTAGATTAATACCCTTTTCCAGACATGTTAGCAAAGGAGACTGTACTGCATATAAATTCTGTGACAAACATCTCCAAAAAGTCATATGCATTAAATAAGCATCTCATGATTCACCATCTCAGGTCAATAGGCATACATTTACTACACTGTAATGTCTTCCAAAGCTCCGTCAGTATTTGTTGTTCATTATTTTCAAACATACAGCCCATCTGAGAAAATAGCAACCACAGCTTTATTAATAACAGCAACGTTAAGTGGAAGTCACATTTATACATCTCTAATATAGTCTAAATACTGTGTGGGAGTGGAAGAAAACAAAACAAAACCCGGAGGAATAAGCAGGCTATTTCACTGAAGGAGAAATATTTATATGAAACCTACAATACACACAGCTTACTTGAAAATTGCCTTACACCTCTAGATGCCCTGGCTTCAAAGGAGAGAAAATAGGTCATTCTGTCAGCCACTTCCAAGGAAGACCCAGCCCCACCCAGTCACCATCTCCCTCCACCCTCCCGGTTTGAGTGGTTGAGGGGCTGATTGAAGACATTCGTGTGCGATTGCCAATATTTACACAAATGGCAGTGAGGTCATCTGCTTCATTTTGGCAAGAACTGGCTTAACTCTTGGGTTTTTTAGGGCCGAATCTGTTTTTTGTACACTTCAGTCAAGCCCATGTGCAACGTATTTGTTGTGCTTTGTCATTTGATTACAGCCACACTGAGTCACAGCTGTCAAAAGTGAGGTGTTCTTTGGACTCAAAAGGTGAACTGAGGGCAAATTTCACAAAGCTCAGGAAAAAAAAACAAACCAAACCACCGAAACCGTACAAAAACCTACTTCCCACATTTCAAGATATGGACCACAACACAATACCCCCTTGCACTGTATTTCTAGGAATGCTGCATGCAAATAAGCCCATTTTCCCCACTTTCATGCTTGCACTGAAGGACACAGGGAATAAAATACATATTCCAATAGAAATGCATATTTAAATTTGAATTAACTGATGTTTTAAAAGTCAGTCGAATATATGGTTTAAAATCATGGTACTACATGACTACTGAAGAGAAATCTCACTGTAATTAAATGCAATTCCTAAAACAGATACAAGGTGAGGCACTTCCAAGTTAACCAAGATAACTGCTTAAAAAAAAAATTTACAATCTCAAAGTTTTATTTAGAGAGTGGCTACATGATTTGTTAAACATTATCTGAGAAATTTCAAGTCACTTCTGGCAACCTAGAAAAGTCTGCAAGACAGAATAGAGGATATTTCTACAAGGAGCCTTTAAACAGTTAAGGCAAGTAAGAGAAACAAGAGCAGGGAACCCATCTCTTTCTAAAATTTACACTTGGCTATGCTTACTTCCATATCTCCCCAAGCACAAAAGAACTTCTTCACTTCTTCTATTCTCTATTTATAGGACTCAGTTGGATAACTTAATCATTCCCCCCCCTCTAGACAATTGTGGGCTTGGGTAGGTTTATTTGAGAAAAATCTGAGGTAATTGTAATACACAGCAATAGTTTATGAACTAAAATAACTGCATTACTTAATTCCCATAGTCCTGCTTGCAGTGCTAAGGCAGTGCTACAGCCAGCTCCAAGCTAAGTCTACACCACTTTGGCCAACTGGCCCCTCTCTCTCAAAAAGGGAGTGGAACTGCAATAGCACTTCAAGAGGTTAGTATACTTGGGTATCTCTACTCAGATGATAATTTTAAGGAAAGTGTTATAAATTCCACAGTTTCTAAACCACTACTTCTCTTTAAATTTGGCTAAAACTCACCTAAGATGTCTAACACTCACTGGGAAGGGGCAAGAAATGTAGAGATGAGTAACATCATTATAAACACGCTTCCCCTTAGGAAGCGGTCTTACAAAGATCACATATGGCACTTGTAGAATGACCGAGTGAAGAGTTCTTCAGGAAAAACAGAATTCTATGCCAAAAAATTGACAACCATTACACAAAAGTCACAGTCTGCAATGCTGATAGAAAAATGGATGTTAGGTGAAATTCAGTGTAGCAGGGGAAAAAAAAAAGTTTTCATTTTCCTGCTCATACCTCCTTTGTTGCAGTAATTTTTAAGCCAACAATTTTTACCCATTTCCCATTTATTGATCTGCCCCACATTTTCAGACTCTGCTTAAATTTTGTACCTTGAGATACAGCCTTTCATTACCGGCCATACAGTTACAGGCTTTCATCTCAAGTCTTAATGACTGTATCGTCCTTCTCACTGCACCCTCAGCAATATCAACTTGTCCATTTGCCCAGAATGATGATGTCAGGACACTTTTCTGGAGTCAGCAGTCTTGCCAACAGCAAAAAGTGTGAAGCAGCTCTCCCCCTTTCTCTAAAACATTTTATGTGATCTACTTAGTTTCATTCAGGAAGGCCTTCCACACTCCTCGCTGCCCTTCTTAGTTCTCATTCATCCTCCCAAGTTAACTGTACTACTTTTGCAAGTGGTATCATTTGCAAGTGGTATCATTTGCAAGTCACCTCAGATACTCATAGAAGAGAAACTCCAAGTTACTGGTTAAATCTCCTTGCTATCCATCTTGAATTCTCCCTTAATCTGCTTCTGCACAGTGCCTACCAAAACACAATGAATCAACAGATGGCATGTTATGACCCTACTGCTTTTCATGCTCATCAATCTTATTCTACTCATCACCCTGTGCCCTATACACCCTGTGCCCTATACACCCTGTGCCCTATACACCCTGTGCCCTATACACCCTGTGCCCTATACACCTTTTCAGGGGTTCTTACTATCTTTCAGAGAGGCCAAGACAAACAGTGACCTGCTTAAAGAGCAGACTGACTGGTGATCATCCAGAAGCACTGGTGACTTAAGTTTTTTGGGAGTACACTTGCTCCCTACAGAAGGAATTTTAACATCATTCCTCCTATCATGATTAATCTTCACCATATGTCTCTGAACTTAATTACGAGATGCCTGGGATGCCAGGCACTGGTACTAAAGAACACACAGTCCAAGTTAAACAAAACAGCATCTCAGCTGCTCAGTAATGCTGTGTGAATAGCTGAAGTGCTCATGTACTCTCTGGGCTACCATTATGCTAACTGTGAAGAACAAAGTCCTCCTTGCATTATTTTTTCTGTTTCGAAAAAAGAAATCAGAGATCTAATCAGGACATTTATTACTATCCACTGCTCTTTCTTACCAAACTTAAAAATAACATCTGTTTCTGTGGACTCCTCTCCACAGAAACACAGAAGACAGGCTGTGTAGTCTGGAGAGCTGTTAGCCATTAGCAGCAGTGAATGAGTCAGACAGGTTTAAGGACTTCCAACTTTGCTACAGGTCTCAACAAAAAAAGACTGGTCAGTTTTCTTTTAAATGAGAAGTGGTTGCTGGGATTTCTAATCTTTATTGATATGCAGCTATGGTAGTGTACAACAGCAGGTAACATTAGGAGGCCAGAATGTTATTAAGCACAATTACCTAGCAATTAATCCAAATCCCAGAAAGAACTCGGGGGGAAGTACCCACAGAAAGTTTCCACTAATTGTAAGATAGCGAGCAAATAAAGACCTAAAGTTATCCCAAAATATAAAGCATTAATAAGTCCAGACATCCAAGACATGACATTTAAATTAAAAATCAATTACATAATACATTTATAAATCAAATCAAATGGTTTTTTAGTGAGCAAATTGAAAAACCATATTAAACATCAATGTCTACATTGCCCATGCCATTCTAAGGATCTCTATCAAAAAGAAGGTATGCATTCCCCTAAAGAAGGTATTAAGCATTAGCAGTCCCAGGGAATAGTTTGACATTGGTGGGTTTGGACATACTTAGCACAGTTATACATCACGTTTTCTTCATTTTCCATGCAAAATAGAGAGTATAATAGTTTTACATTGTAAGTATATAATGCAGGCCAGCTTAAAAAACCAAAACCAACTAAGCAAAAAAAAAAACCCAACACCATACAGACAAAAAAAACAATCAAGAAATAAAACAACAAAAAACCCCAAAGAAACAAACAAAAAACCTCAACAAAACAAGCAAAGAAAAAACAGAACAACAAAGAAAACCACAAAAAAAACCCCAACAAAACCAAACAACCCAGAACTGCGCAAGTTTCTGGGACATCCTTGTTACTGAAGAGGTGAAAATAAAGGCCAATAGTTTCAATAGCATCTAACTTAAGATCATTTATGTAGGAGGCTTCTATATGTTTCATATGTTCAAGGGGCTTTAATTTCCAGGAAGTGCTGAGGCCTCAGGCTCTGCAACTTCAAACACTTCAAATGGAGTGGTCCAAACCAGCTCTACTCCAGTGACTCAAAATGTTGATCTCATTTGCTAAGATCTGGGCTGGTTTTGTTTTGGGTTGTTTTTTTGGTGTGGATCTTGGTTTGGGTTGTGTGTGTGTGGTTCTTTTGTGATGGATTGTTTTTTTTCTTAATGTTTTCACTGCATAGTTTCATTCTAAGGGCAAAAGTATCTTTTTGTTAATTATTTTAGATGAATGAACTTCAAGTTTTCCAAGGAATCCCTGGCAATTTAGTCACCTAAAGAACCCTCCTCCTCATCTGTAATCACTTCCCCTCACAAAAGGATTGTATTGTATCAAAGTCCAACATAGAAAGAACAAGGTTCTGGAACCAACACTGATTTAAGTCTTCTTGATCTTATCCTTTCTCCTTTTCTAAACAATGCAATGGCACGGACAGAGCTGAGTAACCTCCACGATAGCAGAACAAGACAATATATTAACTTAAAACACCTCCTGCAGCTTGGTAGATGTACAGACAACACACAATTGTTATGATTATACTGAAGTGTACCGTATACTACATGGGGAGTGTATTAGGATGGTTACGATAATTTAATGGTTATCTGCTAGAAACCAAGCATGGCAAATTGGGCACTGGAACAGAATTTGCAATGGCAGTTCTTCGCATTTCATAATCCTGCTTCTCAGTGTATCCATAGCCATTCAAAACCAGGAGAACTGGGTTGCTCAAACCTTTGTAATTTTAGAGTGGTATGTTCTTGCTTAAGTGTTAAATTGTACGCATAAAGGTACCTGGAGCTGAAGTCCTTTGAAAGGTATTGTTATTCAGAAACAGTCACATTCTACAGAGATGCAGATGCACGTCTCTGAAGGGAAGGCAGTGGAAGAGGCAGGGTTGCAAGGCACTGGAAATGGGAAGATCCCAGACTGTCCCTGAGCCCCTAGAAGACACTTTCAGCTCTGCTGTCTACAAGCTAGTGTGAGTGTTCACTCAAATCCTGCTCAGATTTTAGCCTGATGTATGCTGGGAGCAGCGCCATTAAGTCAAAATAAGAGCACCAAGTAGGCAGGACAGATGGCCAGAAAAAGCTCAAGGGCCATTACGCAGCCAACGTCACCTGCAGATTGCTGGCTTCTGCAGCCATAATCCATGCATCTTGGTTGTCTGATAGTTTCTTCACAATCTGCTAACTTGTGGAAATAGTATAGACCAAAATTCCAAGCTGGGAGATATAAATAGATCAGCTTACCCAAAAAGCTTTTGAAGCGGATTCAATTTATGTTGGACTGCTGAGGCTTTTGAGCTTCCTGGTGTGATATGCATGGAATGCCCACACTGACAGAGGAGAAAGGAGTAGCACTCTCACCGTCAGCTAGGAACTTGCTCCTAAGTGCATGAGTTCCAAGTCAGGAGTTGCAGGTTATCAATTAGAGAACTTTTGAGTTAGAAACCTCATGAATCAAGTGCTGAATCTGTGAATTCACATGTTAGACTAGTTTGTACGAAGGGAACTGAGCCCTTGTTTATCATATTTGTTTGCTTTGCTTCCCAATGAGCTCATAAAATGAACCTTAATTTACAGAGTGTGTTGTCCTATGAATCTGAGGGATCCAAATGGTCTGTGACAGCTACATACTGATATTGATAAAAAAAAAACAAGCTCTTCACAATGTTCCAATCACAAAGTTTAGATTGGTTTCCTCTTTTTGCTTTTAGAAGCAGTGACGTATTGAAAAGAAAGGATTAAACTTGCTCTTAACCAGAGGAAATCCAGTCCCCTGACCTAAAAATCACAGTAAGGTCACTTCAAGTATGTTTTCACCATAACCTGAATTTGAGTGCAGTTCCCTCCTCAACACACTGACCAGCCTAAACTTTGAGCTGGAATATGTACTATCATTGCCTGAGAATTTGTCTGTGTGTACACAACCAGCAGTCAATGATAGATAACAGTAATTTGGATTTCTCTGAAAAATGAAATAATGTTGCACATCAAAAGAAGAAAAGTACAATCAAAACCTTCAGCTCTTATTTTCATTCCCAGCCAACCCCTGCAGTTTGCTTTCACTGCAATATCTGCATCCTTTGTAGGTGGTCAAGTCTGTTGTCCTCACAGGGGAATAAAGAAAAATTTTATGCATGAAAACTTAGGAGTTTCCAACCCTCCATGGGGGAGTAGTCCGCAGAAGAGAAAGCCTTTAATTAAAAACAACTTTGGAGCTGAAGTCCTGTTTGTTCAACTATTTGCAGCCTTTCCACTTACAAAAGCTCACTGGGATCCTACATATAGGAAGCTGAAAAATTTAGGCTGAACTAACCAAATTTGAGAGCTTTCAATGTTAGTAATATACTTTCTTGCTTTAGTAGTGCTTTAATACTACGTGTATCCAGATTTAGCATCTAATACCTCCAAGCTATTTCTGAAATCTTTGCTTTCACAAAGTTAAGGCACATTCAACTACAGCATAAATCTATACTCACCATAACCTTATGCTTCTTACCAGAGACAGTTTTAAAAAGCTAGAGAACAGCATTACTTTATCTGAACTCCACTGCCAGGGCTGGGGTCATCCTGTTTCCATGGGCAAACACTATGTGGTATATCCTGCACTTTGCTGACAAGAAGCAATCTAATACTAGGCTTCTGAATCCTAAGCAAACAACATTGTAATCCACTGTCAGCTGCACAATAACTGCTGCACTCTGTCAAAACATGCTTTTAAGGATAAACATGGGGTGGGGGGGTGGAAATAGTAGCCCTGCCTGAGTTTTAATGTTTTCTTCCCCATGCCTTCACCCATCAAATATGACTCTTGAAAAGCAAATGAGGGTATGGTTCTTACCTTCCCATCAGAACAAATATTCTACTGCACAAGGATTTTGAAGAATATTATTTATAATAACAGTGTCAGAACAGATACCCGAGCAGTATGCTTTCAGGCCTGAAACTAAACTCCAGCTGATGGTACTCCACCAGCCAGAAAGCTCTAGAAAGTAGTATTTAAGGAGGCAATGAATGACATGGACTGGAAGCAACTCTGTAGGGTTAGATTCTTTACCAAAGACAGACCAAGAGGAAGATTTTCTTGCAGGCATGCTGGACATTGCTCCAGGAATAGACTTCATACAACGTGCAGTGCCAGAGCTCCCTACTCAGTGCAGCAAAAGGGCAGAGATATCTGGGGACTGCCACCAAATGTCAGAGTACCCAAACACCACAGAGACAGACACACACACGCACCTGCAAAGGCATTTCTCTTGCATTCAGGATCTTCAGTCAGGCTGGGTGAGGATGAGGAATAGTCACAGCTCAAAGTCCTTCTCAGGAATATTAGTACTCAATTCTTTGCTTTGGATTTGATTACTAGACCCAGGGATGGGGAGAAGACTAAACGCAGCTGCTCAGAACATTTACCCCTTAACTGAGAGAGCAGGGTTCTAGAATTTCTTTGTTCATAGGGCCTCAAACAAAATCTTTTACTTTCAGATAAGTATTATATGAGACGATGGCACGTACCATTCTGCTTGTTGTCGTGAAGCCAAAGAAAACCCCAGTGTACACAAGACTGTGGAAAAAGCAAGAAGGATTTTAGCTCTACAAATCTGGTAATTAGAGACATTCTTACCGTAGGGAACAATTTTCAGTTCTTAATATTGTTTGCAGAGCTTGGATTTTAAAAAAAAATTAAAAAATCCTTTCACAGAAATACATACACAGTCCTGTAAACAGAGATGAGAACTCAGGAAGCTCACGCTGTAGGTTTCACAAAGAGAAAATTGTGCATCAGGGTCTCCAATACAGTACCACAGGGTGAATATTCAATTAACTTCCAAAGGGTTAAACACAAAAGCCAGCTCGCAAACACCCTAAAAGACCAACAGTGACTAAAACCAGGACCAGATGTATATACCTGCATCAGTTATTCAATAAGGGGAAGAAAATGCAAGTTAAATTTTTACATAACCCCCCCCAATCTTTTAGTATTTTGAAAGCATTAACCCAAGGGAGGAAAAAAAGCCTGAAGACAGACATCTTCACCCTAAACAATAAACTTAACAGAATTCACTGATAATCTCTCAGATTTTCAATATTTTATTATATTAAGTGGACAGCAAGTTTTGAAAAAAGCACACTCCAAAGCAAAATAATCTATCAGCTTCATTTTGGGACAGCTTTGGAAAAGTGCTAATGATCTAGATCAGTATCAGAAGTTCTCTCCATCCTAAATTGCTCTATGATTCTTACTGCCTGCCAACATATAAGGGTAAGTTAATACAAACACATGCATATTAACCAGGAAGTTAAATGGTCAGTCTTTAGCTTACCTGAAGCAACTTCTAACTCATGGACCAAGTGAGATTGATTGTTCAAATGAATCAGGACCAGAAACTTAACTAAGTTTTGATTTCAGCATCTGAGGAACAGTCAGAACTGTAAAACCTTCTGTCCTATTATGCTAACAGATAACTAGTAGAATTTCTCGCTTCTGCTGACACTTCTTGTGATGTAGCAAAACCTAGAATGCAGGACAATGTAGTTGGTAGATAATGTTCAGGCTCCAGATGGTTTTTTTGTGTCTCATTTCAAACTCTCTTGCAGAGGCCAAGACGCCCTTTACGTACTTAATGGAACTGGGTTTCGCCTTGAAGCCAAATCCTATCTAGTTATCTGATCTATGGTTAACTTCAACCTTGAAGCTGTCTCTATCAGACAGAAGTGCCAAGGATGTTGCCTTGGCCCAAACACAGCAGTACAAAGCACTCTCTCAAATGGAGGGTGCCTACCACAGAAAGTCACTGCCACACTCACCGAAAGACAAGAGATTACCCCTAAAACTTTTCTAACAGTCCAGCACAAAGAAATTTTTGTTAATATAGAGCTTAAGAGATCTGCACAAAACTTTAACCTACTTATGTCCTGTGGCATTAGTGCCAGCTTTGTGCCAGCACATGTGGAAAGACTAAAACTGCACCAGGGAAGGTGCAGACTGAGCTTCAGGCTCCGAGATCCTTAAATTGGCCTAGGGCAATACGTGTGTAGAGACCAGACGAAATCTCTTGCAGAGGTCAATCTACAGTCTCAATACTCAATACACTCAAAAAAACCCCCAACCACCTCATGAGAAAACATAAAAATCAGCTAACAGGTCATAATGACCAATTCCACACAGGGATTTGCTCACTGCAACAACAGAAAGCTGAAGAAAACGCAAACCAGTAAAACGCAGCGTAAAGCCGAATTAAAAATAGAAAACCTTAATTCACTTCAAATCCGGTTCAGCCTAAATCACTGCCAGTGGAGCTTAGAACCTAAAACCGTCCAACAGGCACAACCTTCCTCTCGCTTCACAGAGGAATCAAGGCAAGCAGGCCAAATGTCAGATGTCAGCTGGCACAGCGTGGGGTAAGCTACCGAGAGACAGCTTGCGCTGCCCACACACATGCTGAGCTAGGGCACGCACAAGCGTATCGAGCGGCAAATCGTCGTGAAGAACGCACCACTGACCCATGGGCACGGCAGAAAGCAGCCTGCACGTGCCTTAGCCCCGGAGCTGCCAGAGTGCTTTCAGCAACAGAGGAGTTGCAGTGCTTCACCCTCAATACACCTCGCATACCGACGTCAAGAAAATCAAACAGGTTTCCTGAAAGAGCGAGTAGAGAACTAAGCGAACGCCACAAGTTAACGACAGATATGTTTTCATGTGTGTTTGTTGCATTCACTTCCACGCCATGACTTTTCTTTCCAAGGGATGGAGAACACGGTCATGTGGAAGGGAGGGGACGCAGAGGCCACACACGCTGCACCCAGTGTTTACAAGCCACTGCCACACCACTGTCCACCTCCAAAACTGAACAACTCCCGTTTTTCCATGACATACGATCTGGAGAATAACATTGTCATCACTGGTTACACTGAAATGCCAAGGCCATATTAAATGCTACATTAAATTTCTTGAATAAAGCCTTTGTTTCTCTATTTAAAAGTCTTCGCAAGCTTCTTCCATCTACTTTAGATTATACTTGGACATACTTTAAAAGTGGGTAGATAAGCTTCAACCTTACAGGACTCCCAGGGAAAAACCAAAACAAAACACAAAACCAAAACCAACCACATTTCGTCTTCCTGACTCCATATCTACTTCAGATGCAAGTCTTCTGATGTTTATTTAATTATTTGACGAGAGCAAATAATCAAAACAATTGGTTTGTGTTACAGGAAGGGCGCTAACAGCATTTTCTCTTTTAAGTACTATTATAGCTATCTGACCCTGCGTGAGCCTCTCAAAATCAAGTGCTTTCCTGAAGTCTTACATTTCTAAATCCAGTTAAAAACATATGGAAGAGCATTATTTTAAGAGAAAAAAAACCAATCTGTATCTATCCACATTGTACAGCCATTCCTCTCTCCCTGTTTACTGAATACCCTGTTGAAGCAGAGTCATTAATAATCTGTCTTCCTTTCTTGATAAAACAGGGTTCTATAAACATCTAAGTGACAACCAAGAAACTTTTTCCAGCATGGGGAAGAAGAGGGGGCATACACACAATAGCTAGTTACTCTCTTTTTACCTTTTATATGAAAAAGCTTGCCAACAAAATTAAGCATCTTTTGTCCGAGCATGCTCTGGAATCTGTTTCAATTAGTAACAGCAAACTACTGTTTGTTTTATGATACTAAATTAGAGCAAAAGTGTTGGAGTAAGTAAGTAACAACATTACAAGTAAGGTTCTTGGGCATGGTAAGAGAACACAAACTGTCAACCTTTATAGCATAATTTCTGAAGACCATTGTGGTTTGCAAGGCTGCATTTTCCATTCAAAACACAAAGAAAGAGCCAGGCTTAAAGAGACTCAAACATACGCTCTGCTTTGTACATACTAGGAGGTTCACAGGAAAACTAAGCATACACATAATGCCTCTTGAGACCAAGGATCTGACTACAAACATCTTTAAAAATGTGACCTTTCTTCGAATCAGAGAACTGAAACAGTCATAAACCTCCTAAACTATGTTCTGACTTCAGATTGAGCACTTGTGCTAAACCTACACAGATTTATTTAGTAAGATACTCTTAAAAGCACAAGTGCATATACCAGCGCCTTGTCACCACTCTGGTTTAAGAGATCATTATCCAGAAAAGCAAGATGAGGATCTCCCATGCCCCAAGAAATTGTGCTAATCATCAGGCTATGGGATTTTGAGGAAAACCATTCCAGACACCATCCCATTTCACGTGCACAACTAAGGTGTTCCCTGCAGCAGGGACTTGAACCCCAGGAACCTCCAAGAGATACGGCCATCAGGAGAGAGAAAAGCAAAATGTCTCCCCGTACCCAACCAAAGAGATTCAGCTTAGGAAATCCTGTAGTCTGGTTGTGGTAGAAAAGTCCATTCAAATGCTCTAGGGCAAAGGTGAGGCTTGGACCTTGTTTAGAAGTGTGCTCCCTACTGACCTATTAAACAAAAACATAATGCAATGAGTTCCAGCAGTCTAACACACTGCTTCCCTTTCATCCTAATAATCCATATACTGATGGCAAAGTCTGGAGATGAAACAAAAAGCTGAGGGGGGAGTGTGTGGTAAAAAGATCCTAATTTTTCGTTCTTCTATTTTGAAGGCTTTGGCTGGTGAACTGAAAAAGACCACTCTGAAAATAATTCCTTGCCCATCACAGAGACACACAAAACCACAGAATATTTGTTTTTAGAAGTAATCTGGAATCTTAACCTTTCGGTTTTCTTTGAAAGCACATGAAGAACCCTTTGCCTTTTTCTCCCCACTCCCCCCCCCCCAAGTGAAGGAACAAAACCTTGCTATATGGAATTCAAAGGGATACTTTGTCCACAATATAATAATCCTGTTACAGGTGACAGGTGTCATGCTTGGCCAGTTCTGTGACAAGCAGTATGATGCTACAGCTTCCCAGAGAAGCTTTAAGACTTCAATTAGAAGTCTCCTCAAACCTAGAAAAGAAATCCAAAGTTACTTTTAAAAGTACAAAGCTATGCTAAAAGAACGAAGAGAGGCATCAGTGTTTCACTTCCTACTTAGTGATAAATGATCTGAATATTAACTTGAAGGTATTTGAGAGTTGGTTTTTTTCAGATTTGACAAATTAGATAAGACTTTAAATTTCACTTCATTTAGCTGCTATTTTTCCTTCCTCACTCCAAGATACCAATTTCTAAAGCATGTTTATTTAACAACTAGAATTCAAAAGGTAAACTTTTAGTTCTTTAAAGCCTACAAATTCTCATTTTTAAACGCTGTGAAGCTATCCTTTGTAGGAAGCAGTCTACAGAGTTGCCAAACCTTCACAGAAAAAGAGACAAGATTTTACCAGAATGACATGCCTCCAAAAGCACAGCTTCTTTCCTAACACAAAGAACTAATGGGCATTAGAATCAGTGCAAAAATCAGTACTAGCTTTGCAGTTACAGGCTAGGAAACTACATTTTTAGTTACTGCTACGCAAACATCAAGTGAAAACACTTGAAGCTGTTGTTAGAAGTTGGGCAATATGTATTTTTTCCTCTCAAATGTTTAACAACTCTGCGTCATTAAAGATTCATCAGTTGAGGTCTTCAACATCTTGCTACAAAAGGTAGAATATTGCACGATTCTTTAGCAATCAATAAATTAATAAAACCCAAACTATGACCTCAAAAAGGTCAGTCAGGCTAGCTTAAAATTCCGAGTCCACAGGAAATGCATGATCCCATTCTTTTCACTGCTCTACAGAAAAAGCATACCCAGCAAGTGCAGCAGTGAGAGGATGGAAACCTTGCCAAAGCTCAATGAATTAATGAACAAAAAATATGAAGTGGTGTGCCTGCCACACCAAGGGCTTAGATTCAGTGACCCATGTCCCAAGTATTAAAGAATGAATGAAACATTTTGGAAGCAGAAAAGCTAGGCTTTTCTGTCTCTTCCCAGAAGTGGCATTTCCACATGCCACCCTCCCCGTCATTTATTATCAATACTTCTGTCCTTGTTACCAGGCATACTGTCTACACTTACATTCCATTTTCAGTTTGCCCTCAGTTGGCAAGAAAAATTTAAATCGTAATTCTGAAAAACCTCAGGGAGAATTATTTTATTTATTTTTTAACATAAGACCAGTATATTTCCTCAGAAACATAGTCATAGTATTCAACTTCAAATGCATTGCAGAAGCTTGAAGTATAGGTGCTACAAATGTAAACAAGTCATTTGGATCTGAGAAAAAAAAAATAAATCCAAGTTCTATGTAATGACACATTTACATAGGAGAATAAGAAGGGGAAGGAACATCACTCAAACAAGAACAGAAGTAGCAACACATAATAAAAAGGTGAACAAGTGAGAAAAATGAAAAAAAAAAAATAGATGCATACATCATGGTATCCTCAACTTCAGCTATGCTATCCCACCAGTCTGAACAAGTGCAAGATCACCGAAGAGCTGCAACACAGATAGCAAGGGAACAAGAGGTACATTGTGCCCTGTTCAGCTCTGCAGTGGGGAATGGAGAGACAGAAGAGATGAAAAGCATTTATTGTAATCTAAAGAATGCAGCAAAATCCAAAGATTCCAGTGATAACATTGTCAGAGCAATATCAGGTTTTTGTCTGCACTGACTCAAAGACATCATGAGAACGGTGTATAGCCAGTAAATTGAAGTGTGCAAGCAAAGAGATGAAAATTTGAGAGGCAGCATGTTCTCTTCGAGATTATTTCTCACCTCAACCAGAGGTTCTTGGTCTGTCAGAGAAAAACCCCTCCTCCTGAGTAAGAGATCCTTTTAGAGAGTTCCCAGGAATTTATCCATCTCCTCCATTCCTTTCAGTAGATACTAGCAGCAAAGATTGGGGCAGAAGGTGAAGTGGAATCACAGCAAGATCAATGAACGAGATCTTTTCTGATTCGTGACCCGAGGTATTCAGATGAAAAAGAAATTCCACCCTGCTTACGTGGCAGAAATATGTTCTGGAAAGGAGCACACTCAGGTTTTTGAGCCAGTAGCAGAAGTATCTCTTAGCTCAGGAGGGTCAAAGACATCTACTTCATGCACACAGTCCACAAAACATTCCAGCAGTTACTCACAGCTGGAGGATACAAATGAAGTCTCAATGTTCAGACACCAACAAAGTCTGGTTTTGTTGCTTATTGAGCTTCCCAGAGAATGCAGTATCTCCTTTTCTGTGTTTGGAAACAACATACAGTTTATAATCAGTTCGAAATCTTTGGAAGGCCATGCAAATGGAAGGTAAAAGGCTGCTCAGGAAAGCAGTACTATACAGTAGGCTCCTGATCCAGTAAGAAATTATTACTTCATTTTGTTTGAGTAATGTGCTACTGGCAAAAGCCTCCAAAGCGTCTCTCAAAACAAAGGTTTTGTCAAATGTATTTAAGATTTTGTGCATGTTAAAATCAATTTAGAGACCTACATTGAACTTTGAAGGGAAAAAAAAGTCTGTAATTCTCAAACGGGCAATTTTTTGTCCACTCTTTGTATTTAAAGTTTAGGTTGTGGAAGAAGAAATGTTTCTTAAAGCAAGTCACTGCTCTGTTAAAATCAACTAGAGACATGACTAAAATTCTAATTTACCAATTGAAAAACATTCCATGATGTATAGGGGTCTTGCACCACCTACTATTCACAAAGAACCTTGTCCTGAACTTCTGCTTTTCTAAGCTGTAAAGACAATTTTAGAGAATATACAATACCTGAAGACAGTAAGAGGAGTACTGGGCCGAGACCAAATGTCCATCCAGCCCCGTAAATCTGTCTCCAACAGGGATTCATCACTCAGCAGGTCACAGTAGATCTTTGAAGCCCCTGACAGGAAAATCCATCCCCTTGAAGGTGACTAAGATGTCTCACCGTCTGGTGATATAAAGCACATTTATTCTAACTAGCAACAGCTTCTTACCTTTGCTAGTAAACAGTTCAAATGCAACTGCAACTACTGCTATAAGATTCAAAAGGAAACAGCAGAACTACAAAGTCTCAGCACAAGAAATAGAGCTGTCCTACATGACTTGAATGAAGAAACTGCAGAAGTGAGCAGGGTAGCACCCCTTTGGAGGAACATGGAGCGGGACCTGAAAACTTGGCTGATGATCTTGGGGAAAAGATTGAGGCCTTGCCTCAGTAGGCTAGAGGACAAGAAATAAACTGGACATTAAAATTCCTAACCCATAAAAATAAAAGGAATAAGGAGTCACAGCAAATGCCTACAGAAGAAGAAAAAGGCTGCAAGAATGCTTTATAGTTCTCCTGAAACCCGGTGTTGACTTCCACCAACTGGTTCCAGCTCCTGTACTCACAAGGGTGACTTGTGTAGATTAACCTCAACTGGTTTTCTTTTCCGCTGTTCAGTCTCCATGGCTTCATGGCAAGGAGTTCCACTGATTTAATTCTTGTTGTACGAAGAATGATTTGCTTTTTCGTTTGTTCTGAACTAGGTTCCTATTAGCTTCATTAGATGTCCACTGGTTCTTGTGCTGCCAGAGTGAATAAAGCAAGTCCTACTTGCCTTCATCTCATTCATTATTTTGTAGGCTCCCCTCCTACATTAATCTGCCTTTCTTTTGGACTGAAAGTTCTAGCTTGCTAAATCGATCATCTCTCTAATCACCCTTACTGTTCTCCTCTAAGCATTTTCCAGTTCTACTGCCTTTTCTCTGACATGAGGGAACCAGACTGCAAGCACTATCCGAAGCTTGTGGGAAGCACTGATTTATATATGGGTATAATGTTATTTTTCTTCAGTCATTGTATTTATTGATTGACACTGAATAAAAGGGGGGATTTCATTATTTTTTTTTTAACTATACAGATATATTACACCTCCAGGATTTCAGCTAGGAAGAAATGTTTTGTTAAACCACATACTACAAGGTGACCCTTTGTCTTGTGTCCCAAAATAAACAGTGAACTGAAGTCAATAATAACAGATTAGATTAGTGATGCTTATGAAGAAAAAATTGTTTTATTCAAAACAAGTAAAGGCAAATAAGTAACTCTCTCCACGTGAGGATAGGCAAGCAGCATCTTGATGAATTTTCAACAAGCACATACCTCATGTTCTCATACAAGAAAATCATTCAAAGACCACAACGCACATAGCTCATTTCTAAGTGACAAATAGAGGAGTGGCCCTCTAATCACCTGGCAGCTAGCCACAAACCTGCTCCACTGAAAGGAATTTATTCAAATAATAGTTACAACTACCAAAATATTTTAACTTGGCAGTAGAAAACCTGACTGAATACCACTACATTCTCAGTTTCCTGGACTTCCAGGTTAACATCCATCCATCCATATATAGATATATGCATGCTCTGACTAAATACCACCTGGGAAAACTGAGATCAGTGTTTTTATAAAACCTTTCAGTCAATGGGACTGTCTTCATTGCTGGTACTACTCCATCACACAAAATCATGATATTCTTCAGCATGAATACATGGCATTTGATTCCAGGCAACAATTAATATTCTGAAAAAGTCTGCTTTAGAAATGGTAACTGATTTATATTAGAGATACATAACATGCCTAGAATGTGAGACTGAAAGTACTTGAATGAATAACTAGAAAGACCTCCCAACTCAAGACAGAGTGTCAGTCTCTAAAGCTAGACTAAGACAACATAGCATTTTTAATGCTGTACATATGTATATACACACATTCACAGAATCATTTAGGTTGGAAAAGACCCTTAAGATCATCAAGTCCAACCGTAAACCTAACATGGCCAAATCCACCGCTAAACCACGACCCTAAGTGCCACATACACTGCTTCTAAATCCCTCCTGGGATGGTGATTCCACCACTTCCCTGGACACTCTGTTCCAACGCTTGACAACTCCTTCAGTGAATATGTTTTTCCCCAACATCCAATCTAACCTCCCCTGGTAAGACTTGAGGTGACTTCCCCTCATCCTATACACTTCAGCAAAGCTTCTATATAGCATTTAGAATGCATGTTATATATATATACGTATTTACTAATTAACATTGTATACCATATTAAGAACACTGAAAGTAAACGCTTTCAGTCATGCAATATTACTGTCTATCCTTATAGGGCTGGAAGAATCATGAATAATTGTGTGCTTCAGCCTTATCATAGAATCACATAATGTTAGGGGCTGGAAGGGACCTGGAAGTCAAACTCTCCTGCCAGAGCAGGAACAGATCCAGGTGGGTTTGAAAGTCTCCAGAGAAGGAGACTCCACAAACTCTCTGGGCAGCCTAGTCCAGGTGCCATCACCCTCACAGGAAAGAAGTTTTTCCTCATGTTGAGATGGAACTTCCTATGTTTATACCTATTATTCTTTGTCCTATTACTGGGCACAATGGAAGAGAGACTGGCCCCTTCTACGTGACACCCATCCCTCAGATATTTATAGACATTAATAAGATCTCTTCCCAGCCTTCTCTTCTCCAGACTCAAGAGCCTCAGTTCTCTCAGCCTTTCTTCACAGGAGAGATGTCCAAGTCCCTTAATCATCCTTGTAGATCTCTGTTGGACTCTCTCCAGTAGATGCCCATCTTTCTTGAACTAGGGAGCCCAAAACTGGATACTGTGTTCCAGGTGTGGTCTCACCAGGGCAGAGTAGAGGGGAAGGAGAACCTCCCTAGACCTGCTAGACACATTTTCTTAATGGACCCCAGGACACCATTTGCCCTCTTGGGCACAAGGGCATATTGCTGTCCCATGGATAACTTACTATCTACTTGGACTCCACCATCATTCTCCATGGAGCTGCTTTCCAGCAGGATTACCCCTAATCTGTACTGGTGCCTGGTGTTATTCCTCCCCAGATGCAGGACTCTACACTTGTCCTTATTGAACTTCATACAGTTCACCCTCACCCAGCTCTCCAGCTTGTCTATGATCTAGATTTTCCTATAGCAGAACTTGCTGCACCTTTATGCTTGCCTGTACTTCAGATACACAGAACTTAAACATGAGACAAGCTATCATTTTGTCCTGTTTAGTTATACTGGTCCCTCACCTGCTTCAATTATCAATAGAATACTACCATAAAATATAGTATTTGTAATAGAAGTCATTGCAGAATAGTATCCTACACAAGAAAATGATGAAGGAGTTGTGATTGATATAGAAGTCTACCTCTTAAAAGCTTACATATGTACATAAAAGACATGAGCTTTAAGTGAGGCCCATAAACAGTGACAAGCCAGACAAGAATCTGCATTTTGCCAACAGACTCCAGAACACACTGGAAGAGTGAATTTCCCCCACCTGCTTCCCTGACTTCATTTACACCATAAAACAGAGGACTCAAAAACCAAAGCAACATGAGATGTAATACCAAGGCATAAGCTGAGAGTATACACTTTTACAGTGTTTAATTCTAAGTTCTGATATTTTGAGTGCATGAAAAATTAATCACATTGCCAAGAAAAATATCATCTGCTACTGTTTTCTTTTCCTGACACCTCTTCTGGATTTTTGGCAATGACTTGCCAAGCTGAGGACATCTCCTTACATCCAGCACTGTGTTTTAAATATATGCAGCCACAGTCGACTGCCTGACTTACAAGTTAACTACCAGCTGTTGCTGGCAAAGAGCTGCTGACCAAGAAGGGCTGACAACTCAGGGAGCCAGGGACAAGAGTCCTCTCTCATTCAGGGCACGCTCCTTTGCAGTAGATTAGCCTTGGGTCTCCCTCTTAACTACAGCTAGAGGGGGCATATACTTGGGAATCACATCATCACAGGGGAGATAAACTTAGCAGAACCATTGCAGGTCTGCTCCAGAACACATCATTTGGAGAAAGAAGATGCTGCACAGAGCACAAGAACTGGGATCTTACTCAGATTTCCAACCTTAGCAGGAAAGGGGCAGTGATGAATATATATTTACGAAGTCTTTAAAGCTTTCGAGTTCTTGGCATGCTTTATGTACAAGTACTTTCAGAAGAGAGTATGAAAACCCTTATTTGAATTTCTTTGGTCATAACATCTTACCTGCAGATGAATACAGGCAGATGTCTGTTTATGCAGGGGGCTTAGTGCAATCTGCTGCTCCAGGCATAGATGTTGACTCTGCTTGACAAGGTCAGTTGCTGGAAGAAAAAATTTGAAACAATGTCATATATTAGTAAACTATCTCCTTGAGGGCAGAGTCCTATTCTCCCTCCTCCCTTTCTTTAATGCTTTGGAAAAACACAGGGTTTTCCTAACATCTACAGATACAGACATATAACAGCCTGTTATACACAAGTAGCATTTTACTTTTAAAAAGTTAGCGCACAAGAAATGTGGAATACTGCACTTAATTTACTACCTCTTATACCTGGTGTGACATTTTTCTGCTATAAATAACTAAGTGTGGTAAACAACATTTCAACAGCTTTCCAGAACTTCGGAAAAAAATAAGCACTGTATTAAGTAGTCACGAGCATCTATTGCTGCTAACTTGTAAATATAGGCGATGATTTCACAATCTTCTCTCCTAATTTTCTTTTTAAGGAAAATAATCCTCAAACTGGAGGTGTTCCAGATACAAACCCCACCAAGTGCTCTCAAACTGCATACCCCAACTCTTGCTGTAGTGAATCGTGACCAATAAGTAGTCAAACGAACCAGGCAAAGGGTAACAAATCCCAAAATTCTGATTAATATTAATCATCTTGGAAGGGATGCTTACTACAATGATGTTTAACTGCATCATTGTGACAGGCTCACAAACATTGCCTAATACTATGTCAAAGCCAAGGAGAACATGTGAAAAGTGGTTATTTTTATATCTTCACTACCAAAGTCTTTCTGAATAATGTTTTAAAGGAATATATCTATCATAACACTGGGAACCTTACAGTTTGACAGAAATACAGAGGAATATGTCTAAGTCAGGAAAACTTTAGTCTTTCAGCATCTCCTTTTCCACTCTTGTCAGCTGTTGAATTTTGTCAAGACAAACTGTTTTTCTCCTAGTACCTATCAGAGCTATATGAATATTCAGGAAGCACTAACTCCAGCATAAGCATGTTGTAAGGGTCCAGAAAACAACATAAACCTCTTGAAGATCTGGAAAGAAAGGACTGGCCTGTTGTAAGATCACACGAACTACACATCGAAAACCCTACAGGACTAATTACTTCTTTCATTAGGATCAAAACCTTCGAAATAGGACATTCAGGAACTCTGGGCATCTCAGGCACATAAACTGCTTTCACCACCAGTGGCTGACTATGTAGCTTTCATTCATAAACCAACATTCATTAAATTCCCAAGCTCTCAGAATAGATTTTCATGAAGTGATGTGTTTGGTGCTTTCCACTCTGTGGACCCACCAACAATTACCAACAGTTCACGTGAGCCTTTTACTTTAGCTCTAAAATGACCATAACCAGTTTTTGATGAGTCTGTGTTGTTCAGCTGAGAAGCTGTAATTTCATACAAGAAAGAAGTGCTTGTTAAACATTCTTAATGTAATTGCTTGCAGTTACATTATAGAATATTGCATTAGACTCTTTACTAGCAGGCTTATTCACATAGTCATAACGAGTCAAATAGTTATAGATCACAGAATGGTTTGGGTTGGAAGGGACCTTAAAGATCATCTAGTTCAACCCTCCTGCCACAGACACCTCCCACCAGGTTACTCAAAGTCCCATTCAACTTGATCTTGAACACATCCAGTGATGGAATATTGTCAACTTCCCTGGGCAACCTGTTCTAGGGTCTCACCATTCTCAGAGTGAAGAACTTCTAATTTCTCATCTAAATCTACCCTCCTCCAGTTTGAAGCCATTACCCCTCATCCCATTTCTACAAGCCTTTGTAAAAAGTCCCTCTCCAGCTTTCTTGCAGGCCCCCTTCAGACACTGGAAGGCCACTATAAGGTCTTCCCGAAGCCTTCTCTTCTCTAGGCTGAACAAGACCAACTCTCTGTGTCTGTCTTCGTAGGAGATGTGCTCCAGGCCCTCCGACCATCTTTGTGGCCCCCGTCTGCACCTACTCCCACAATGCTGAACATTCATTTAACCCACCACAACAGGTTAAATCACCAGTGCTTGAGCCCCAGCTACTTATCAATCCCCACTTATATGTTAGATTAGAAAAACAAATCCTGTGATAGGATACAGATGGCATCTCTGTTAATCCAGATGTATATGCTTGAATTTTGCTGGGGGGTGGAGAGGTAGAGAGACAAGAAATATCATCTCACCCCAAACTATAAAAGCTCAGCTTCAAGATGCTAAAGTTGTCTTCATCTATTGCAAACTGATTAACTGCCAAGATACAAGCAGTAAACATTTCAGCTACTATTCTTTGTTAACTACTTCAGAATACCTTACACAATAAGCAAAGAATAGCAGATTTTTAACCTGAGAATGGAGTAGCTGTGATGCTGATCCAGCAGTAGAGACTGACACTTCCACTCAAACAGAGCCGCATTATCTTCAGCTCTATTGAAGCACTAAAGCTCTTCTCAGACCACTTTGCAAACTGAGTGGGAAGGAGTACGGGTAAGAGCCATGTTCTGTCCTTAGGGACCCCTATTAAATCAGATTCTCAACATCAGCCACTTCCTCTTTGTTTTCCTCAAGCCATATGGCTTCCTGACAAAATCTGTACAAACAATAAATCCATTAATCAAGCCACTGCTAAAGGAAAAGGCTTTTTTTTTTTCTTCTTCCCTTCATCAATTCAGACATTTTAATGGAGATGTTTTATGTATTTTATTTTATGGAAGTCCCAAGGAAAATACTAAAGTCGTCTTTGTTCTCGCACTGCAGCCTTGGGCTGGAGCCCCAATTCCAGTACATACTTGTAGAAGGAGATCCTGACATGTTAAAATGTAAAAAGATACAGGAATAGAGACAAGTCAGTTAAGACATCAAGAAAGTCCAGCCTTACTGAAAGTTAGCAGGGATACAGCATAAATTGCTTTCTAGGCTCCCCAGCATACTGTGTCAATAAACAGAATAACAACAACTTTTTCTTTTTTTTTTTAAATTAACAGAAGTCAGTAAACAGAAGAGGCATTACAAGTCATTTCTATTCCTACAAGACTCCGAGGAGATGCGCACACACAAATACCACAAGTAGACCACAAGCAGCTGAAAGCAAGGTGAACCAAGATGGCCAATTCCACACAACACACTACATATTCTGTTCAGCATCTCCAAACAGTAAAATCATGCAGGTGATCACATTATTCTCAGATCATGAGGAAATAAACACTGCACATACAAGGAACTCCATGGGAAGAAGCACAGAAAGAAGAATAAGATTCCTAGCTCTTATAGGTAGAAAAACTCCCTTTCTTGTAGCTGGGAAGATCCCACTCTCCTGTGGGAGAGGGGAAAAGAGGAATTAAAACCAAACCTAAGCAGGCTCATTGCTTCACCAAACCAAACAAACTTGAGAGATTGCTCAGCTTCAGTTCTCCTGCTTGATGCCAGCAGGCACAGGAGTATTCCAGCTTCACACCACTGCAAGGTAAAATTCTGTTCACAATATACACTGTTGGGCATGTACATAAAGTAAAAGTGAAGTATGGCAAAGCATCCCCTTTCTTCTTAATCAATAGGCTTACAGACAGTACAAAGCTGAGAATTCAAGAGCTCAGAAATGATAACAAAAGAATCAAAGACCTAATTTTCTTTGCTTGCAAGAGCTTTTTTTGCAGCATCAGACCACTCTTGTATTCTCAGATGTTGCTTTGAAACACACATGGGGTCGACGTTATCCCTGTCTATCCTATTTGCATCACACCTTGGAGCCTACTTAGAGAAGAAAGAAGTTTCTCCCAGTGATGATGGAAGACGGGAGAGCCAAAGATAATTCACCATCTATGATGTCATTACCAACAAAAGCAAACAAACACAGCTGATGTGTCAGTCCCCGCTTTAGAGAATATAAAAATGCAAAACATCTTTTTTGAGGATCTGTTCCCACTGATGATGTTTACAGAACTTCTTTGACTAAACTTTGGTTTTTTTTTTTTTTACTTGATAGCCTGCAGTGCAGAAGGAGACTTGGGAAGAACAAGAAATTACTTTCCAACTCAGGTGGTCTCTTTTACAGTCACACACTTCTAAAGCAATTGTGATCCTTCTATTCACATGGAAAGAAAATAGGATTGGCATGGTAACAAGTATTTTTACCTTAAATTCTATTTTCTTCACAGTTTTCTTATAGCTTACTGGATGACCACAACTATGTCCCAGTTCACATGAACCAACGTAATCCTCTGTTGAACTGAAGTTCAGCAGAAACAAGAAGCATCTTATGATACTGAAAAAAGACCTTACAGAGAAACTGCATTAAAAAAGGAACAGAACTGGCTTTTTAAAAATGTGGTGGGTTTTGGGATAGAGTTGTTTGGGGGCTTTTTGTTTGGGTTTTTTTGTGTTTGTTAATGTTGTGGGGTTTTTTTTAATACAGGAAAACATCATCCTTGATTACAAGCAGGAAATCTTCAAAATGAAAGCCCTTTCTGTCTTTGTTGAAGTTAAGTAGCAGTTAGCCACAAGGGAAAAAAAAAAATGGAAAGAATAGTCTCAAAAGACTGAGTCTAAAACTACAGATATATCTGTAGTTTTAACAAGGTCAGAACATTTCAGTCAGTTCTTTGGGGTAATGAGAGATACAAGATGTTAGCTTACGTTGCTATCAAGGTAGTGACTATTTTGAAAGCCCAGACATCACATGGAGCCTACCACTATGATTTATTAGCCTTGAGGTCACAATCTAAAAAGATATACTATCATACCGAAAGTACATATGAATTTATAGATGTCTTGAGGTAGTGGTGAAAGGTACGTTTGTTTTGGAGGGGGTAGGGAGGAAGATCAGGTGCTGCGAGCTAGGGAGGTCTTCCACCACATCTGGGTCAGGTGGTCCCAATTATCTTCTCATCACTGCTAATCAAAAGTTATCCTTCAGCAGCTATATAATGATCTTTGTAAAAATAAATCTGGGATGGGCTTTTGGCTTCCAGCAAGAAAAAAAGCTTCCCTGTCACAAATCAGTGCAAGCAGCAACCTTGCTTGAAGTCTCATTAAAAAGCCCTTGGTATGAAGGTCTGCAAGTAACGAGATGGTGCCTTCACGTTGTGTCAAAATGAAATATAGGAACAGTTGACATGAAAATTCAGTGATATCCCAGTGGAGGGAAGGTAGCTCTCCCTCCTGCTAGCTCTGCTGTGTTCTTTCTGATCCTAACAACAAACAGCACGTGCTCCCAAAGTTAACAGTATCTGCACCAGCCTATTTTGGCAACTGCTCTTACTCACGAGGAGAACACTGATCCAAACTGGAAGCAAGACACATTACTAGGAGAATATAAGGAGCATCAGCCTGTTTATGCTTTCACTGACTGTAGTCACTTATTCACGTAGAAGGTAGCCAGCCACGGCAAGATCAATCTTCCCCAGAGCAACCTAACACCTTAAACAGAACTGACAAGAGGAATCATCCAACCCTGACTTCACTGCAGCATTCAGTCCCATGTCTGCTTTTGTTCCATTTTTCTGGAGCACTTAAGTCCTACCTGTGCTGCCATTAGCCTATGGTCACACCGACAGTAACTGATAAGAACTGGAACGAGATGCTGGCTTACTTGCATTAGCGTAGTCAAGGACAGGACACGCACGTATGTTCAACTAATGAAAAACAAAACTAGATTTCCCTTCCTCTGTCACTAAGCACGTGTCCCAGACAGTGTAACAACTGAACCAGTGGCAAAGCAGAAGTTTAGCATGCAGTCTGTGTTTGCAGTATGGGCAGAATCCAACGGTCTCTTTGGTTCAGTCTGTCAATATTAAAATTCTCAAGGAAACAATTCTTCACTTTTTAGGCACTGCCAAACAACTTCTATTTCCACATGATGGTAATTTATAGTCCATTCTGGAAAGCCTGTTCTACTTCAATCTTTGCTTGCAAGCAAAGGCCATTATTTTCTGCTTCCACGTTGTTTACACAGCATTGTTTTGTATGGTGTTTTAGCCTGGATTCACATGAGCACTGAGATAAGTTAGTTTGGAAAATCCACATCAGGAACATAAAACAATTAAGACACCAGAATTAAACAGTCACTACAGAGTATTCATAAATTCAAATTGGTTCAGTGTGGCATTAACCCAAATCAACAACAATAAAAATCCAGTTTCAAGTCAGTTTTATCTTTAACATTAGCAGGGACATTAGATATCGCTCTGCATTTTCAACTAACCCTTCTAACATAAGAAAATTCTCATCCCAAACAGTGATTTCCCAGAGGGTTAAAAGACTTATTTCAATTACCCTTACTTAGCAAAATGTTACAAGCAACTCCTAATAACCCCCAGATTCCAGTCTTCTTATAATTGCACAGAACAAAGTGAAGCACTTAAGTAAAGACAGTGCTCAGCAGCAGCAAAAACTGGTGGGAGAGAGAAAAACTGCACATTTTCTAAAGGCCTGCTGTGCTTGCTTTTGTGATTGCCATCTTGCAGGCAGTGAGCTACAGCCTTCACCTTGGATTGCACAAACGTATCTTTCTCCCCTGTTTCAAATGCACATAGTGGAACACACACTTCAAAGCAGAAGTCAGCTCTGCAGCCCAAACCTGTGCTACTCTCCCTGCCTGCTCCAGTTCTTCCTGTCCCACATGGCACCCCTCGATTTATAGTGAGATGGGTTAGGAATCAAATCTAGATTTACAAGGGCCAAAAGCTCACAAACTAACAGTCCAGCAATACATGCTAGCCAATGAAACTACACTGCAAGCTGCTAAGAAGATAAAAAGAGCCAGTGAATTCCTCCCTGTTCATGTCAGCATTCATTTGCAAGGAAAGGACAATACCAAGACAAAAAATTTCCAGTCATGAAAGATGCCAGAAAACCCATCTCTTGTTTGTGTCTTTTGCAGAAAAGGGAACATTAAAGTGCTCAAGGGCCAAACAGACTTTGAGTTAGCACTATATTAGGAGATCTCTATTTCAGTTTTTCTATAAAACCTCCTGGTTTTTAGGGGATTTTGTGCTGATGCACATAAAAAAAAAAGTTGAAAACAACACGTTATTTTGTTGTCTATATTGGAATACACAGACTAACTAACTTTCAGTACAAGAACAATACAGCAAGCTTCTTAAGCAGCAGTCTCTTTCAGGTAACTTGCATCCACAAATAGCTTCTATAAAAGGAACTTCAAATGTCTCTAACTGAAAGCACACACTGGAAAATAATAGGTAAAACACTGAAGTATACAGCTGAGATGCATTTTATGGTTGCAAAAATATTGACATTTATTTGATAGTATAAAGGTAAATAGCGAGGTTTTGCTTTACTACAAAACAAAACGTGTGTGATTAACAACGTAAGTCAATATTTAAAAGGCCATTAATAACCAAGAAGAAAGCAATACCTTACAGTGCACGATTACACTAGGTACACAATTAATGAAAACATGCCTGGGATTTAGTTCCTAGTTTGCAAAACCAGGATGAGTATGTCTTTAAATCACCTAGAATGACAATTACATCTTAATGCACTGGGGGTGTGTATGTGTGTGTGTGTGTGTGTGTACGAACCAACCAAAAAAACAGAGCTAATTTTAAAGATCCTAACCCAAAAGTAGAGAAAAATTAGATGTGTTCAGTAATTGACTAGAGAAAATGTCAGGCTGCTCATCTCAGAAAGGAAGAAAAATAAAAAAAGATTAGCTCACTGCTTCTGCTCTCCTGTAGGAGATTCCACAGCTCAGCTTATGGTACGGGCAGGTGCTGTCACAATCTCTTCACATCTCAAACCACTGTGGCTGTTTAAAGCAAGTAATTAATTGTGGCTATAATGAAAACACTAAAACCAAGGGTTTGGTTTTTTTAAACAAACATGACCCCTTCCATTCAGCACTTTAATTTTCTGGAAAAGGTAAAAAATTAGTGGTTAGGCACTTTTGGGTAAATGCAAGGTATGGGAGACACAGATAAGCTACTTTTATAGATGACTGCTCAAGATTACTATGTAAAAATAAACACAAAAAGGTATGTTACAATAAAGAAGATATGGGTTGGTTAAAAAGTATGTTGTATAGCAAAGTGAAAGTAAATGCAATAAAGCTTAGGCTTGCCAAAGTCTCCAAGCAGTGGAAGAGTGGAAATAGAGACAACCTTCGTATTCCCAAAGCCTTTATTTCTTGAGAGCATCAAGTCAGGAAATCCTTTCTTTTTCAGACTTTTCTGACTGAGTAATGAAGTCCTCACAGTAACTCAAGAGTCAGGCCAAGGCAGAAGTCACCACTCACACTCAAGGATCTTTCCTTGAACAACCATTTACTTATTTGTTTTTACTTTACTCCACCCCCCCTTTTTTTTTGGCAGGGGACCATCAGACTCATTACTTAAGTGCTCAACACAGGCCAGAGGAAATGGAAAGCTTTTCTTCAAAGTTCAAAAGCAGAATTCAGATCCTGTTGCCATTAGCAGAACAAAAAAAAGTAGAAAAAAAAAATCAAGATAAAGAGTAAAGCAGCAATAAAGCCTATCATGTCTGTTAATGCTGTTTTCAGACTTGTTTGGCAATGTCTCTCTTCTGATTTAGAGCACTGGCCAGCACACCCCCCAAATTCCCTCTGAAAGGGTCCCGAGCGCTGTAACAACACGTGGGAGGTGCACGCTCACTACAGCTGTTAATAGAACTTGCTGCAGTTCAAAACCAAAAAGCTGCACATACTCCCAAGGCAAACGTGCTGTAAAGATGTAGCACAATGTTAATGCATCAACATCTAAATAACACACACACACACACACGTTTTTACTCCTTCACTGCAACAACACGCTTCATGGAATGCAAGGGGCCTCAATAGGTGGTGGCCACTTCCCAAGAAAAGTGTGAAGACCTTTAGGTCTTGAGGGGGTGAAAGAAGCAGTTCCAGATGCCCACACATCTCTGCTGAGATCTGAAGATCCTCATGTACTGCTCAGTCAAGGGAGACATGAGGCTAAGTGGTCAAAAAATACACTGTCCAGATCTTCTAATACACTAAAGTTTGTTTTGATTAGTCACTACTTTGCCAACATTGTGTGTGTTTCTATCAAACTTTTATTCAGCTACAACTAGACATGGTTTAATAAATTCCTGTCCTCTACTCAAACCCAGTTTGCAAAATTGCCAACAAGTACTACAAATCTAATCCCTCAGCCAGCATACAGCCGAGAGGAATAGATCAGAAGAAAAATGTAATTAGCATCCCAAGATCTGGAGATGTTTTAGTTAACACTGATTCAGGTCCCATGCAAATTACACTAATTCAGATGAGCCCTCACTTGCAGTTTCCAGGATTTCAATGAAAACCAAGAAACAACTAGGATAGCTTCTTCCTTGAGGGCAAGTGGAACTAACAAAACTTTCAAAATAATCAAAGTGGTGGATATTTTGGCAAAACGTGGATATTTTCAAAACCAACATTCACAAACAATGAAACTGTTTTTGAAATAGTATCAGAATATTTGAAAATGACAAAGGCTACAGGGAGACCTCAAAGGCTTTTAGGGCAAAGGAGATGCACAGATTCTTCGTAGAAAAAGTATAATTCAAATCCTTTTATAAATACTATCCTGCTACTACGTCCAAACAGTAGTGCTATGAATACACCAGATGGCCATGACATAAAACCAACCAAACTATGAGTAAAAGAGTTCCACAGTGACCAAACTCTTCCTCACAATGCTGCAGCTCAGTGCTACCTTGCAGCAGATCATTTGAGGAAAATTTCCCTCTTTAAGCTATCCCATGATAGGGTTTCTCTCCCACGACAACCAGGTCAAATACTGCATTATAAGCAGGACTTGCATCAGCATCTGATACTGCAAAACTCTGGAAATAGACCACTAGTAAAAACACGACATCCCTCCTACTCCCCCCCTTCTCCAGAGGGAAACACATACAGCTATAGTTAACAAGCAGCTCAGTAAGTGTTTCGTGCCTGGACTTTACTGAAAAGTCTTTCAAGGCTTTCAAACTGGAGAAGAGACAGAAGATCCTTGTTTGCAGGCTGCCTTACAAACTAATCAGCCGACTCCATTCCTAGGTAAACCTCACTGGAAATGGACTTAACCCAGCAGATTCCAACAGTGAAGGTAAAATGAAGATAAACCATTTCCCCGCTGATAGATCTTCCTGGCTTTACTACTTTAGTCAGTATCTTCCTTCAATATGCTTCAAGACTTTCTGGCTAATATCATCAGCATTACTGGTCTGAATTCATTGTTCCACTGTTCAACTCCCAACCGTTACTCAGAACACTCATTCCTGTCTTGTTGCACTTGATTTTTCTCTTCTCTTTTACAAAGGAGTCTTTGATATAGTGTATGCATGGTCACTATGCCATACAAGATGCTGGTCTTGCTCCAATTGAAGGCAATGAGAACTTGACAGGAGAAGAATTTAACTGAGGTCACAAATATGATTCCTGCTAAAGGTAATATGCAACAGGGTCAGCGCTGGGCTGAAGCCAGAGTGTCTCAACTATCTGGCCTAAAGGTTTCATAACAAAAAAAAATAAACTAAAAAAAAAAATCACATGAGGAGGTTTACCTTAAACACTTACTGATACTTTTTCTGATCCTGATACAGGAAAAGCTAGCTGTAGGTTAGATCACATGTTCAGCTAAGCTAGTATCCCATGTCACACAGTGGCCAGAGTAAGGCTCCCAACTGCACGTGGACACTGCGGCAAGAGTTTAACCACTTAACCACAAGCAGTTTCACAGTGGAATTGTAATAGGAATTATGTGAACACTGGACAAGATTTCCTTGGACTTCTTTCATTAATAAGGTACATTAGAAAGGGTTACAGGCTCATACTGAAAGACATAACCTAAAGGCGTATGAAGTCTCCAAATGACTTCAACTTGCTATGCATCAAGACAAACACCTAGATTAAGAAGGCAGAGCATTAATGAGCTAGCAGTTGCCAGATCTGGCCCTCTGTAAGCATGAGATAAAATATGGTTGTTTAAGGTCAAGAAAAGTTTATATTAAAGCATTTTAAGTTGAATGAGAATGGGTTAAGAACCTGTACAAAGTTACCACAGCTCAGCAGATACACCTTAGCTTGTCAAACTATTGTAAGCACATCAGCATGTCACAGTCCTTAGTCTCTAAAGTCTCTTCTGAAATGCTACAGAGATAATGTAAGAAGACACAGACTCCACCCTTGTATTCCAATAAAGCAATTTTTCTGGTTGTAGGATAATTCACCACCTCTTCATCCTCTTCTTATAATACCACTCTTACCCTCACGCCTCCAAGAGCGGGTCTTTGCCTGTAATTCAGATTCACTTCTTCCAAGGTTAAAACAGTTTATAATGCTACAAGAGCAACAAGGAGCAGGGAGCAGTACTGACGGCATTTCCAAGGAAACCTGCAGCTGTCTTACATCACTGGTGTATCACACGCTGGAGAAAGTGCTTTTATTCCATGTCCATGCTATTAGTTTCATCATTTACACAGATCACTTGATCGCTATGTTCTGCTGTACTTTTAAGAGCTCCCCAACTTCTAGTTTGATCTTCCGTAGCTGCGAGCTGAACAAAATTCACACGAAGGTTTTTGTGTTTACTCAAGACACATATTGGAGGTTAATTCGCCCAGTTCCTTTTTTCCCCTATGCTAATTCCCAGTGACATAAGAAAATTCTAGCTCCAAAGAGATAGCACAAACCACTAATTACCCAATAAAAAGTACCCATTTGCAAATCAAGCAGGGAGTCATAATGCCCACAAAGAGCCTCAATAATGCCCTTCAGCAGGCAATATTTCACATACTAGATCCTTAATGAAATGCCATATAGGCACCTAAACTTCCAGTACAGGTATCCTCACAGGGTCTCCATTTGTTTTTCTTCTGTTGTGTGCTTTCTTGTTGCCCCAACAAGTGAAAATCTAGCCTGCTTCCTCTTTAAATAAATCCTTTGTGAAAAAGCACAGATAAAACTCCATTATTAATATTAAGGATTAAGTATCATGTTAAGAATGAACCAACTCATTTGACTTATTACTGTGGTCATGGTTTAAAACTATCAAAAGCTTTAAAATATATTTACACAGTTTCTAAGATTAACCAAGTATGAAGTGATATTTTCACTTCAGAGTTAAAAATGGGGCACTTTTCAATAAATTAGTGACATCTTAATTGTCCAAGTGAAAACCAACATTCAAACATCTTTACTAGCTATTGCTGTTCATAATCACTGGAAGATATCCGAGTTCAGACAATCACTTCAGTTGGAAAGTAGAAATGCATCTATGGCGATTAAAATTTTATTCAGCTCCACGAAAGAGGAAAACATCACACTATAGCTGTTTTTATAACACACCAGTTTCACATGATATTAAATTCAGCGGCAGTGATTGAGCATTCTCTTTGTAGACAGAAGCGCAACAAATGACTTTTCACCTGATCGACTGCAGCTAAATACTACTACATTGCAGAATGGCTTTTCTTAGCACCAAATGCCTGTGTTGAGACTTCTCTAATTTCCAAGACTATAGTTTAACTGAAATGACTGCTAATTAGATAATTTTGGGAGTCGAGTTCTACAAATCTCCTACAAGGGTGGCAACACTAATGATCTCCATCGAATCATAGCATGGTTTGGGTTAGAAGAGACCTCAAAGATCATCTCTTTCCAACCCCCCTGCCATGGGTAGGGACACATTCCATTAGCCCAGGTTGCTCCAGGCCCCATCCAACCTGAGTTTGAATGCATCCAGTGCTGGAGCATCTACAATCTCCCTGGGCGACCTGTGCCAGTGTCTCACCATCTTCAGAGTCAAGAATTTCCTTATTTCCAGTCTTAATCTACCATCTTCCAGTTTCAAACCAGTTTTTACCCCTCACCCTATCACTACAGGCCTTTGTAAAAAGTCCCTCCCTAGCTTTCCTGCCAGCACCCTTCAGACTGCAATACTGTCTCAGAGCCTTCTCTTCAGGCTGAGGAAGACCAACTCCCTCAGCTTGTCTTCGTAGGAGAGGTGTTCCAGCCCTCTGATCATCTTCATGACCCTCCTCTGGACCCTCTCCAACAGATCCCTGTCCTTCTTGTGCTGGGGGCTCCAGAGCTGGATGCAGTACTCCAGGTGGGGTCTCACCAGGGCAGAGCAGAGGGGCAGAATCACCTTCCTCAACCTGCTGCCCACGCTTCTTTAGATGCGGCCCAGGATATGGTTGGCTTTTTGGGCTGCATTCACAGATTGCTGGCTCATATGGAGCTTTTCTTCAACCAGCACCCTCAAGTCTTTCTCCTCAGCACTGCTCTCAATCCATACTCCATCTTGACTTTTCAAGCAGATGCACAGGTAACACTGCTGGACAGAAGCACTTTTAACTTTCAACCAAAGTACATAATTTGACATAAAAGGACATATATTGCTCCCCAAAACCTAAAATAAATAACTATAATCTAACAGCTTAGGTCAGTACTAGCTACCTTTGTCAAACAGGAACACTATAGCTAATTGTTCTTTAGTAGTCCAAATCTGTGAGGCAGGCAGGACTACAAGAAGAAATACAAAGGTCAAGTAGTTTTCCAATAATTCTCTATGTATGATACATTCCTTTATCACAGGAAAGCAAATAATTCTTGCAAAATGACTAGAAAACCCATAGTTGGCAAAGCATTCAATAAGATTTTACGAACTTTCACAGGATACATTCAGAAAAGAGAGTAAAGAAAACAATCAAAGCAATGCAAGACCACTGACTTTCAAACCTATGCTATAGAGGACGTAAACGTAACTGCATTCACCGCTTAAAGCGCAGACTTATCAGCATTTTCAGGAGCCAGTTTTCTCTGCCCACATGTAATAGGCTGCTAGAAAAATCTAATTGCTGACACACGGCTTTTACAACACAGCACAAAAAAACGAACCAACAACTGTAGGTAGCATGCAGAGAACATGCTACTTCAGAAATTATCTCTTCACACCCCTGTGCTGGTGGTATTTGCAGAGAGCAGAAACTATATCTTTCCTTCAAGCATTCTCCAGGCAGATGAGAGCCCAGTGGCATCTGGCACCACCAGTGATAGCATGGAAGTGCTGCACTCCTGGCTAGAGCAAAGGAGTTCACCTAGCCAGCAAAGCATTATATAACCTGGAACAACTTTTCAATTGATGGAAAGAAGAGATGCTTTTGAAATCTCTATCTTCAACAAAACACATCAGGAGTCCTGTTCTCTCCATGCATTGAATGCATCCTCATACTTGCCATGCCTTCTCCACAGCCACCCAACCCATAGCAGAGTGAAACGTTACCTTTTGTTTCGAGAGAAGAACTTTCAGAAGAGGAATGAAAGTTTAAGTAGTCCAGATCTTTAGAAGAGGGTAGCTACATTTTTATTTTTTTTAAGGCTGTCTCCAAGAGTGATGAAGATTTGGAGCAACAAAAGTTATCTATATTTGATGTATAACTGGGGGGAGGAATTCCCACCAGCATTAGTATGTCCAGACATGCTTATTATTCACTTCAATTTCTCAGCTACATTTTAGAAAGGACATTGCTTGGGTTTGTATTTGAAAATATAAGTCTTATTTCTCTATTCTTTATTCCAGTCATTTTTTACCTTCTTGCCCTTGAGGCTAATTTGATGTAGGAAAGCACGTACTTTGCATAGAACACAGTATCCCATTATGAGAGCAATTACTAGATTTCATAAATTGTAAATCAGGAATCATCACAATTATTTCTTTGTTACACAAAACCTTTTTAAGATGGAAGTAACAGGAAAAAGACATTGGTTCAGCCATGTCCAAAAGAACTCTATTGGAAAACAAAAAACCAAATTATTACACAGGCAAGACATTTCACTAAGTTATCATATTAATTTAAAAAAAAGAGAAGTAAAAGCATATAACCCCAAAAGCATATTTCTAAGTTTCAAACATTAAGAATAACATTTTAGAACAACAACAACAAATTATTTTTAGAGTGAAGCCTCCCAACCTACCAAAGCTGCAGTCAGTGTTAATACGTACTTGGGAATACATTGTTATGCAATTGTTAATAAATAAGTTTTCAAAATGCACTAAAATCAGAATGAGCATTTTCTTGGCAATCTGCCATTAACAGACCGACAATTATTTCATTTTTGCATTAGTACTGCCAACATTGCAAGCTGGTAGCAATCCAACTGAAAAGTTACTCAGTTTCAAGCTTGTTTCCTACCCAACCTTAATTGAAATTGGCTTACATTACTTGACTAACACAATAAAAGCAAGACTACTGTCATTTGACTATAAGAGCACATCACCCATTGGATATGACTGCATGGTTGACATGTAAATGCAGTTTATATGTAATTACAAAAAAAAAAAATCAACAATATTTAATATTGTAACACCCTATGCCCTAAAAACACTTGACCATAGCAGGAAGGCTAAGGCTCTCTCAGAATTAAATCTGGCAAGTAAAGTAAAAGACAACAAGAAGGACTTCTTCAAGTACATCGAGTAGCAAAAGGAAGACCAGGGAAAATGTGGGCCTGCTGCTGAATGAGGTGACTTAAAATACAGAAAGTGACTGAGGATACAGAGAAGGTGGAGTTAGTGAATGCCTTCTTTGCTTCAGTCTTGATTGCTAAGATCAGCCCTCAGGAATCCCAGTCCCTTGAGGCAATAGAGTCTCGAGGCAGGAAGACTCTTCCCTGGTGAAGGAGGACTGAGTCAGGCAACTCGTATACCCACAAATCCATGGGCCCCAATGGGATGCACCCATGAATGCTGAGGGAGCTGGCACATATTGCTATGCCAGTCTCCATAATTTTCGGTGAGTCATGGAAAACACAAGAGGTGCTTAAGGACTGGAGGGAAGCCAATGTCACTCCAGTCTTCAAAAAGGGCAAGAACTATGTTCATTAACTATGCTCAATTACTACTCTAAGGACTTCAGAACTGGCTGCCTGTGTGTATTAGTTAAAAAGCCAAAAGTTATTTTCATAGCATGGGTTACGGTCTGCAAGTCTTAGAACTATCAGATTTAGAGCTCAGTCATCAAGACAAAAATCAATTTTTCAACCCAATGTGTGAATGAATCAGTGCTACTGTCTTCAATTAAAGCAGCTTTTCATCTCTTCCAGATGAAAGTCAGAAGTCACCATCTTCTTCTGAAAGGCTGGTCTGCCACTACTAACATTTGCATGTCTTCAAGAGGAACACAAGAGGCATGAAAAAGCTTTTTAATTTTGTCTGCTTTCACTGACAGTGTAGTACATTAAGTCCTCATACAAAGTAATATCAGTTACAGTCAAGTACAAGCCCCTACCTAGTTGAGGGATAGAGATGCCAAGTGTTTATGACCTAGAACAGCTCCAGTAATTCCCTTTGCATTCAGCTGAGTAACAAGACTGAGACCACAGAACCTTTAAGGTTGGAAAAGGCATCTAAGATCATCAAGTCCAACCGTCTACTCAGAGTTATCATGACCCCTAAACCATGTCCTGAAGTGCCACATCTACATATTTTTTGAACATCTCCAGGGATAGTGACTCCACCACCTCCTTGGGCAGCCTGTTCCAACGCCTCAACACTCTTTCGGTATAAAATTTCTTCCTAATATCCAACTTAAACCTCCCCTGGCACAACTCAGGCCCATTTCCTCTCATCCTATCACTGGTTACTTGGGAGAAGAGACCAACACCCACCTCACTACAACCTCCTTTAAGGTAGTTGTAGAGAGCAATAAGGTCTCCTCACAGCCTCCTTTCCTCCACACTAAACAATCCCAGGTTCCTCAGCCACTCCTCTTAATACACGTTCTCCAGACCCCTCACCAGCTTCACTGACCTTCTCTGGACCTGCTCCACCACCTCAATTCCTTTCTTATACTGTGGCACACAAAACCGAACACAGTACTCAAACTGTGGCCTCACCAGTGCCAAGTACAGGGGGCACAATCACCGCCCCAGTCCTGCTGGACACACTATTTCTGATACAGGCCAGAATGCCATTGGTCCTCTTAAGCCACCTGGCCACACTGATGGCTCATGTTCAGCTGGCACACCCATGTCAACCAGCTGCCAGGCAGCTTTCCAGCCACTCTTCCCCAAGCCAGTAGCATTGCCTTGGGTTGTTGTGATCAAAGTACAGGACCCGGCACTTGGCCTTGTTAAACCTCATACAGTTGACCTCAGCCCATCAGTACAACCTGTCTAGATCCCTCTGCAGAGCTTGAGATGCTGCTAGATTTTTCTGTGCTTGTGATTCTTAACAAACCGTGATTCTGATGAAAATATGTATAGTCCTGGTACTAATGAGGTTATTATTTAATGCCATTAAAAGCCATTTGACCAGGACTGAGTATGTGCTACATAATGGATCAGATCACTTTTCACAGTAATTTAATTACAACATAACTCCTTGAGCCTTCTAAAAATAAGTAGTATAATGCAAGTAGTGTGACTATTGGTAAGCAAATTACATCCAAGAATGATGTGAATGAGATTCTGGATGGAGGAGACAGCTACTTACAGGTATCAACAACTGACTAATAGCACCAGAAACCAGATTATTTATTATGTTTATGTATGATTATGTCTTTTATGTCTAGACATATTAAATGGAGATAGAAAAAAGGAAAAAAGTTTAGCATTTCTGAAATTGTTTACCTGCATCAGCTTTCTACATCCCCTGAACAAAAAACACAAATAACAAACTCCCTGGTAACCATTACTTGTTATGCTCAAACTGTTATGCCTTGCATCATATAAGGCTCTTATGCTATTATACTCACCTTTTCCATTGTGACTGACTTTTAGTAATTATTTTTTTTCTCCTCTAAATCTAAGTGGAAAGAATTCAAATAATCACGGGAGAACTGAAGACCAGGGATGAAACAAGTAGCTGAAATAACCTCCTCACTCAGATAAGCAGCAGCTGAACAATTGTCCAACTGGGCACACAAATAGCCAGGCTTGGCCCTTTATGTAACACCTGCCAAACACAAAGAGAAGCTGCACTTTGGTTTACTTGAGGTTTTCACATTTATTCATTTAAATTCACATGCAAGTTAAGAAACACCAGAAGGAGGAAAGGATTTTTGTACGTTACAACACCTCTTCAAGTAACATTTTAAAAGATTGGAAGCCCTATTGGGTTATTTACTGTTTCTGCATTTAGCTGCAGGAGTATTTTCCCCAACTAAAGGTTTATCTTGTACATGTACCTTCATAAAACTTGTCTTTAACTTTATGCTTACTGACTGCTGGATAGAGAACAAATCATTGCCAAATAATCATTATGGCAACACCTTTCAAACTTCTTAACACAATACAAACACCATTTCTTGGCTACACCTAGTCTTTACAGGTAGCAACAAACAGAATTACTCAATTATGGTTATTTCTGGCTCTGGCTCTATCTCCCTCGATCCTGTATTTATGTTCTGCTACCAGTTCCTGGGTTTATACTGGCAAATTGCAATTGAATTCCAGCCATCACAGCAGAGAAAGAGTCCTCCATATTTTACAATGAACCTGGAACCTCCTACGTCAAGAGATGATGGACAAGACATCACAGCAGCGATGTTGCATGTTCCCAAGACAACCTCCCCTTAAACAAGCCTGCTGTATTGCACCTAAACAAGCAGGCACACTGGAGGGGTGGGAAGAAGGGGAGGGAAAAAAAAAAAAAAAAGAGAATCCAGGCAGGAAAATACAGAACTCCAGAAAATTTCAGCTCGTGTCACAAGAGTATACCCAAATCAAATGATTCTGCCTTCTGACACTAATTAGTTTACTGACCTCATGATCAGTAAAGGAAAAATACCTATGAAGAAAGTAATACTTGTGTCAGGTAGAAAAAAAAAATATCTAAAATGCCCAAAGTTAGACCCAAGCTCAGTTACAAACATTTTTTTCTTAAGTACTTAGGAAACATTTCTGCTAAGTTAAGATCTCAGGCACTGCTTCAGAACCACCTTGTTCATTTTCCGAAATCAAAAGGGCACCTTACTGTATCTTATTTACACAGCTGAAAGTTTTAACTTTTTACTTCTAAGAGTAGCACTATAACCAAGAGAGCGTATCTTCTTTCAAACGACATATTACTGCACAAGAAAAACTTGGACGAGCGCTTTCTGCAGCCTGTTTCTGCTCATACGCATCCAGCACAGCCTGCATACCAGTTGTGATCACAAAACACGTCACCTCCATGGAAGAAGGTCATCTGTCCTGACTGGTAACTGAATATTTTTAAGCCTCAAATACCTACAGAACAGAGGACTTGAAGTTTAGTGTACCTGTTTAAAGCCAAACTGGCATCAGTGTTTCTGATGAAGCTGTTCTACACACACACACAATCAGGACCCCAAACATACAGGCCACACTACTATTCTACACCAAAAGAAAGAGTAAGCAAATACATTTCTGCCTACAGATCTCTAACATAGTGCTGTTTCCCACACGTCCAATATACTCTTACTGTGTCATGCTCTTGTATCATTCACTTTAATGTACAAGTTACAGAAATGTCAACCCATTAAGAATATTTGCTTTCAGATAGAAATTGCAGTGATTAGAATGCTCCCCAAAGCATCTCTAAGTGAAACTGGAGCACTGATAAAGTATGTCTAAGTTATTAGGGAAAAAAGGTTACACTTAACCAGGACAAGCTTCAAGAACAGAAAAGTTACCTTCTCACAATAGAGAATGCTCACTGACTGACCAAAGAATTGCAAGGTTCTCCTATTAACTCTTGAACACAAGATAGTGGTACACTCTCTATATTCTCCATGATCTTCTCAACAACCCCATTCCACTTAAAAGCAGGGAGAGCCATCAGTTCCTTCAGGGCTTCTTCCAGAAACTGAAGCCTTCGCCTACTTCCCCCCTGGATCTGACACAGCCATTCTGCCACTATAAATTCCAGGCAAAACAGGCCTGGAAGCTCTGTCTTGCTGGCAAGAGCATAATCATAACTTACAAATTTTCATAATGAGGTGGTGCAGTTGAGCCCCAGGGTCACTTAAGAGCACAGATTCACAGTATCTTTAGGTGTAAGTTGTTGCTGCAGCTGATGCATACAGAGCATAACATGGCTGGTACAAGGCAAGGGAGGACACCTGCAGTCAGCTAATAAAAGAATTGGGTTTGCTTAATGTATAAGACTACACCATAATGAAGAAATGAAAGAGACTAGGACCTTATACATAATGTACATGACATTTCAACAATTAAATACCTTGCTATGAGGTCTGAACATTCAGACACCTGATCTGTATGCAGTTAAAGTTCAGTATCTCTGAGAAATTAAATGCTTGCAATAGTTCTAGCTATAATTTTTCAGTCTCCACAAAATATGTAGTGCTAATATACCGACACGACTCTCAGTTCTCAAAGGTTTAGTGGAAGGGAACAATTTAGTCTCCCCAAAGCCAGCCAGCAGCTGAAGTTGACACGCGAGAGTACTAAACTTCTAGTTTCCATGGAAATGGAATTGGGATCAGTGCAAACAGATTTCAGGATTTAAAACCAAACACTCTCCATCTTTTGCTCTCTACTCCAGTATTCATTTTCCTGTGTAACATGGGTTCAAGAGATCCAGGTGCCATATGTATTATTGATTTAGTAACTCATCCTGCCTTGTGGCTCCTCTTTTTCCCTTATAAACCACGCACCATAGTGGTCAATTCAGTGGCAGCCAGCCAGACACATTTTATAAGCATGACGGTATCTCAAAACTATGCATTTGGGAGGACAGATCAGTTACTAGTTCAGCAATGGTAATACACAAAATCACTGCTTTACAGCCCAACACTGAACCACATTAATACAGGGAAATCATAGCATACAACACAACTACAAGGAACAATCAGTATAAAAAAAAAAATCTTATTTTTATTGTTGATATGACCCACCAGAAGAGCACAGAAAAAGAACTGAAATTTTATTTAACTGTAAACATGCATTGTCTTTAGGCAAGAGCCAAGATGATGTATTTTATCACCACTAATGCAACGCTTCCACGGCAGCTGCTGCCCAGCACTAGCACTTCAAGGGAGAATTCCAACTTGTTGATTCCAACTGCAGGATGCTCACTGGCACCTAGAGCAATTTGCCAGTAGTATTTATGGCTCCTGCTCCTTGTGATTGGCAAGAGCCAAGGAAGGGTACTTTTCTGGAAGTATTTACATTGATATTGCAACTGATGACAACACTCCATCTGCTCTCTGATTATTTGGTGCCTCTGCCAATTTCTTCCATAATGCTTTGCTTTCTCCAAGCTTTGCCAAGGTTTCTCTAGTTCCTGAACTTTGTTCTTTCACCAGGTTTGAATGGGCCATTTCCAGTTGTGAGCAAGAGCTTGAGTTATGAGCATCTAACCATGTGCCCTCATTATAGATTAGCAGACAAATAGATGGTATTTTGACTCCCCTCTCAAAACGATTACCTCCAGAAGCCTGATAGCTTCAGCAGAGCTATCAGGAAACCCCTGAAATAAAAAAAGTCTCGAGGAAAATTAGGAGAAGCAGATTTCTTTTTAGAAGAACCAGAACCAACTCATTCCTTTAAGAAAACCCCAGAAGCCCCATGGAAATCAAGATTTCACCCAGCATTTAAAAATGCAGCCAAGTAAAGCAATGTCCTCTCTGCAGAAAATAGTAGGCTACCCCACTAAAATTTGAGATTTGAGACTCTTACCCAGCAAATGTGATTCTGCCCACCAAACTTGTGGTCTAAATTGAACAGATTGAAGTGCTCCGTTTCCGCGTGTTTGCCCGACACCTTCCATACATGGTTAAATATTAAAAGAGCCAGCAAAACAAGATTTGAAAGCCTGACATTTTTTAACTTTAAGGCACTTATCAAGGCAGAAGCATATACAGATACCTTCTGCTTTCTCCAGCTTCTATACAGTGATCAAGCTTCTTATGTCATGTGTTATGATTCGAGTTAAGTTATTCCTAAAAAAAATGTAAAAGACCATCCTAGAGCATCACATAAGCAAAAAATGACACCCCCCTCAAAGTCACACACAAAGCTCTTTTTAAGATCAAATGCTTAATCCATACAGAAAAATGGATTGCAAGGCAAGAGGTTCCTGAGAAGTGACTATAACTTCCAGCAGTTCATAGAATCATAAGTACTTAAACTCCCACGGGCTGATAAAAACAGCATCAGCCCGTTCATCTGTTTCATTCAGGAGTAGGAAAGCAGGTTGGTGTGAAATGGTGTCCCTAAGAAATAATCCCAACAGGATGAACGCAGAAAATAAATGCTTTAATCCTTTTTGTATCTGTATACATGTGTAGACTCATTTACTGTTATGCCCAGTCCAGAGAACACAGATCCATGGTGTACATGTTGGATTAGATGATCTAAAAAGGTTTCTTCTGGCACAACATCTGTCTGAAATTATCTATCCTATTAGTTGATAACAAGATAAAGAAACTTCCTGTAAACAGAATAATCCTTTCTTCTAACAATTTCATTTTTTTCTCCTCATTTCACTAACCACCTAAATAGAAGAAAAAAGCAAATCATGGCAAGTTAAAAATCAGGTGTCAGCCTTATTCCACTGCTGCAATTTGTTACTATTCAAACCCAGGACCTCAGTGATAAACCCAGAAAATACAATGGATTTGAAACTAGTCTCTTTCTCTTCTGGGAGCCCTACAAAAAGTAACCAATTTACAGCTTCAAGTTATAGATTCTGACAGAAACTAAAAGCTGGAAAAAAACTGAAATTACCAACCTCTTCACATTTAGGCATTAGACTGAGGTTTGCCTTTGTATCAAATAAAAGGCCAATTCAGCAGCTACGTCAAATACAGCAGCTTGTTTTGGCAACCTCATTTTTAGCTCAGATTTAGCTACTCAGCTTTAATACTCTTGTTTTTGAATTAACCATCTGTTCTGTAACATTTAGACAGAGAGACCTAGTAAAGTAGGATGTCAATCTCAGGAGCCTTGGGGCTAGAACACACATATACACATGCCCACAACAAGAAAACAGAGCCTAACAAAGTAATAGTCAACCTTCCCAACAAGGAAGTTACATTGTTGATTTTCATATCTAGTCTGTGGTTTCATTTTATCCAATTATCAAAATGAACCTGGGCCAAGACACTACATATTTTAATCAATTAACACAAAAAGGGTACAACTTTAAAAGGCTTTACAACAAAAAGACTTCTTATTTACAACAGCTGTAGGTCAGAGATCTTAATCTAAGCCCTTTTAAGAAGGCTGACAAAAATAAAGCATGCTGTTCCACTGTAAATTGTCACTGTAGAAGTGTAAAATTCTGATGTGAAAAGACAGTTAGAAAGACCTCTATAGGCAATGTCAGTCATTTTTAAAGTACAGTTGCTGTGAAACTTTAAAAAAAGGCAACACTCCATGCTCCATTATTTAAAATTACATCCAAAGACAGGATCTACAAGTGTTGCTTGACTAGAGAACTTTTAACAAAGTTGTTAATCAGTTGATCACTTTAAGAGAAACAACATCAAAAAGTCATTTGTTCCAGATGACTACCAACACAAGTGGCTAAAAGATGATCAAAGTATGCCACAGAAATATTTGACAAGCTCAGAGTTCCCAAAATCTTTAAACACCCTTTGCCACCTAAAAAAATTGTTTCCAACAATACGAGTGCATTTCCATGCACATTGCCTCCAGTACGGTTTGCAATCTAGTATGCTCTACTTCCACAACACAGCCAGTAATAAGGTCTTAGTGGTCCCAGACAGACACCTTACTGACCTCCAAGACCTTCTCCTGAAAGCCAGTACAACTGCTCTGACAACAGCCCTGGCAATGAGCCTGCATATTATGGGAAGGCTGGTAGGACTGAAGTACTACAATGTTTATTTCAACTATAAATGTATGCATGGCAACTACACATCCCTATAGACACAGGGCCTACTACAATTAACTCTTCTATTCCCATCTGTCTTCTACAAGAAAGTCTCAAAATCAAACCCAGCAATACGCTAAATACAGAACAATTTCTGTGTTCTCTCACTCCTGCACACAATAACCTGTGTTCACTGCACACAGGCTTTTCACAGCACAGATGAGCATATTTACGAAGGTACTCGGTAGTGGCTCATTTCCACCACAGCCCACCTCAGTTGGCATCAGGCCACTGACTTTGGAATCAGCATAATGCATGCTTATTCAAGAGTCTCATGCTCATATTTCAATAGTTAGTCACGTTTCACTTCTTCATAATACATTGCTTTTTAATGAATCAAATAGAGAGCTAAACTATGAGCTTCCAACACAAGCGAGCAAGAAGTTAAATCAAGTCTTAACCTTTTATCAACAGTGGCCAAGGCCAATTGTATGAGTTTCAGTAAGGCCAAGTGCCAGGTTCTGTGCTTTGGCCACAACCACCCCCAGCAGCGCTTCAGGCTTGGGGAGGAGTGGCTGGAGAGCTGCTCAGCAGAGAGGGACCTGGGGGCAGTGATTGCTAGTCAGCTGAACATGAGCCAGCAGTGTGCCCAGGTGGCCAAGAAGGCCAACAGCATCCTGGCCTGTGTCAGGAATAGCGTGGCCAGCAGAACAAGGGATGTGATCATTCCCCTGTACTTGGCACTGGTGAGGCCTCCTCAAGTACTGTGTTCAGTTCTGGGGCCCTCACAACAAGGGCCCCTGAGGTGCTAGAGCTTGTCCAAAGAAGGGCAATGAAGCTGGTGAAGGGTCAAAAGAACAAGTCTTATGAAGAGTGCCTGAGAGAACCAGAGTTGTTTAGCTTGGAAAAGAGGAAGCTGACAGGAGACCTTATTGCTCTCTACAGTTAACCTGAAAGGAGGTTTCAGAGGTGGGGGTTGGTCTGTTCAACCATGTAACAAGTGACACAAGGAAATGGCCTTAAATTGCACCAAGGAAAGTTTCATGGGACATTAGGAAGAGTTTCTTTACTGAATGGGTTATCAGGCATTGGAACAGCTTGCCCAGGGCAGTGGTGGAACCCCCATCCCTGGAAGTATTTAAGAGTCATGTAGACGCGGGGCTTATGGATATGGTTTAGTTAGGTGTAAGATTAATCACTGGAAAAAAATCATCTAGTCCAAACTAGGAAATTGTGATTCCCCTTTTAATCCTCCTTTGTCTCATAGTGTAGGTTTTATTAACTTAACTTTAATTAAAACTGATTTTTCCATTAAGAACCTCAGAATTTTGAAATTCAGGTGCCTATATATAAGTAACCAAACACATGCTGGGATGCTCAGGTATTTGCTAAACTTTCCAAGAACTGATGCTGGGGTTGCTGAATGGTTTTGCACAAGCGACCATTTAGTGAGTTTCCTTTTGTGCTCTTACTGCTGTAAAATTTCATCCACCTCTATTCCATCTACTGTTGCCTTTTTGCAAGATTACTTCATGTCTAAGTAAACTAGTGAAGAATTAAATTCTCTCCTTTCTCTCGATAGCATGGTCTAGCTTTGTTTTACCAGAAATATCAAGTGATTGAAAGGAACAAAGCAAGGTTCCTATGAAACAAGTACACCAAGCAACCTACTCAACATACATTTTCTCCACCACATAACACTTGTACCTCAGTGCTTGAACCAAAGGGGGACTCTCTTCCTCAACAGATGACAGTAAAATGGTTTGATGAAGGATTTAATTTCAAGAAAAAATTCTGGAGATGTAGCACCCAGTGAAGCATAGGGTATTAATCATTCCCCCTCAACTTCATTAAAAATCTGTTATTCCATTCCCACTTTAGTGATTGTAGCTGAAGCTTGATTTATCAAGTTAGGCCCAGAGTGGGATGTCTCTGTAAGTCTCAGAGTTAACATCAGTTAACTACAGGCTTGCCTGTGACACAGGCTGCACAAGTCTAAATACACAAAGGAACAGCCACTCTACTATTTCTCTCACAAAGGAAGTGATGTGTGAACAAGCAGACCTGGAATCCTGGCTCCATTGCCAGGCATATGTTTTTTCCATATGTACCTTACTCAAGTACACATGGACACCAATTAAGAGAAAGATTTCATTGCTCCTCCACTTTAAAAAAGCCTGTATTTTTAACTACTCATTATAGCTCTCATCAGGTGAATGTATAAATCCAACTGTTTTTAGAAATACCCTGAATAAAAGCTTTTTTCTTCTTAGTCAATGCATTTTGCAGCATAATCTCTAATGTTCACCATGTTTACAGCTTTTTTTTCAGTAAATAATTCATAGGGAATTTCAATGTATTATACATCTGTGATAAGCAGATTTTCTCTAAAGCACACTATCTGATAACATTCAAGACAGAATCATTAGATTCCGTATAAAAATTCAGCTTCTGGAAAGCTGAGACACCCCAGAATTTAGAGAAAGGTCACATAAACTTGCCCTGTTCCATCTCTTTAAAAGCTCTGCAGCAGCCAGACAAAGAGATGCAGAGAAAGTCCTAGACGTTCTGCGTTTATCCAGCAGAAGTGCTAGAAAGGTAAGCAAAAATGTTATTAAAAAAAAAAAATCACTTAAGAGCAAGCATTTATTTACACCTCTGGTTTAACTGCTGAACTATCAACATGGAATCCCATCACAGCTGATGGTGGTTCTGTGGTACAAATACCTCCTAAAGAAAAAGGAAACAAACAAATGACAGAATCATTCAGGCTGGAAGGATCTGCAGGAACCCAGCCTCCTACTCAAAGCAAGGCCCAACACTCAATTCAGACCAGGTTGCTTTCACCAGCTGGGTCTTGAAAACAGACTCCAAGGATGAAGAACCTTCCCTAGAAAATGAAAGCCTCCGATTCTTTGCATACAATCATTCACAATGACAAAGTTCAAAGAGATCAATCACTGAGTTTAGTCCTAAGTCAGTGACAAAACTCCCTTTTTGTTGTTAAATACTTGTACAGTTAATCAAATTCAGAGGCACTAAATTACTCCAGTTTTCCAAAACATTCCAAAAGTTTTTCCTGAAGTGCAGAAAGTATCCCCTGTTGTAAATGCTTAATGCATTTTTAACCAAGACATGTCCACTTACACAAGTGAGTCACAGGTACATCTTCCATGCAGAGTTGAAGTCAAGTCTCAGAAGACAACTACTGTTGACTAATTCTTAAAATAAAAAAACCAACCCACCCAGCAAACCCACAACTGGGTTCTCACAGCCTGGGACCAGTGTCTTGAAGAGGAATAAGTCATCTTGAATTGCATATGAATAATCCACGTTGGCACATTAGTTTTTAATGTGAATTGTCACAATTGCATCGCTTTCCCTCTGTTCAAGATACAATACAAATCAGTTACCACAGACAAACTGAAGCAAACACACAAAAGCAAACTTACGTAAGAAGTGATCTGTGTCACAATATTTGCTTGTGGATGATGGCTCAAATTGACTTGCAGCAAATCACTCTTTACCTCACTCTGCTAGTTACATTTGCAATGCTTCAAATAAGCTTCAGTATTTATTGAGAGTGTAAGAGCATCCTGCATGAAGACCAGTGCATTTATTATTACATATAGCATATTTTTTCCTAGTGTAAACTGACAATGTAACACATTTTTACAGGCCTAAATAAATCTATATTCTATTTGAAAAGGAAAAAAGTTTAAAGATCCCACATCTGTTGAGTGCGTATGAAGCAGCTCATTTCATACACAGATCCCAAAAGGTATAAGAAAATTAAAATACGTGACATGAGATGTTTGAGAGTTTCAATACTCACTGACCAAAACCTGCAAATAATTAATTAAAAAATATATACAAACAGCCAGTGGGGTATCAGTCCGAGTGTCAGCCCACGAGCTGCATGTCCTTGTCGAAGCCTGCTCTCAAGACCAAATCAGAAAAGGCAATAATGTAAGAGGCAGGCAACTTAGTACCACCCAGATCAACAAGAGCACAGGTCAGGAGACAAGCTTCTTTCCTGAGGGTTTCCAATAGCACAGAAGACTGCAGAGAGATCCTTGCTCCCCCATCAACAAGTACCAAGGACAAGCTCTGGGTAAGGGAATCCAGTTTAGCCAGGGAAGAATGTTCTACTCGCTTCCTAAGGATGTTGTTTCCTCAAAGTCTCCCAGGCAGCTCATGCTGTCAAGGCTTATGCAAAGATTCAATCTGTATCTTTACAGTTCTCAAAGAAAGTTCATTTTGGATTAAATTATTGTATTTCTTATCAGCAGAGTAACAAAGAGAAATCTTAAACCAAAGTAAGCATGTTAATAAAGTGATGGAAAGTTTGAAATGGAGAACTGAACCAAACCCATTGGAATTTACATAAGAGGCAAATGTAGACACAAGTCACCAATTCAGACATATTAAAGCTCTGCCTCAGGTTCACACATTATCAAACTGGTCTGAGCAAATAAGTACTAGCAATGCAAACAATATTGTTACAGACAAATTTCATTGACAGGCTTGGCCTTCATTTGAGAGAAATTAAGTCCATTGAACAAAACAGAGAAAAAAAATGTATGGGTATCTCAAGTTGGAAGGGACCTATAAGGATCAAGTCCAATTCTCCGCTCCTTGCAGAACTACCTAAATCTAAATCATAACTAAGAGCACTGTCCAGACACTCCTTGAACTCTGACAGGCTCGGGGCACATCCACAGGGTTAAGTGGGAATAATGCCAGATGAACAGAAACCATTTGCATCTCAAGAGTGATGAGGAGTACAAGGTAAACAGACACCCTGAAGATGGGCTTAGCTTAGCAAAACAGAACCTGAAGTTCTTCTTACAAAACTAGTGGTAAAAAACTTCTCAAAGGATACTCCATTCCACCACTATATGAATTTTTAAAAAACAAACACTAAAAGCTTGTCGATTAGTGGTTTTGGTTCTTCATGATACCTTTTAAAAGTCTGTATTCATTCTCAACATCAGGAATAAATCCATTGCAGGTAATCAGAGGACAGATTTATTTATTTTTTTTTTTTAAAAGGGCTATAAAAACGCATAGAATAACTACTGATGAGATCTGCTTTGGCTTTAATGTCTCACTTAAACATCAAGTTCAATAGAAAGGATCCATGCTGGCCCATATACTATATCCTCATTTTTCTAATGACACTTTGACAGACATAGGACTTTAATAAGTTGCAGAAGTCAGTAAGACAGGGAAAACACAACACAGAGTGAGACAGAAACAGTGTATATGTAGCAAGATTAGTTTCAAATTCCATCAGGCATAGAACACACAAACCTTCATAAAAAAACTCTGTATACTGTAGCTGTATTAGAGCATTAGTCACTACAGTTACTATTTCTTAGAAAAAGATAAAGTAGGAGTTGCAGGAATAGATGTTTTTATGAGTAGTCAGTAGCTTACTTGCCACACAGCATCTAGGTACTAACTACTAGATTCCACTTCACATACACACTTTGCAAGTACTAAAATCAACAAGGTAAGCTTACAATTCACCATTATGTCTGAAAGCAATTAACATGCTTGTACTGTAAATACTAACTCTTCTAGTTAGCAATTTTGACATAGTTGTGCCAACTTACAAGATGAACCTTTCCTTTGACACTTGTTCCTTAAAAAGTTGTTCCTAAAGTACCATTAAGTATGTCACAAGAATACTGCTTTAGATTTCTCTTTGCTTGAGCTTCTTGCCAGCAGAGATGCTGTAGCTTAGCTATGTGCATGCTGTTATCCCACTACCTAAGTCAGGTCACCTTCACATCTTTTACAGACATTTCCCCCGACTTACCTGACAGCCTCAGCACACAAGTACTGTTACTAACAAGAGTGGCTCATAAGTGGCATCCTGTTTGACCATCATAATTTTCTATCTGTGCCTTTGCAACTTCAGAGTAACATCCTGCTGTTAAGCATTTCAGATTATTGAGAGAGGTAGTCATGCTGACACACAAGTTCATCAAGTACTCACTTGCAGAGTGGGACTTCATCACAGCAACATCTTGCTGGGATTGCCAACAGTCTCCCTGACTCATCACGGGACACACACATCAACTGCTGGTGTAAGGTCTAATTAATGCTTATGAAAAAAGCCACTGAAAAGCAGTGGTTGGATATCCAACGGAAGTTTGCCCTGTAATCTGTACTAATGCTTGTACTACGCATCTCGGATAACTCCTGTCTCAACACTACAATCAAACCAGAGCAATTGTCATCTGCCCAGTACTTGAAATCCCAGCAAGTAAGAAAAGCTCAACAACACTGACATCACACTTTCTGTGACCATCACAAGGGCTTCAAATGATACCATCCACTGATCTACGACAGTCTTACTTTTTTTTTTCCCCCCAAGAGATCCAAGCTTCAAATTGTGTCCAAACTTCTGTTAGCTCCATCTCCTAATGCAGGTCTCAGAAGCCAACCTCATCTTGTAAGCCCCAGAGCTGAAACAGAATCCTGTTGGGCTTGGGACTCCACATGGACCATGGTGCATGAGGGAAGCACTGTCTATTCACAGTAGCCACCCACCCATATTGCTCTACTGGGCAACAGGATCCATTATCAAAACTAGGGGTATGATGAGAAATATCCCAACTGATGGAAAGCCACCTTTTCAATGCCAGAGAACATTTTAAAGCAGGAATGTAGAGAGGACATTTCAGATAAAGCACAATCTTTCCTCTTGTTTCACTTTGGTTCATTACAGCAGGACTGTCTTCTGCCTACCACATGCTTTATGTCCTTGTGAGGGGGGGAAACACAGAAGAAGGGTATTCTTAAAAAAGGGTGTATACATTGTCTTAACTAGTATGAATGAGGATAGCATTCAAAGATAATGGAGGCTAGTTTGAAATATTATCTTCCAGAGTAAAATACAGTTTGTTCAGAGATCATTATGGACTATTAAAGTAAATCACAGTCAGAAAGCCTATAGGTTTCTAATTTAGGCTTTTGCATATGCATTTAGAATGACAAGCATGAAGGACACTACAAAATAAGAAAAAAAATATCCTTGCAGCATGTATTTAAATAAATCCAGTCATCCTCTTCTCTGCTACCCACAATTAAAAGCAAATATGTTTTTACAAAAGTTGAGGTAAATCATTTAAGTCTTTTAGAACAAAATAATGTCAAGGTGACAGAGCATTTCTCAAGCAGATAGAAAGCCATAAGCCTAAGATAGGAAAATACATCTGCCACTTCCTTCTGTGTCACCTTTTTATCTTACAGGGTATATATACATTTTAAAAGTAATTAACATTTTACACAAAACCAAGTTTGAACTCACATGCCCTTACTACAGTAGTGGTTTATGAAAGCACAGGGCACCTACAACAGGTAAGATTGATATATTGTAATATGGAAATACAGCCACTGCAGTTCCTGAACCTCTGCCGATAACAAAGATATTTTTATCATGACAAGCAGAGTACATGGAAAATATTTACCTGCCACGGGCATTTTAGTACTGGAGCCAGAAAAACCCCAACCAACTAAGGAATTTGACCATGTATCTGACTGTTATACACATCTGTAATGGTTAATGTTAAGCAGCTCCTGGAAAAATAATAAAAGCTAAAGACTGAAGGGAGAAGCAGCAGATAAATGAAACTAAGAATCTCGTCACAAAAGATAAAAATGTGGCTAGAGGTTAGTGAAGGATAAGTGGAGGGAGGGGAATAATTCTAGAAAATTCCTGGCTGAGGTTTCCCATAAGGGTAAGGCAGAGATCTGCCAGCAACAAACATCCTATCTCCCAGGGTGCAGGGGGAATGAGGACTGACAGGATGGCAGGACCACAACGGGACAAATGCTCCGTGCAAGTTAAAACCAAGCCCAGGACAAGAAAGCTGTGAAGCAAGCGTCCCCACCACCTCTGGCTCCACACAGCTTGGCAGCAGAGGAATTAGAGGAATGTCTCTATTTGCAGCTGTGAGATATGAAGATAAAGTCCCAGTATCTTTCCCTACCACCAAAAAGCAAAGGTTACACTGCAACCAAAGGAAGACTTAGAAAGCTACTAGCTCATGAACAAGTGTTTAGGAAGTCTTAGAGCAGAGCAGGAAGAAGTGGCAGTGCTGTCAGACACACAGAGCACACTAACAATCACTAATTTAAAGCATTAGCAAAATGACAGCAGGTGCGGTGGGAAATCAGCAGCATCAGACTGAGGAAAAGCCCCACTGCACAGTGCTAATTCAATACTTGGCAAGCCAGACCAGGAGAGGATATTCTGGGCTAGAAAGATACCTGCAACAGATGACATTGGCAAGTGGCCTCGGAGCGGGACACCGGTCTGGAAGGTCACAGACCTGCACTCTCCAGCTCTCCCCTGCCACACCAATGCTCTCTCCAGCCATCCACTCCAGCCATGGCAGGAGGGCAGTGCTCTCGCCCCACCAGCACTCTCATCCAGAGCCTAGCAATAGAGGTTAGCATCTCAGCCATGGTCCCTGAATACTACGCGTTGCTCGTGAGGTGTTTTGCAACGCTTCAGAAACAGGAAAGCAGCAAGTCCTAAGTGACTAAACACCAAACAAAAGAAACCCTTCTGTCTTGCTAAGAGTTTAAGTAAAACAAAACCACCACTTGAGTACTTTTAAAAGAAGTGTGATCCTTGACTGCTGGTGACATCTCTGCTCCCACCCTACCTAGGAAAGATGAACCTCTTAACCTCTACTACAGACCAACCTACCTATTGTGCACATAACTTTAGTTCACCAACAGCAAACTCACAACTGAGTCTTCTGTAGCACATACCACCTGTTGAAGATAGGACCCTTTTATCTTCTAGCCTTGCCTGCAGGGACTGCAAGTTCCTTTGCTTAAGTAAAAACACAAAGGAAGGCAATTAGTCAACTTTTCCTGGAGTAAGCAGCAGGCCTAGGGTAAAATATTATCTTAATCCTTGAGTTAAGAGGTCAGACAGTTTTCTTGCACCAGATCACCCTTGCAGATGTCCATCCTACTTTTATTAAAAGACAGCTAAAGAATTCTCCACAGTTTCACACAGACCAGTTTAACCTTCTGTTAACTGCTGCTTTCTATAACAAGTCAGTTGACTTCTGGTCTGTTCCTGGGAAACACAGGAACAGTCACATACCATATTTGTTATGTCAGCTTTGCACATATTTCACTTTGTCATCCCCTTAAGTCTTTCATTCTTGGAAGAAAAGTCCAAACATTTACATTATATCTCTGTTTGAAACAAAGGCCAAATTCACTGGGAATGAGGTGGGCAGGTAAACTGGTAAGCAAATACAGGAATCACACTGAAAGAACACTGGTAGTAAGACAGAAAATTACCTTTCTAATCAGACTATTTTGTAAATTCTTGTTAATTCAGTCATTTCCTGACAGATCTTGTTCACTAGAATGACTTCTGATGAAAGATTTTACTATGCTACCCACCAGCTCCTTCAAAAAAAGAAAAGTTTCTTTGTATGATAAATAGCCTTAGTTATCTCTTTGGAGTATCAGGTTACCAATTCCAGTCCCCTTGATAGCATGAAAACATCACACTGTATTCAGGGACTGTTCTCCATTACTCCTGCTGCTCATCAGTGCTGATTCCATGACTTAAAATAGTCTCAAACACACATTAAGTAGAAGTTTTTCTCCTTGCTCCCAATGACACCAGTGAAAAGGCTTTGACTTGGAGGCACGGGTGAAGCCCAAGGCAAGCACACACAACACAGGGAGCAGTTGTTGTGAGTAAGAATGTGTCAAAAAAAAAAAAAAACCAAAAACAAACAAAACAAACAAAACAAACCAGCTAAACACCACACACACACAAAAGAAAAAAAAAAATCAAGCACCAGAGAAAACATGGGAAAAAACCACCCACACAAACAAAAACAAAACCACACACTTTGACAGGCAAGGACAAGGGCATTTCACTACTGCCGTATGTTCCTCTCCAGATGCCAGTTATTCCAGGTAGCGCTGCTAGTTAGTACTGCCAGCTACACCTTCTGCAAGGGCACATTTCAACATTTGCTATCTTGATTCCCAATATTGACTTGAAAATATTATTAGCTTTGCAATCTTCCTTCTTTCTTCTCCAGGAAGAGTTTGACATGTGCAGACATCTGACAAGTTCCTTCCTTCCTTTCCTTCATTACGCCACATAGAAGCGGGAGAAGCAAGACAAAGATCTCCAAGGATCTTAAAAGTATTTTAAAAGTACTGGCCAAAAAAAGATGCAAGTCAGTACAGAGCTTGAGGATTTGTGTTGAAGAGTACTCTTCCCTCTGTTTGCATGGAAAACCGCTTCCTTTATATTGTTCACTTAATGCTACATATTAGAGCGTACAGTAGTATCAATCTACTGGATAATCACTATACATTCACTAACTGTCAAATTACATGCACCTTTTCCACAGCTTTAAGCTTTATATGAAGAAACACAAACTGGCAACAAAATAACTACTTTCTAAAAAGCAACATAAAATGCTTTGCTCTCATTTTACTTTGGAGATGCTCACAATCAGTACAAGCATGGTAGAAGGGGGAGAAGGCAGATAAGATCTGTTGAAGGTTCCCAAACAGTCCAGTGATAAGAACAACAGACCCTCCGACTCTAAAGCCACACTGTCTCCCCACTTTGGCACAGATGCAAAACATCTGGCCTCCTAGCGAAAATACAGCCTTTCCTTCTCCCTGCTCCTGGAACTGCTGACTGATAATAAAATAAAGTTTCAAAAGGCTGTTCTGGAAACTCCAAACCCCCTTTGAATAAGGGCTTGAATACAAAATAATCAACCAACACTTCTGGAGTCCAAAAATCTTTTCGCAAAAATAACTTTCATTTAGTTCAGCTGAAACAAAAGGAAGTCGCAGCTCAAGATTAAAGGGGAATCACACGATAAAAAGAAAGCACAAGCGCTGCCTCACCATCTGAAAACTGGGTGATCTAGAGACACAGAAGGTGCACGCTGCAAACACATCAGGTACTGTTGCAGTAAGGGAAGTAAGACTGCAGGTTATACTTTGTACAGCTTTCAAAGTAAGTAAATAAATTCAAACTATGTCAAACCTGGAGCAAGGACAGAAGCTGGATAGAAGTCTGTTACATTACTCATTTCTAGAAGTTTCCCTCCTTTTTCCACTCAAAGAGATAGTAAAGCATTAAAATCTGACATTTCAAAATACCAACCAACCATCACAGCTGCCAACACTGGTAGAAGGAACTATCCTTTCAAATGTGTAACTGTCACTCCACAGAACAGAGTAATACTATAGCAGAGGATAACATTCAAGCTTACCTTTAGAGCTGCGCTGCTTGTTTGTAGGGGAAAAACAAATCCTGGAGTGCCTCGCAATTTTTCAAAGCTCAAATATCCTCTTAGTGCAACTGCGTGCTCATTTTCCAGTCATAAGGAAGATTAAACCATTTTAACTGAAACACACATTACTCTACCTACAGCACTCGCCCCAGCTCTCAAAATGTACATCAGTCTCACACAGAAAAATGTCAAGGATCTTTACAGGTTATCAGTAGCCTACTTGTAGTCTCTGTCAACATTCTTCTCCCAGCTACAGCATCTGGGACTGTGAAGAACACATAGGCCATGATTTGAAGATTCAGCTGGCAACAACAAGTTGAGACGCATCTTGCACAGTGGCACACAATATCAGAACTTAAGTAAAAACATAAATGATAACAGTTGGAATTGGCAGCATCCTAGTATATCGTCATGCACAAGGAACATTTGTAATATTTGTTAACGTGGATTAAGTTGTGGAGGGTTTCCCCAAACTCAGTCTGAAATAGCACAATGTAATTGGCTCCAATTTTAACATCACTGGTAACATTCTGGAACTAATTCATAATGTGTACTGCTACCCTTGCAGACACCTGAGTGCTCCGTAAACCATCCTACGTGTTTTGGGAAAAAAAACAACAACAAAAAAACCACACAAAAAGACCCAAACCCAAAAATCACTGATTTCAATAAATATTTACTCATTTAAATTATAGACCTAGTTTGTTACATACAAAGAGGAGACTACAGAGATGACCTTCTGCCCTCATTACCATTCTCCCCTTCTTGTGCTAAAGATAGCATATAGAGTAAAAATAAATAAATCCTCAATAGCATTAGGAATTAAGACAATCTCATGTTGAAAGATACCCTAAATGATGACCCTTATCTCTTCTGGCTGGCTGAGATGGCAGCAAGGCTCTGACCCACAGAGAAGGGGGAGCATTTAAGCCTTTGCTAGGTGGTCTCTCTGCAGTAGGCACCATTCCCAGCTGTAATTGCTTGTCAGCTCCAACTGAATGCCTGAACACTCTCGAATAGTTCAGCAAAGTATTTAAACAGATGGATGGTACAGGCCACTAGAACAAAACTCATTTTTTTTTCCTCTGGCCACGGCTCTTTTTCAGCACATTCCTTTGAAGTCCTTGCCACTGAGGAATCAACAACAGCTGAGAAACATGTGTTATCATACAACATCAGCACAGCGACAATATTGCACAGCAAGACACTTTTGTTCAGTAATCCTGGACTATAGAAAGCATTACAATGTCTTTTGTTGTGGGTAAGCCCTTTTTCCAAGCACAACAAGAAAATCAACAGATTCCCCTCCCTTATGAGTAACCCAAAAATAAAAAGGTGAAGTGGATTTCTCAAGCTCCTCCTGTCTGAAAAATGACAGTGCCTTATCTCCTCAAGTCCTCTCAGATATATTTAACACTCTCCATATTCTTTTTTACTCAGAGGTGACTAGATGCTTACAGAGATCTGACTGAATTAACAGCTCAGAGGGGCCAAATCTGCTGTTCCTGTGGCAGATGTGAGATGTCCCTATGAGCTACAGCTCAAACCCACCTTCCCTTCTCAAGCAGGACAAGTTCCATGATCACAACTTCACAGGTGATGAAGCAGCAGCACCACTTGGCAAGCACAGGCCAGTCTCCCTCCTCCCCATACTTTACACTGATCAAGTATGACACGGAGAAAGATGACATACAGTCCTCAGAACAGTTACAGAAGAAAACAAACACGAACATCCTCTCATCAGCCATGAAAATATTCTTGTCAAAACTGCGAGATCACCGTGCCCTTTGAAGGGGATTTGGAAAGATGGAAAGAATTACTTATTTATGAAACTGAATGTGAAACTAGACTAACTGTCCAGATTCAGAAGCATGGAGCTAGCTATGTGCATATTTAAGAGGACAGTAAGATATAACACGAAGCTGATGCAGTTGCCCAATAGCAAGTTTCTACAGAATCACCAAATATCATTTTCACTGGAGAGGACTACCTGCAACAGATTAGAGCCTTGCAACAAAGTTTACAGGTCTCAAATGTTACAGGAAGGTAGGCACTGTAAAGTCCCAACCCCAGCATGAAAAAAAAGTTAGGAGAGAACCTGAGCTTTCAAAAAAGCACTAGAAAACCACAAAAATTTACATTTAATTTCAAGTTAGAGATCTTAAAGACTTAAAAACCCAGGCAAAAAAAAACTAAAATTGGAAAGGAAAAAAACCCCAAAAACCAAAACACAAACATACTAATCCAATCTCCTAATTACAGAGTTGACACAAAAGAAAGTTCCCAGGAACCATATGCATCACGCTGGGGGGGGGTCCTCAGCCCAGTCCCCACAGAACTGTTTTCTACCCTGCAATTCAATGTAATAGTTTCTTTCTGGAGAGGCCAACGGGGCCCTTCAAATTCAGCTTAAGACTTAAGGTACCACAGGAAAAGCACGCACCAATATTGTCAGAGATACACAGGGGATAAAACCATTACAGCAACGTAAAAATCTTACACCACCCTCGAAATAAACGGCAGTGATCAAGAGTTCTACTTTACAACTTCTGAAGAATGAGTATTAGCACAAGCAAAGCTACCACCCAACCAGCATTCAAAACTACAGCTAAGCCAGGAGTAACACATTTACAGGTAATTGTTCTTCAAATCCTGTGTAAAAGCACTGAGATTCAGGAAGATCTCCACATCCTATGAGGTGCAGGCAGGAAGGCAGCTTAGGCAGAGGTCATACTGCCCTGGGATGGCAGAAGCTGGAACAGAACCCACCCTCTCCAGGGTCCAGCTCTGCACTTCAGCAACTAAACCTCTTTCTATCTATCTAACACTGGTCCTTCTCAGGGCTTCCCTCCACATTTTATTTCAGTTTTTTAAAAGTGATGCTCATCAACTTCATTTCACTTTTCAGAACTATTGGTGGTGTTTCCAGAAAGAGTCCAAGGTACAGCTTTAGAAGACTAAAACTTTTTGCTAATATGAATTAAGTTTCGGGGTGGGTTTTTTTTGTTTGGTTGGGGTTTTTTTTGTTCCATTTCCCCCCATCCCAAAGTTTGGCAGCACCTGGAAAGATTTTCTTTTTTTTTTTTTTAATTAATTCAAACAAGTGATCCAATTCTATTGGGCTCATGGGAGTGGGGAAGGAGAAGGATGGAGAGATTACTTAAGTGTAATAAGTGAACCACCTTAACTCTCAGCTGTCCTAAAAGGGGCATACAGCTAAACACTATGAATGCCAAGCAGTCATTGCAGTCCCCTCAGCAATTCATCACGCATCAATTAATGTTTTGCTAGAAGACACAAAAAGAAGTACCTCTAGTTTAATGTCTAGTCTAGTTTCTAAATGGATATCATCAAAACTCAGTATGAAACTGCATTTTCTCTAAAGAAAAAAAAAAAAAGTAGGGTTTATCTAATCTGCAATTTAGCCGTGTAAACTTGCGGTCTTCTGGAACGGTACCTCTCAAAAGAGGGGCCATAACACAACCAAGGTCCACACCGTTTCCTTCTGACCTAAGAAGCCGACATCTTACTCATGAACTACATATTCTCTACTGAAAAAGACACAGCTTTTTACTTTTACAACACTTAACACAACCACCCCACTACCAAACACAATTAACCGGGAGCTGGGAAGCCCTTAAACAGGTGTCTTTGCAGAAATCGTTAGGCAACTGATTTCCTTGCTCTCCCCAGCCCAGCACATCCTTAAACTTGTGATGATGACTCGAGCCGAGGCAGAAGCTTGTAAAGTCCAAACCAGACTTCGTAACCCCCATGACAGCACTTTCTGACACGGATGCGAGCAGTTCCTAGCAATTTTGTTCACGACGTATCCGCAGTTTGGGGATGGCAAGCGTGGCAGGTGCCATTCGAAAGGGGAGGCTGAAATCTGCAACCTTCCCCTGCTGCTTCTGATCTTTCCCCAGCAGCGAGCAGCGACTGAGCGCACGGCTCCGCTGGCACATCACCACCAGGGCTTCGCTGAGGAGCCGGCACACGCCGGGCTACTACAACCCCAAACCGGACCCTGGACCAGACGTTCCCGACAACGGTCCCGAGCTGCATAAAAACAAGGAGCAGAATCCATCTTCCTACCCTTT
>WUAM01000254.1:2329635-2345104 GCA_024336885.1 Actenoides hombroni | reverse complement strand
CGCGTCCTCCCCCGCTGCCGGTGGGCGGGCGGGCAGCGGTAGCAGCAGCAGCAGCGGTCGTTGAAAGGAGAGGCGCTCCAGCCTTGCTTACAAATAACGCCCCCAGCGGGGTCCCTGGGACCGGCGGCGGCAGCGGGCTGTCGGTGGGCTCGGTGCTGGGGCGAGCGGGGCCTTCCGCGGCCACCTCCGGCGGGGCAGGCAGCCCGCAGCCGGGCATCAGGCACGGCGGGAGGCGGGGGGGTCCCGCTCGGGGAGGGCTCCAGTCCCAGCGGAGCAAGACAGGGAGAGCTCTGGCTGGGCCGTAGCTTGGGGGTTTTTTATGTTGTTTTCCCTGATATTTTTCTGTTGTTTCTGGAAGAAGCAAGAATGCCTTTGGTGCTTATTTTTAACTGAGGTACAGAAAGCCAATGTTTTCTATTGTTTTCTGCTGTGGATTTTGATGATGGAAAATTCCCCGGAAAAAAAAAAAAACCAAACCAAAACAGCCCTCCAAGCATTAAAAACTCTTAAGTAGACGGCTATTTTCGGCAGAAAGTTTTGAGTAAGAAGCTTGAATCAGTTTTGTGTTTATACCACTTGGTTGGAACAGGAGAAATGACCGTCTCTAAGAACAAAAAAACCCAACCAACCAAAAAAAAAAAAAACCCTCGTAACACCTCAACCTATTTGAAAATGAACTTCAGAACTCTGATTCACCGACATTTTTCACTTGTCTACAAACACTTGCGCTGGGTCTGCTCTCAGCTACCGGCAGCAGCAGAGCGGCCGCGGGCACTGCCTGAGCTGGTGACCTTTTCAGAAGTGCCTGTGCACCTTGTTCAGAGATTGGGACACGCTGCTCGCTTACGAGAAGAATCTTTTTGAGAGAACTTTTTTTTGTTGCTTGCTTTATCACCATTTTAACAATATTTCCGTACCATTCTTCTTGGGGGGTATTGAGTGAAACATGCTTTCTCTTTTTCCTTTCCTTTTATTATTTTTTTTTTTTTAATGTCTGTATGTTTTGGTTGGTTGGTTTGTTAGTTTGTTTTTAAGTCCTGATGCTTTAGAGGAGAGCAGGGATTTGCTTCCGTGCGGCTCTGCTTTGATGCTACATGGAGAACCTTTTCCAGAGCAGACACATGCTTCAGTTTGAATGCAAGCGTCGAAACATTTGCAAGGTGTGGGTTTGGGGGGGTTTCAGCTAGGTTTGGATCTTGGGCTGTGATCACATCTTCCTTCATGGCTTTATACCACGAGGACGCATTTTTCATGAGCCTGTCTCGCAAGATGTCATGTTCTGGCTGAGGAAGTCTTTTGGACACGGACATCGCTGCGAGGTTTGACCCGTGTCTATGCCTTTTTATGCTCTTAGGTGGGAAGAGGTGCTAAGCAGTCTGTGAGAAAGACCTTAAGCACAGCATGAAGTTAGGTATGGTTAGGAAGAAATTGCAAAGATGAGGGGAATCTCTTGGAGGAACCTGTGGTTTCCATGGTCAGCTACACGCACACACCTTCGCCATAAGAAACTGAAAACAATCGGCACTGGAGGGATAGCTCTGGGAGAAAGGAAGGGTGCTGGTGACCATTTCTCCTGCAATCTACTGGATGAGATTGGTTTGCACAAAGTATTTTTTACCGTGACTGCCAAGAGTATCAGCAGACAACTTACGAGCTGGGGAAAAGGCTATTTCAGGTCGATTGTTTGTTGCAAATACTTAACCAAATAGTCCTGTGAAGGCCCCGAGAAGTACTGTGCTCCCGATACCACTGCTTCCTTTTCTCCTGAAGCCTGTAAACACAACAGGAGCTGTAAAACTCAGGGGAAGAGCCTTCCTCAAAATCCCTGCTTCACAGGGACTCTTCTGAAAGAAGGCGAGCGATCGGAGGAGCTATTGAAACTGGATGACCTGGCAAGTTACTGCCAGAAGCAAAAAAGCCTTTTTTTTTTTTCAAGGAGTTAATGGTTTACTGAAAGCGAGTACTTGATAGGTCATTGAGTGGGTATTGTTTACTGCTCCAGGTGTTCAGCAGAACTGGGAGGCAGAACATCAAACATCCCATTTTCTATTGAAACTGCTGCTTTCTATTGAAACTGCCCATTAGTTTCTCAAGCCCAGCGAGTAACTTTTATGCACTTGCTACGTAATTTCCTGTTAGAAAGTTGACATTAGTGAATGAAAATCACTCTTTCGTAGAGGAGAAACTGATGGCCATAATTAAGACTTTTCTGGTGAGGATCTTCAGAACACCCATAGCAAGACACAAAGTGTTTGGGCTCGCTCTTGGCGTGGTATTGCACTTCCTAGCTGCAGCAGAGCTTCTGTAGCTAGAAGGAGCATTGACATTTTTAATATTCAAATGTCTTTTTCCTGTTTTGTTATGAAGACACCGAAGCTAACGCATTTCTGCTGCTTCAAAATAATGCTTGTGACATTTTCAGAGTAATATTTGTACGGCCAATGTGTCCAGGGAGGGCATCCAGTACATTTTTCAGAGCTGACGTTTCGCATCAGAAATGGAACTCTTTGGGAAGGTAAGGTGGTGGTAGGATTTGACCAAGGCTACCTCTAATGTGAAAGATGCAAATGGTCATTTAAAAAAAAAAAAAAAAGAAAAAAAAAAGAAGGGGGTGTGTGGGAAATTAGCCTGCAATCCAGCCATGTAATGGGGCTAAAATTGTACAAATACACCCCGCCATGTAACGCAGCAGCCTAGTTGCTGTTTGAGCTACATGGAAAGAACTAGATGCCTTGTTTCCCCAGAAAGTTGGTTGGGAAGAAATTATGGAGTAATGCTAAATTGTACCAGGCAAAGACACAAATTTGTGCCATTATGGGATGCCTTTGCTGTGACGGTTCCTCGCTCTCAGTGCCCACCCAGGTGCTTCCTACCTTAGTTACATTATACATAATCCTAAATAATTTTTGTTTCATTCACCTTCAGTCAATTCTTCCTTCGCACATTGTTGGAGAATGGTAGGGACTCTCAGTCAGTAAAACATTTAAGCACATCCTTATATTTATATGGAAATCTTGAGGATCTGTGAGGATCAGAGACATTTTAAAGACCCATATCACTGGCTGATATTTTGGGAGGCAGATTTCTCATAAAGAACCTGCTTCATTTTTGCCAAGGAGATAATTAAAGTAACCCAGGAAGGGAGTAAGACACACTTTTGGTGCTAGCACTGAGTGTTGCACAGGGTTAGGGTTAGGGTTATACCTTATACCACACAGCTACGCACACACAGAGTCTCACACATATGCCCTTAATGAGGACAAAAAGGAGCAAATAGGCCCTTGTGCCTTTTGGTTATGTAAGTTTTCCAAGAATTATGCCTTTTTGACCAAAACCAGGAAGAGAATGTTTCTGAGGTTCCTTCATTTCCTCCTCTCGATCCATCTTCAGCTACCACTGCCCTTTCTGCTGTCATTTCACCTCGAGAAATCCAGTGTCTCGGTGGGCTCTTTAAATTTAATCCAGACTATAAAATCAGGCTCGTTGAGAACAGAAATGGCTCTGTGTGCCCAGTTACAAGTAATCAATGCAGCTTTCAGTATCATGTATTTGCAGTAAACTCTGCATGGTCAGAATAAAACAGCTCTGTCTCTGCAAATGCTTTCTTGAGAAAAAGTAAAGTGGGTCTCGATTCAGCAAATTATTTAACTGTGTACATATATTTAAGCATGTGAATAGTCTCAATGGGACTGCCTGCATGATCAAAGAGATGTGTGTGCCTAAGTACTTTGTTGAAGCTGTTCCATAACAAATAAATCTGAACTGATACTCAACAAGCAGAAAAACAAGCTAATTTGGAGTGAGATTAATTTATGTCCTGCAGTGTATTTGCTTAACTTTAAAATGAACATTTCAAGAGGCTGTTTTTTGGTTTGTTTGTTTGTTTGTTTGTTTTTTAGATAGAGCTGCTGCCTGAAATTCAGGGGAAGCAAACAAACATCAGATTAGAATTTAAGTTAAGTGCGTTCTTCAAGCTCTTTCTTCCTACTTTTATTATTCTCTTCAGTTAATATTTATTTCTTGGGGCCTGAAGAGCAATAATTCCTGCTTGTTTCTCCTCCAGGCTTTCTAGATCTTGCCTTATTATTTGCTGTTTATTGAGTATGAGTGACATCCTGCATTAGACATAGAGAAAAATGCAATCTCTGTCTTAAAATAGTTGACATCCAAAAGACTGATATTCCAAGGTGTGGAATATGTTCAGTTTTCATTTTGCACAGTAGACTCTGGATGCTCCCAGAGACTTGCAGATTTCAAAACTCACTTCCACGGAAGAAATCCAAATTAGCTCAAACAAAGAAACAAAAATTCCTGACCAAATTCATCTCCCTTCTTCCTGACATGGCCACATGTTAACTCACATTAATTGGAGAACTAGCCTGGAGTAAGTAACCAGGGCAATCCTATACTCTTATTTTTATTGTTGGTACCAGCAGTAATACTTGGTAACTCTCCCAGTTCTTGGTTCCAGCCTAAACACTGTATGAATGTATTCAGGGATAGTTGCAGTTCTGACAGGCAAGATAAACATTACTCACGAGTATGGCTCTTCTGTTTAATGCACAGGAATCAACTAAGCCTGGTTCTATCTGTTAATCAATAAATGGCTCTTTTCCTCTGTTTTTCCTTGATTAATAAAAAGTCATCTCCTTCCTTCAGAGAGATCTGAGTTCAAGTTAGAGGAATATGTTGAAATCTATGGGGGGATGTTTCAGAGAAGTGAAACACTGCCAGCAGACCTCACCCCTGTGCATTAGCCTTGAGATTACAAGATCCAGATGAATACCTATGAACCAGGTTTCGAAGTTTTCACTGGCCTGTTTAAATCAATAGTTATCTGGCATGGTCAGTTGTAAACCATAATTTTTGAAGTACTTTTCTTAAAGTTGTGTCTTCGTTAGATCATTGCTTTGGTGAGAAAAAAAGTAAGTTTGTAGTTCTCATGGTTACAAAGAAAAGCAAGAAAGGGGTGAACCTTGACAGTTCCAAAAGCGAAATGCAAATAAGAGGAAATCTTAATGTCATATGATATGGAGGAAGAATTTACCCATATTAGTCTTCAGGCATTTAATTTTGATGTGAATGGCAACTAAATGCTTTGCCTATTAAGTTTTATGCAGGTACTTTGCATCATCTTTTTGCCAAATCCTGGCAAGAAGTATAAATCAAGCAATTTAAAAGAGAGAAAATGACTTACTATAGATCTGATAAAGCTTGTGAGATACCAGCTAAAACAAATAAACATCCCTATAGGAACTTGCATCCATCTTCCCTGGAGAAACTGAATGGTGACAGTACCACAATACTAACCAAGGACTGAGAAACCATCAGCTGCCTAAAATGAGTCTTCTGTCGAAGAGTTGGTTTAGTATAGAAAAAAACCTCACACCTTAAAAAAATCCAGTGATGGGGACAAAAACATTTGACTTAACTAGAAGTGAATGACAAGAAAGAGATTTTAATTTGGAAACATGGAAACGTGCACTTGCAATGGGCATGATATTTAATGTGGGAGTTGATTTGCTTGATGTCTGGAAATCCTTCTCTGATAAAGGACATTTAGACAAAAATATTCTTTTATAATACACAAAAAGTTTGTAAAATCTTTGTGATTCCAATGCTTGCTTGTTTGTTTTTCCTGTAAAATATAGAAGAATCCCTCTCTCTCCAGGTGTGATACAAAGCTTTAAGATATTAGGAAGTCCCTCTGTGAAGCTCACAACCCAGCAATATTTGAAGGGCCTATCATGGTCATATTGATCATGATTTAGCACAAGTGTAAGGTATGGCTTTATGAACAATATATGTAAATACACTTATAACTCTATTCACTTTCAGTTTATAAATCATGGGTTTGTAATCCTTCCATAAAGCTGGCAAAAAGTATGCCAAAAACCATGCATGCTTTCTTACTATGCACAGATTTCTATCGTACATGTGAAAAGAAACAGTAAACCCTTTCACGTTTTGCCCTTGTTAATACATTCTAAAACCTCTATTTTTCCTACTGTTCAGTACTTCTCCATCGAAAATTATGGCAATTACCCGTCCCCTGAAGCAGCAAAATGAAGTGTAATGTATGTTCAGATACACAGAGTGCAAAATTTCAAAAATACTTCAGTAATTCCAGATCTTAAGCCCCATTTTCATAAGTAAGTTAGGGCCAGATTTCCAAAGCCTTTGGAAAATGCAAATAGATGCCTAGAAGGCTTTCAAAAGCACACATCAAAATGGAGAAGGGAAAAAAAAAAACAACAAAACCAGAACAAAGTATCGCTGCTGAGGTTTCCATGTTAAGAAGTTTGCATGGGAAAAAAAGAATTGTTTTTTTACTTCTCATGGATTTTTTTAAAAGCTTGGGAATAAACACTAAAACATCACTGTACAACAGATCTTCAAAGCTTCCTAGCAAATCTGTTGCAGCACAAATTGGTGCTTTGTTTTGCAAGGTCTGTATTTACCATGAATTCAGCAGATTAATTTCTTTGTTGAAAACAGTTGCCCCGTTGTTTTGTACAGTCTTTTTCTCAGTCTCATTCCTCGCTTTTGTGGTCCATCAGTTGGGAAACATGAGAGGGCAAGATATGTGCTTTCAACAAAGAACTAATTTCCTGATCCTTATGACCTGAGTGTGCCAAGCTTCCCTACGGAGAAACAAATTGGATGACTATTTTAGGATAATTGGGTAGTTCAATGCCTTACAAAAAGTTATTGGAAATCAGAGTTGTGAAAAGCTCTTCTCTGTCTTTACCTGTAGTTGCCTCTCATCAAGCACTTCAGTTTGGAGAGATTTCGGGTTTTTGTGTACTTCAGATACAACTGAAAAAGAACAAAGAGAATAGCAAACACAGGTTTATGAGACCACTTCAGATACGTACATTATAGACTGGTTGTTATTGGGATTGAGGTTTTCTTCCTACTGCTTTTCTTGTCCCTTCTCCACTTCCTTTTCCATGGTGTTTTTTGAAGTCCAAAATCTTCAGAAGTCCTGTGCGCCTGTGTGACGCCCCATCCACAATCACATGGTATTTACAGGTCTCTGCACATCCTCACTGGATTAGGGGGGGTTTGTTTTAAAATTTTAAGGACACGTATCTTGGCTTCTAATATCTACTGGAAGTACTTAGTTTACTGGTGAATCAAGGTGAGAGATTTTTACTGTCCATTCGTGCCTCGTGTTCTTCCTCCAGCACACGAATTTTGAAAGTTTGTTGTGCAACATCCTAATTCCTTGTTCTCCTTGAGGCACCCTACACTAGCAGCACTGATGGATCTGATCAGCCACGCAGGAGCGTGTGGAGTCCCAAACTAGGGGAGGCTGTGCTGGGACAGGGTGCTGACCTGCAGGGTCCCTGAGGTGCTCCACAGGAAGGTTTCCCACTGCCACCCTCCCTCCTAATGCCATGCACAGGCTGGCTAGGTGGCCTGACGCAGCCGCCTGCTTCTACCTCCACATAATCCACATCTGGGCTGATGTTTCCTGGCCGAGGAGAGAGTAGAGAGCTTTGTTGATAGCTCTTAAATGGGCCGCCAGAGATAATGAAGAGTAAATCTGTTTCAGCAACTTTCACTTGAGCAGACCTGATGATAGAGACTCTAAATGAGGTAAAGCTTACACTGCTTCCAGGTTCATAATAGTTTTGTGGATGGGTGGGAACTCTACCCAGGAGTTGAGCGGAACAGTTCTAGGAAGGCACAGATCTGAGTTTCTCTTGGATCAAACGTTCTCTTGCATCAATCAGGTCGACACATCTTTCTACAGGCTGTTTTCTGCACAGCCAAGACTCAGTCTCACAGGAGCATAAGAAAGGTGCATTTTCCAGCATCCTGATATAAGGGAGAACACCTCACCTAGACTAACAGAAGACTAAGGTATGGATACACTCATGGGAGTGACTGAAGTATAGTAGAGAGATACCCAAGCCATTACAGACATAGCTGTAACAGTAGTGTTGTAAAGTCAGGACTGACCTGTGATCAGGACTAGCTAATTTAACTTTCTGGGAAATAAGCTGAACACAGTCTACTCTTTTCTATATCAGGGAAGTGTTTTAGAGCAGTTATTTAAAACTGCAGGTGTATTGTTGAATATCAAGCCCATTCTGGCCCAGCCAGTTCCCTTTTTATGGCTCCACAAAACCACATCATTTTATAACTGGGAAGAATTGGTGAGCTGCACAGAGGTCTCAGAGGAGGGGTTGTTGCTACTTCTATTCCGTCATGGTGGTGGTTGTCTAAACTCCCACCTAGGGGTGGTAAGGACTGCACACCTCTATTGCAAAGAGTTAGGAATTCATCTTACAGAATACACAGGTCCCCTGACGCATTCCTAGAAGAAGGAAAAGCAGAGTCCTAGTAAGAGTAACTTTCTTTCTGAGACTCTCTGGTGGTGGTTAAAGGCAAGCGGCACCCTCTCCTGAATGTAAATCCACAAGAGAGCTCAGACAAACAATAATTTTTTATTTTTTTTTTTCCCGAGAGAAAATATCACACTTATACGTGAAAACATAACTACAAAAACTCTGAAAACATTCATGCACATAACTATAATGCCTGAAGAAGTGTAATTTTAATTTTGGGTCCAGGGCCACATTCTCAGCATTGCTTTGAAAAGACCTATAACAATTTATACTAAGTGAGGATCTGGTCTATAATTTCCCATACCAAGTGAAAATGAGCAGCGTTTTTTTTTCCCACTGCTCCTTATAACCTGAAGTACAACCCTTCAGTGAACAGATTGATGAATATTCCAGTGTCCTGAACATGATGGATTTTAATTTCTTATTAGGAGAAGCAGAGGAAGAGAGAAAGTAATAGCATTAGAGAGAATGGCTCTGTTTGTTTTTTTAAGTACCTACTTTTGCCTGGTAGTCTGCTATGAAAGTGAATTTCCTTGAAATCTGATTATTGATGTACCTTTTTTTTATTATAACTTTTATGTCAAACAGCTCACCAATGTAGTTCCTCAAGAGAGTATGAAAGCAGAAAAAGAGCTGTAATGCTAAATGGCAGGGAAAAAAAAAAACGTATGAAGTATAGGTGGCAAAAAACCCAACAAAATAGTTTTGTTAAATTATTGATGTTTTTCTAAAGAACTCAGCTGTAAAAGGAATCTCTCGTGTGACATGGTAGAAATTCAGGGTAGAAATTTCCAATACAAAGACATGATTTCGTTTATGCACTAAACCTTTCTATTGAAATGTAAGTATGGAAGGTGTGAGTAACACAAGCACAGCCCTCTGACACTAACTGGATCAATAGTGGGTATATTCTTCATTGCTGTGAAATCACAACTACAAGTTGCTTTCAAGGGTCTGGTCAGTAAGTAAAGGCAAACAGTGTGCCAAGCAGAAAAGCAGTAAACACACAGTAAACTGAATGAGGGCAATTTTTATTCTTTCAAGCAATAACAAGTAACCTCTAAGCTCTCCGGTTTTCTGACCTGTCCCTGACTTCTGCTGTTTGTTTTCTTTTTTCATGTCACTCAGTTTGTGTCATGCATAAATAAAAAGATTGAATGAGCTTTTGTTCCTTATCACTTTTAATTTTTGTCTACAAGCTGTAGTTACAGACAGCAGAGTTACAGGGATTGTAATACTAAGGAAAGCTGAAAAACAGATGGTCTTGAATAAAACTGACTTTTTTAGGTATTGTACCAGAAAAAGGTTTCTTAACTAATGAGCCAGCCTTTCAAACAAAGACAGAAACAAAAGTCAGGCTGCTAGAAGGTAATCATTCTGTTTATCTATGCTGTACAAACACTGCTTGTAAAGCAATGATAAGCCCTTTTTACTTAGATAACACAGCAGATCCAGGCAGCTCTCTGAGATGCTGTGCAGATCTCCCAGTTCAAAAGAGGCTCTTGCCTAGATTCAGGTGGGAAATGTTTTTACAGGTGGTCCAGTGAATATTTTAGAAAAGTCAACAAATTTCTTGTCCTACAAATTTCTTGTCCTGGTCTGTATGAGATTTGAATACTGGTGTGTGCATCCCCATTCCTCGGGAAAGGACAAGAGGAGAACAGATTAGAACTCCTTGCTCTTTTTGTTTCAGAGCAGGAATGCCAGCTGGGGTCTTTTTGCCTCTGCTTATCGTCTGTCTGCAGGGCCCAGTTATTTCCCTCACCTCAGCCTGACTTCATTTCCCTGCCAAGCAAGTGGGCTGGCCCACATCAGTGAGAAGGGGCATCAAGGGGCTGATGCCCCGTTTTGCTTCTGCACTTTGAGCAAGGACAGTTTAACCTTGCTCTGTATTCCCACCGATTGTCTTCTTGCAGTCCTTGGGGTTCTCTGTTTTTAAGCACACCACAACTGAGGAACACTGTTATAAGGTGTGTCAAAACGTACGTTTTTAGATTGACTAATGGATGTTTTCTGACAAACACCTCCCCCCAAGTCTTTCCTGTTAATCAAGACCTTCTTCGCTGCCTCTAATTATAGGTGCTGGGGGTCTGCTCCATCTCAACTTTCCTTACACAGGATGGCATTGAAATCAGAGGCACTTTGGACAAGCAAGAAGAGTTCCTGTAGGCTGTAAAATGAAAAGCCCTTGTTACTTGGAACACATGGAGAGAGGTAGGTCGACTACAGGGAAATTTTGTTTAGACAGAGTTTTGTTTCTTAACAGTGAGATGATTATGAAGATGATCCTGTTTGTTATTTGCCAGTTGTGTCCTGCTGTGAAACTGCTTTTGTTTTCTGAGGGCTTTTTTGGGTTTTTTTTTCCACCCAAAGGCAATCTTCCTAAAACAATGTTCGTGTCCCTGTTTCACACCAAACTTTGGGGGAAAGTTTGGCAAAGTTGCAGACTTATTTTTGCCTAGTACTGTGTGAATATTTCACTGTGTGAATAAGCCAAAGAGACCTACCATGAAAACAAGGTTTTAAGTAATTTTGGGACAAAATGGGGGGTGGTTTTCTCTCTTCCGGTATTAAGTGTTTGTAAACTTCAAAGGAATAATAACCTTGAAAAAAAATTACAAAACCAAACATTGCTTTGAAAAAATCAATGCTTCAATGCTTTATTTCAGAAATGCTACAATGAAGCATCTAGGATTATTTCAATTTTTTCTTGCCTCTTTTTTTCTTTTTTGTCCCAGCACAAGCAATTTGTGGATATCCACAAGACCCAGTGTCCTCAGGATTATGCTGGTATATTTTCCACGAAGAAGGATGAAGTGTAAATAGCTCTCAGAAGAGCTTCATTTTGTGTGTGGTACTATGGACCTCCACTGAAGGAGAGGGCAGGTTGCATATCTGAGCAAGGGTTCCTTTTTCATTTGTTCTCTCACGGTGAGTATTCGTTTTCCAAGTGGGTGAAAGGGTGCTGCCACTGATCATGCCATGGGAAAAGCCTGCACAAACAGACTGCAGCTGAGGACCGTGCCACCAACAGCAGGGCTGTTGTCCCTCTGAAGCCTTGGTGGGTGTCCTGTGGTTCATTGCCTCAGGCATTCCCCTGATTCATGGCCTCTTGGACCAGGTACAGCCTACCAGGGAATTGTACTTCATGACAAACAGCTATGCTTGGCACGGTCCCAAAGAAGAGATGCTAGGGACCTGTGATTTAGCAAAGGGGCTGAGGGATGCGAAGTGGTGGCCTCTTCTGTGAATCTCCTGTTCAATGTGTGACACTTGATAGGCCTCGTTATCTCAGGGCTAAGACAGTGTACAATTATCATGTTGGCTTTCAGGAAACATTTCACCTTCTCTACTCTTTCTTCAGCATTTGGCAGTAGTTTCAAAGCCCCAGCACGTGATGATTTGTTTCGTTACATGGCAGGCTAATGCAGGGCATCAGCTGAGATGTCAGGGAAACGTTTTTCACTCAGTACCATGAACATTCCTAGAGTGTCAGCAACCCCCAGCGCTTTCTGCTGAGTGAATTTATGTTTCCATCTTCCTAATTTGTGTAGACACAGAAATCCTCCAGACCAGCATTAGTTTTCAAAGCTGTTGAGAGAAAATAAAATCAGGTACCCTTCCTACCTGCCTTGTGCATGCACCCTTTGTGACCTCACCTCCGCATAACAGAGAAATCCCTCTGTTTAACAGCCACCACACAGGAAACTAGTGTGAGTGTCAGACAGCTCCGGCCAAATGATTTCTGCCTAGAGTCTCCAAAGAAAACTCTGCACATCTGTAATATATTTATGGCTCTGCTTACTCATGATTTCTCCTCCCTGTGGTCTCTTTTAATGAAGGGTATGAAAAATTAAACTCCTTCTTAGACTCCAGCAAACTGAGCAGAGCTAACAAATGAATGGTATGTTCCTCAAACACCATTACACTGGTTGACAAATTTACATTGATATGTGGCATGGGATCTGTTACGACTTCCCTGCAACCCGTAACGTGCTCAGGGCCAAACGGTGCCTCCTGTGACTGAGTGGGACTCACGTGAGCCCCACGCTGTGACTGAGGGCAGTTTTAGGGCCCTTAAATGGGTAATGCTGTTTGTGCAGCAGTAAGAATGGCTAAGTAAATTAACAGTGCATAACTCCAAAATTAAATTTTTTAACTCCTCAGCAGCAAAATAGTCCAGAGAGGGGATGTGAACACCCCCCTTATGAAGCAATGAAAAGGGAAGGTTGGAACTGTTGTTCTCAATGTTGTATCTTTAAAAACCATAAATCTCCTATAAACTGGAGGCAAACCATTCAGTCATTTCAAGGTGGATATAACTATCATACACTGTGAGTTACATAAGACCTGTCTTTGGTTAAATTCATTTAAAAGGATACCATCAATTTAAAGATTACATTTTCCTGGGTCATTAAAGCTAGGCACATACTAATTTATTAAAAGGTAATGTATTATATCTAGGAAGAGATAATATCTGCCAGAAATTCCAGGGAGGCTTTAGAGTTCTTGCTGTGTTGAGTCAAGCTGATAACTGCATGCGGTGAGACAGCTGCATTAATGGAGCTGCCCGTTCATCGAGGAAAAGGGGTGCAGTGTGGCTGCAATAATCATTTGAGAAGGTAGCATGGAGAGACACAGCAGTGGAGCCTACACAGAAAAAAGGTAATGCACCAAACCTTATTTACTGGGTAGCATTGCAACACATCACAGAAGCGGCTGCTAACTTCACTTAGTATGTGCCAAATGCTGTCCAGCCATTTGAAAATAAAAAGCTCCTGTGCCGAAGAGCTTTTACAACCACAATGTGCAAAAAACCAGTGTGGATGCCCCGTCAAGTAACTAGCCTCTCAGGAGATTTGAAGAAGGCCTGCAATGTAAATAACCCCTTCATAAATTATCTCTTGGTAGGCGTTTGCAGTTGAAATGACCTGGCTGGGATTATGAAGGTGCCCAGATCACAGTGGCTGAGGTGGAGGGAGCACAGCTGTGTTCTCAGCCTGCGTGATGTCAGCAAAGAAAATATGTGAGCAGCAATTTCAGAAGTCAAACCTGAAGGCTACACAAGCTCCATCAGGGAGAGGATGAGTCACTGAGGCTAATCACTTGGCTGGGGAGTGAGATGCTTCAGTGTAACAGGCATTAGAGGAACAACATGCTGGAAATCCATAGCGTCAGCAAAGAGGCAAGGTGAAGATGTGAGCTGGAGGAAGGCTGGTCCTTCAGCCTTGCTCAGTGCACTGGGATTATCCCTGCAGATCCACTACTTTCAATGAGAAACTCTGAGAGTAGAGCTGTTAAATAGAAAGGGGGAATGAGGGGCAAAAAATCCCTGTTGGGATCAATGCAGAATTGCAGAGGTTGCTGCAGCAATACAGGAAGGACCTGGATGGAGATAACCATGACAGAAAACCTATGACTAAGAGTGAGGAGGAAGCAGCAAAGGCTGATGATATGAGACAGCAGCATGAGAGGCCCTGGAAGTTGGTCTCAGCTTGAACTTGGCCTCTGCACCAGCTAGATTGCGTAAGCGGGGAAGTTCCTGCCAGCACCTTGTTCTGGGGATGGGAGACAAAGGCTGGCAGGGAGGGTATCACTGTGAGGGACTTTCTCTTATGGCCAGGTAATCTGTGCAATGATATCCCTGATGTGAATGCCAAACCAGGCTAGAGGGGGAGGGCTGAGATAGGAATGTGAAGAAAACATGCTTTATGCTGAAATTGTTCTGTTAATTATTGCAATTCTAAGCCCGTTCTAAAAATTTAAAAGTAACACCCTCAAATTTCATCATTAAGTGCCCTACCTGATGTCCACTGTTTTGAGACAGCAGATCATTTCCAAATCTTTGGCTCCTAACCAGCACCCTCAGCACAAACCTTTTCCCCAAACATTCTGGTTTTAACCCCTGAGAGGGTCTGGGAAACTCCAATATGTTCTTTTCCCAAAATCAGGAGGAGCTCTCTCTGAAAACTGAGAGCTGGAATGCCAGAGAGTGGGAAAGGCATGTCCCAGAGGTCAGAGCAAAGATATTTTCCTACAAGATGTGCTCTAGGCTTCACCATCCCATCCCACCCCCAGCCTCCTCCTGCCCCACCTAGGAGCGGGAGGAGCAGGGAGGCAGGGTTCAGGCAGCTGGCCAGCAACAACCCAGCAACAGACCCTGACTCAGAGTGTGAGCAACCTTGACTTTCCTGGGGAGATTTCCTTGAAAGGAGTGATTTGGCCTTAGGCATAGGAGCTGAAAAGGAACACCACGAAATCATTTGTATTCAGGAATTGCTTGCTTTCCTTTTGCACAGATTTGTTTTTAAGGATGAGCCTCACATGCTCATCTTCTGGTGTTTAACAGCTTTTCATGTGAGAAACACACACGGGGAAATTAATACTTCCAGTTTCTGAATTGTAAAATTTCAGAGGAACTGAACGTGCACTTTTCAGTGTTTGTGTCAAGGTATCTTTGGGGCTTTGAAACTAAAATCTCCGTTCCTGATTTCTAAAAACATTGCCTTCGTTGCAAAGTTTTGATCTGAGCACAGAATCTGAACTGTGTTTTGGGCTCCAACTTGAGATGGATTTGTGGCTTAAAAAAGAAGGTTCAACTTCACCTCTTCCCTACTTTTTCCATCTGTGAATTACTGTTTTTCTTCCAGCAGAGCTTTATAAACATTCAAGCAAAAAGGCCTTGGAGAAGGATACTGTTATACAACTGCTAATCATTACTATTCTTCTATTGTATTTGGTGACGTAAGAAAGTCCAAGCCAGATGCCTTAAAATCTGAGGAAATGTCTGCAAGGCATCTTTGTGGTAACACATGGGTGCAGATTCCATTCATCATTTCCTTGACAGTTTAACTAACTACTCCCAAGCCAAAAAAGATCACTGAAATCCCTTCCAGAAATATTAGTTGAAGGACAGGAACAAGTCACTAAAAGCTCAGGCAGCCTGTATAATTGGAAATACCAAGGCTCATGGACTATCAGGAAGGGGTCTGCAGACAGTAATCAAAAAATCCTAGCTTGCTATGCATAGGCTTAAATTCTATATGCAGGGATGTACACCTCCACTGGAAAGAAAAGAAAAAAGAAAAGAAAAGAAAAGAAAAGAAAAG
>WUAM01000254.1:2312248-2322521 GCA_024336885.1 Actenoides hombroni | reverse complement strand
GGGGATGGGGGGATGATAATCAGTACCCCTAAACCCGAAAAAAGTGGATTTACTTCCCCCCCCCCCCCCCCCGAAGAGTTTTACAATTCACTTTCTCACGCTTGTTCACAATCTAAAAATAATTCTCTCCTTTCGTCAAATCATTAGCAAAACCACACTGCAGTACACTGCACCTAGTTATTGACATTCTTAGCAATATAAACACTGCTGCAGAATAACTGCCTGACCGCTTCTGCCAGGCAATCAAATGCCAGAGCATATATATTCATTCCACTGATAGAGCAATTAATTTTTAATTCCCCCACGCCTCTTTCTACACCTGCCTGAAAGATGCAGAAATGCCTGGAGCCAGAGGAACTGCGTTGATTCTGCTACCTTAGCATCTGGTCTATCATTTGATAAGTCTGGGCACCAACATCCTTTCTGAACAACGCAGGTGCTGCAGAGGCAAAAGTAGAAGAGCCTAAAATAAAAGGCCCAGCTTTATATTCTTTGGATTTCCTGGTGATAGGAGGGAGGAATTTTGTTGTTATTTAGATTCACTATGAAGTGAATATATGCAGTAGATTTCCCAACAGATAAAGGGAGAACTGTTAAACAATATTATTCTTAATTAACACTAGGTGAGCATTTTGAGGTCTCCATCAAGCTCAGAATCTCACTCTGCTGGGCTAGGTGAGAAGGCATTCCTTGCTTTGAACAGATTAAAACCTAAAGAAACCGGAAAGTCATCATCAAGGATGGTGCTCTTTTCTCAGACAGATGAATTAGATCTGCAGAAGTCCTGTGTCCTTCTCCACAAGATCACTCCTTTTTCCAGAGATTCTTTCAATAGTAAGACAAACTTTTCTTCTTAGCAGTTCTGTACACACGATCTCTTCTTTGGCAAGTGCGTTCCTTAATGTGCCAATTAAAATATTTCAGTTACCTTTGGCCCTCTCGGTTTATTCAGAGACCTCAAAGTACATCAGCATACACACAGTAATAACCGATAAGGGAATAAAGTTATAAACAATCCTAATTTGTATTATGCTGGGTACATCAAAAAGCTACTTTTCCATAATCCGCTTACTGCCTTTGTAATCCTCACGCAAGACCTCGGAAAATCTCCCTAGAGCATAAAGATAGAAAAGAATCAAAGAGGGAGGGGAAAAGGGAAGCACATTTAATAATTGAGGAAAATCTCATTTGAGCAAAGGCTAATCCGTAAGCACATGAAGCTTCGTATGGTTCCGTGTAAAGGCTCCAAATATGACTAGATTGGAGAAAAGGAGTTGTGTCTAGCAGATCTAGATTATACATTGAGCATCTGGACACGGACAGTTTCATGGACCTTGGGAAAACCTGAGCCTAGGATGGAGGGGCTTTACTATAAAAGGTATACAAGGAAGCAGACAGAGCTAAAACAGCTTTAACCCACCTCTCAGCTTCAGAAAACACCAGTTTTTCATTTGGTTGCCCTAATACTGAGAACTCATGGCTTTACTTCACATGGGGGTCTCTCCCATATTTCTGCAGGTCACGCAGTTCCTGGGACACAGACTAGTAGGTAGGTTCTGTTAGCCCCCTGAGTGCCAATGTGCTAAACAAATACCCGGTGTACAAAAAAATAATGGACTTAAAGGGGAGTACAGATCCATACCTGTCGTTTGCATTCAGATAGCTTTAAATATATCCTGAGTCTCTTCTCCTTTATTTTGGGGCTATTACATTGTTTTCTGTTATTTTCTATATAAATATGCTTTCATAACCATTTCTATCGAGCTGCACTCATGTGGAGGGTCCAGCATGCTGTAGAGATGCTGAAGGCACTGCACATCCATTGCACAGAGGATTGTGCATACATGGTAGTTCTGATGCAATCAAGATGTGTAGGACCCACTGGGAATGTGTTATAGAGTGTAATTGTACACACGCAGTCACCAACTATGCAGCATAGTCAAATGTTAGACAGAAACAGAAATACTTTTCTGACTCAGTTCCTGGAAAAGCAACGAGATCCTAGGAATATGTCTGAACTCCCCTTTTAACCTATGAGATAAAATTTCTGGCTAGAAAATCTGGCCACATCCAAGAAATGCAGGCGTAAGTAGGGTAGTCCTACCCAAATCATATCCTGAGCTCCCATGGTAGGAAACCAATTCAAATAAAAGGGGGATCAGTCCAACTTTCATCTGTGTGCTCAGACACGCACACAGCAATAAAATGCTGGGCTACGTTCCTTGCTCAGTACTATTGCTCCTAGTAGTAAAACCACACCCAGCAGGGATGGAAGAAGGAAAACCAGCCACAAAAGGCAAACAACAGGCACAGAAGTGACTGAAGCCATTCTAGGGACAATCAAGTTCTGGCAAGTGTAAGGTTCCTGAGCAGGCTCTGGGGACCCTACAGACTCTGCTGACCTGGCAGACCCTGTAGCATATCTCTGGGGGCAGCGCTGGTGTTGCTTTTGTTTTCCCCTTCTTGTAAGGGTTTGCAAGTAAAGGCCTGTGATGAAGGCAGCTTCTTTTTCTTTTAATGAGGTCTCCTTGAAAGCAGAACACATGCTTTTTCAGCTTTGTAATTCAGAAGTATTTTAATTCTGTAATGGCATTTATTCTTCAGGCTGTGAATTGACCATAAATAGTTCTTTGGAAGGAATTGCTGTTGGGAACTGTGGTATTTATTAGAGACAAGTCAGATAAAGTACCTTAGGCTAGACTGCAGCCCTTTTGGTCTCTGTTCATAGCAGAAAGGAGGCTGGGAGGATCTGAGAGGATGTCCCCACCAGAAAGCATGTCACTACTTCCTCACTGCATGGGCAGCGTGGTAGGGCTGGGAGAAGGAATGAGAATGACCTGTGCACACTGTGGACCAGAAACCAGTACCCCAGAAAATCTGACAGCATCCAAGTGAGTGTGCTGTAAGTCACAGCAGCTTCTTGTACTTAGATCTAGAGGAGCACCTCTACTCTGCAAAGCAGAAGAGGCATCAGTACTGCCCTCGCACTCTCCAGTGCTGTGCCTTCTCTGGTCCCAGCGTTGAGGAGCATGGTGCAGAGTATTGCCCACCATATTGTGTGCTCTCCTTTCATCAGCATCAAAATGTTCCATCATAAAACTGCCAGGGGCAGTGCGGGCTTGTGATGCTGCTGCAGGGTTGCTGGGACAGGGACTGATGACCCCAGGTTGGGTTGAAACGTGGTGCTGGGCTGTGGGCAGGGTGATGGGAACCCTGGGAGAGGTTGGACAGGGGCAGTCATGGATGGCAGTACCCTCAGGCACCTGATAAAAATCGATTGGTGTAAAGTCTCAGGTTTGCATTCATTGTAGATGAATTTATCTACCAACACAAATGTTCTGTGGTGGAGATTCATGGATGAGCCTTGGTGATGTAGGAGCACATGTGCCGACAGAGCTCAGCAGTGCACAAGCCCTGAGTGAAGGCATAAAGTAATCATGGTCACTGCTTCAGGTAGCCCTATTTACAGACATCTAAAAATAGCAGTGACTGAAACAACCTGCCTTCAGTTAACACAGAGTCTGGAGTTCTCCTGCACATACCATGGTCAAAACAGTTCTCAGCTCTTGGAAGTCACTGATCAGACACTTCTTCAGAACCTTTTAAAGTTAATAACACTCTTTATCCTCAAAGCAGGCTTACTTAATTGCAAGTTGATTTTGCTGTACAGTCATTTTGACATCTACATGTACTACCTCATCTTTATGCAGTCCCACCAGTGAGCTCCGTAGAGTGCAAACACTCTTTGGTTACAGAAATGATTGCCTGAGCTTTGATGTGTTGTAAGCATCACCACCTTTCACATCCAGAAAGGCACAAATCAATCAAGGTGAATATGCTGTCTCTGATTTGAGCTTCCCATGTACTTCACTAGTTTAAGCTTTTACAGTGAACATAGCCCCACAGAAGCAGCCATGACACAGAGGAACTAAAAACATCTGAACTGTTTGTCTCCCTGGATCAAATCCTAAGCCGCTTTGCATGCAGGTATTGGCTTGAAGACTGATGCAGCAGTCTCTCTATACAGCAAAACTGTTTTGAAGGCAAAACAGCCTAAAAGTCAACCCATCTACCAATAAGGGTGTCATTTTTTTTGTTACTTGGAGAAAATACATAACAATGATTACCAGTGTGAGTGTCTTCTGCTTATTAAAAATAAATCCCATTCCGTCTTTCCGTCCCATTCAAGAACTTTCTAAAATTCTTGTCTAACAAAAGGGTGACTGGTGTGGGATGCAGAGTGTTTCTATTTTCAGCTTTATAGCTATATTTGCCAGTCTTTGAAGTGCTTTGAACCAGGAACAGATGGATCTTCCATCAGCAAAATGAGAAAGATAGGTGGCGCATAGTCATTGAATTAAGAAGCTTTATTGCTGCCCATAATCACTGATTGGATATTATCTAATGGCAGAAGAAGAGATATTGTTAACATATGATGGTTTCAATTTCAAGTATTTTTAGGAGATGCATCAATTGAAGCAGTGATTAGACAGAAGTGGACCAAAACCATCAGTTGATTGCTTTTAGATGTTACAATCTCATTCTAAATTGAATGAAAACAAGTCCATAAATTTATTTGGCTGTAATTTCAGACTGCTCATATGTTATGATCTTGTTTTGTTTAGCAAACATCAAAAGGAACTGATTTATGTCAAATCACCAACACCCATTTCTCCCCCACATGAATAATTCCTGTAGCTGATTTCTACTGGGAAAGAGAAATACTTTTAATTTCTATAATATGCCTAGTCACAGTTTAAAGCAATTAGCTGCATTTAGGATGCTTCAGAATATTTTCTATTCTTCTGATAGGTCAAGGAAACTAGCCCAGCTAGATCTGCTTTGAAAGAGACATTATGAACACGTCCAAAGTAGTGTATACAGCTGGGTTCAAGTGCTTCCTTTCCAAGGTCTTTGTTTTGGTAGGAAATGATGATAGAGACTAATGCCTGTACACATTCATCAAAATGGGTATTTTCTGGACTGCCTATTCGAACAACGCCTCTGCCACTGTTTCCGGTCAGCATCCCCAAGGCTTACAGCAGATGTTTGTTTGAAGGGATCTCATCCCCACTGTTATTTGGAAAGTCCATTTGGAAATAACAGCTCAGCCACGGAAAGCAGAGGCAACATTATCAGAATCATTTACCCCGGACAATCCAAATTAAATCCCTGAAGGAGAAGAACATCTAACCACCACGTCCATTAAAACTATTTTGGGGAAGTGCTACGAAATAAATGCGTTCATGTTCTGCAGATCCCTTTGTCTTTCCTTCCCAATGCTCCTAATAGCTTTTCAGCTCTGCTTGGTGTCCAAATATGCAAGCACTGTGTTCTTAATGTCGTGTAGACATAGTCGTCGTCGTGATATTTAAGGCTACTTTTCTGAGTTGGAAAAGGAAAGAAGTTTAAAACATGATTATGTTTGTCCGTTTTTACTGGTCTGTTAAGACAGCCCTGGGTTCCTCACTCTTTTCAGAGCCTTCACTGTGCCTGAAACTGAAGCTGGTAACAACTGTGTTTAAACAAGGATTTAATAAGCAGGGGTCTGGCACCGTTTCCTCGACCATTGTGAAAAAGAGATTTTAGGTACCATTAACTCTTCAGCTCCATTTTATTTAGTGACTGAGTCACTGGCTCAAACAAAATAGTGATTTAACTTCGATACAGCTCAGTTCAATCTTGTCTGTGTAAGTGGGAGCAAAATGGCTCAGCACGGGACTTTAATGTTCTTTCAACAAAACTTGACCTTGTCTCCACCTGTGAGACCAACCTAAGTTGTGTAAGTCAGGATGCTGTCAGCTGGACTATGACTTGAGCATAACTGTACTATCAAGAGAGAGGTTATCTGTAACAGTATTTGGCTCTTATATGCTGCTGTCTTTTAGCCAAAATGTTTTTCTATGATGAGTAAGATTCAATAAGGCCAGTGAAAGATTTACTTTCTTATTGTTGTCATTTTTTCGCAGAACTAAAATAAGATTTTAGGGAAGAAAAGTAGTTTTTATATTTCCCTTGGACTCCATTGAAAAGCTTTGGATTTTCATTGCCAAAAAATTAGGGGGGGAAGAAAAAAAATAAAGCTGGCTTGTGTGATTTTTTTATTACAAACAGCCAAAACATTTATACAAAAATAGGAGTTTTCTTGCAAACAGCATCTGTTCTACTCAAGGCTTCTTTTTGGCTTTGTAAGCTTTCAGCCATCTCTAATTCTTACCTCTGTCATATCATTAAGGCATCTGAGGCTCAAACAAATGAAGTGATTTGCCCTGCGTGCCCCAGTAGGCTGGTGGCAGAGCTCAGAAGAGTCCTGTTCCCTGACATCCACTCTCATGCCTGAGTCTGTTCTCCGTTCCCACCCCTCTGCAGGAAGAAAGGCATTCATCGCAGCTCCCGAGACAGCTCCAATATTTGGAATAGTCTTTATTCTTGGAATACAGATCTGCCCTGATAGTAGTATATCTGCTGATAAATGCTGACATTATTAGGATTTAAGCATCCTCTGGAAAGATTCTGCTGCAGACTGAAGCATTATGAGTGTAAGGAATATTATTTAGGGTCGTATATCTTTCTTCTGCTACTGTCTACTGAACAGTTCCTTTAAGAAGGGATACGAAGGAGAGGGAAATGTAAATCATGTTATTGAAGCCTACATATCCCCATGTCAGATAAATGACACTTAGCAATCACAGCCTTTGTTACACTAACAGCCACCAGACATTTTAAGCAGTGGCTGGGCTTAGTTGGAATACATCATGCTTCAGTAGCTGTGTGAACGTTAGAACCTATCTGTCTGTTGTATAAATTTCTGCTTTGGGGGCACCTAGAAGGGTCTATTTTCACACTATCTGCTGCTGCTTTACCTACTCCTGAATTTCCATAAAAGTGTATCTTGTGCTTTGAGATGATTTATTTCTGTACCTTCCTCAGCCTCATTTGAATCAGGGTTTAAACAATTGGATTTCCAGTATTTTCTTCTTATTTGTACTGCTGTTATATTCAAGCTGCTTTTGTAGGATGTGGGAGCTAGAAAAGAACATAGTTTGAATGTGTTAGTCTCCAGTTTAGCAAACAGTGTTAATTTACTGGGACTACAGTTCTCGGATTGTGACTGGTTGGTCAATGCACCCAGGGGGAGATGCACGCTTCGATAAACTGAGACTGTAGTTCTTAATGTATGTTTTTAGTGTTAATCACCAGCAAGCTGGGTCAGCTTCTTGTTGTATAAAATTCAATATATACAAGGTAATATATATATTTTAATGCTTTTATCTCAGGATTATTGACCAAAGATTTTCCTTTTCTTTGTTTGGTAATCAGTATATATATTTTCTCCAGGTTACAAGACTTGCTATTCTCATATCTTCATGATTTATTGAAGGACTAAGTGAAGTAAAGCTTCAAGTGTCTGTACCATGTTCAAATGTCATGGATGAATTTCATTAGAAATTGCAAGGATAAGTTTAATTTGACATTAATCTATGGATAGATCTATGGATCTGTGGATGATCTATGATCTACAATCTTCCCATCCCCTTGGCTCTCCCTGTTGCGATGGCCAGATCTTAGGCTTTTTTTGGACACCTTTGCAGCACCTTTCCCTGGGGACCCATGGACCTGCAATAAAGGAGCACCTGGATAGCACAGGAGATCAAGGGGCTTGTGCATCCTCTCAGACCCCTAGCTCAATCTTTGAAGCTGGCTCTTCAAGGAAAGCCTAGGCAAGTGCAGGGAACGTGGTCTGTGACGTCTGAGCAATGCCTGCTGTATTCTGAAGTTAAATGTGGTGGTCAGTACCCTTTGGTAATTACACTCCTGCATGGAAATGGCATGAAAGTGAGGTTTGAGAAAAGTAAAGATACAAATGAATTTATACTGTCTTGCTAATCAGCTAGCAAGTAGTACAGCTTTAAAAGTGCCTTTAACTTGTACAAGGCCTAGCATGGTGACAACCTCTTTCAGGTGAGAATAGCTAGGGAAGTGTGGTGAGAATATGATATGCTATGGTTTGATATGGTTTGGGGGGTTCTTGTTTCTTTTTTGTTTGGTTGGTTTGGTTTTGGTTTCTTTTTAATGATGATAGATTATCTACTCAATATGATCACCTCTTTTGGAAGGCATTTATAATGATCAATGTCAATATTTATGATGAAATAAAGCACTCTAAAATTCACTCATAGACACTGAGACTATTTTTCACTTGGTATTAATGCACTGAGTGCAGAATACAGTCAGATATGTTAGCCAAGAATAAACTAAGGACCCAGTGTGGGGCTAAGGATGTTTAATGTATCTTGACAGTCATTAAGTAGTTGGTAAAGGACTGGCAATGAATTCATTATTCTTCTTGAATCAATTCCTATTTATAGCAAACAATCAAAAATTCCACGATATAATATGGAGATTGAGATCATACTTAATGGTTCTTTCACCAGAGGCAGCCATGAAAGGACCGATGAGACTAGAACAAATTACAGTTAATGATAGACTCTTTCTCAGAGAATTAAACACTTTAATTGGTCAATCAGGTTGGGCATTTCAGAAAGGAAGACTTGCAATTATGTGAAAGCCTGTCTACTGTACTTTGGCAGTTTTATGGGCCTCTGGCAATTTTTCAACAGTATTCAGATTTGTCATCATGTTCTAGTGCCCATAGCTACACCTAGCCAAGAATAAAAACTGCTTCTTGAGCTCTTGGGTTTTGGGGTTCCTTTGGAGGAATGAAGTTATTAGATCAAGATTTTGTTACTGTTACACTGCTGTCTTACAATGCAATTCTTTCACAACATCTATGTATCAGCTAAGCTGTCTTTTGAAGGTTTAAGTGAAATGTGATACCCAGACCTTTCTGCTTAATGGTGAACTTCATCCTCTTTTCATATCCATGAGACAGTGGTATCTGTTCCTTGTGAGTTGCCCATGCTTTCAGTAGCGCTGAAGTCAAGGATGTCAGGGTACCAACACTCAGTAACAGTGCTTGGAGACTTAAGGTTTTGTTCCATGTACTCCTTTTTCAGGTGAAAATAGGTTTGCATCTTGCATCTAATTCACAAGAGCTGCATCAGTGGACATTAAGTGAAGACCCAGGTACATGCCACAGAATTAATTAGGGAAATCTTTCTTCACTCTACCTCAGTTGTCCTACAGTTAAACATCAAAATAACTCCATGTAATGTCTGCCTTGCTTGTTTAGTTTGTCATTTGTTCAGAGAAGAGTTATCTATCTCTTAATGTGCAGGTTTCTGGGTGTCCAACATGAATCAATGAGTTGGAGCAGCTGTTCTACATCAGAAAAAGCTCTGCCTTCTCTCCTCTGGAGAGTCTCATATTAGAACTGAGGTACGATTTCGTTCAAAGCAAAGCAAGACTCTACCTTGCAGCAGAGAGAACTGTTCTTGTTTGAAGATTGTGAGGAACGTGATGTTCTTTACATATGGCTAGTTACTGCTAGAAATGACTGCATTATGTTAGTGAGTTTGTATGGCAGGCTTTGCACTCTCCGTATTCAACAAACTTAACAAATGAGCTTTTGAAGTGCTGTAGAGAGCTAGCTTTTCTCTACATGGAAAGGAAGAGAAAAGGCAAATCACTCTGGGCATACGACAGAAGTCTCTGAGCTGAGTTAAACAGCCTCTCATACTGAGCTGGGTGACAGACCAGCCTGCAGTCTTGAATTAGGGGGCAATAGAACTGCTTTGGGCCGAGTATGTGAAGACTGAAGCAAGGTGATGCAACAGAAGATAAAACTTCACAGTTTGGGTAGTTTACGTGTCAGGAGAGAAAGGGAAGCTACATCAGCTGTCAGCCAGAGAGACTTGCCGTTGCAGGGCCAGGTCTGAGGCACTGTGAAAGCAACAGTTGCTGGGTAGCTTAGCTTCACTAGGTTATCCTGTAAGATTGACAAATGGTCACATATATTCACTTTCCCCAGGTAGATGGAACCTTTGACCAGCACTCACCATTTAGAAGATGAGACGGTTGCTGGTCCTGACAAAAAACAAGCGGCAAGAGGAGAAAAAGGATTAACAGCAACAACAAAACCCCAGAGGAAATAATGGACCAAACCAGGTTTGTTTGGGTTTTTTTGCTTGTTTTTGCTTTCTTTTACAGAGGAAAAGCCACTTTTCCTAAGGAAGGTCACTTCTTTCCTCCGTCTAAGCAGAAATCACTTCTGCTAGGTAAGCAGAGCAAAGATGAGGTTTTCTTTCTTTCTTTCTTTCTTTCTTTCTTTCTTTCTTTCTTTCTTTCTTTCTTTCTTTCTTTCTTTCTTTCT
>WUAM01000254.1:2298781-2312148 GCA_024336885.1 Actenoides hombroni | reverse complement strand
TTCTTTCTTTCTTTCTTTCTTTCTTTCTTTCTTTCTTTCTTTCTTTCTTTCTTTCTTTCTTTCTTTTCTTTCTTTCATGTTCCTACATATGAGGAAAATCCCAGCCTATTAGTAGATAAAGCTGGTTTGTACATATACAGAGCAGAGCAGCTCAGTGCTGGAGCTCTGGTGAGGCACCTGAAACTGCTCTCGGCAGAGGGAGAGGGAAACCTGCCTGGAGGGGACCCTCCATGCTCCAGGTCTTGCTAGGAAAGAGCTTAAAGCAGTGAAATATGCACCTTGTGATGCCTTGAAGAAGGTAAGAAACAAAGCTGGCTTTTCAGGGAAAGGCACGTGGGTTTCTCCCGTCTGGGGTGTTTGCAGAAAGCTGCTAATGGGCAAGGTGCCATCACACGTGGGATGTTCAGCCTCTGCTTGTGTGTGCTCGGCACCTCCCAGGTTTGGTAATAGCCTTGGGCATAAATTACTGCACGCTGTCATCGGGCAGAATGAAGATGGATCCCACACACTCCATGGCCCATGGAGACATTCTTCTGCAGCTGGTGCTTACAGGAGGTGCAGTGTGTGTGTCAAGGCCTGGCCGAGTTTCAGGCACCATCTCGTCAGCACCAACACAGAAGAAACACCAGATATCTAAACAGCCTTGTTCCTGTCCTTGCCCCAGACCCTGTGTCAGCCGTGCTGCTGTGGCACCTGCTGCCCTGGACATCCAGCTGGCTGGCTGGCTGCCCACAGAGCAACTGGAGCCCAGGCCCAATGCACTCCTCACTGACTGTATAGGCCCAATCTGATTTTCCTGGCTATGCAAACAGCACCTAAGCCAGTGTGAAGGTGTTTGATCTCCTGTCTGGCTGCTCAGGTAGCAGTGAATTCTGCTGCCTGCGTCACAGGAGGGCATGACCTGGGAGAGGGGCCAACAAAGCCGCCGTGGGGTACAGGGACAGGAGGGGTTGCAAAGAGAAGTCTCTTAAAGACAGGTTTGCCTCTTCTTCTCACCCTGGGAGCATAAGAGGGTGCCTACTCCTCCTGAAGAAGGAATCCTTGTCCTCTGACTCTTCCCAGCCAGCAGTTACAGCTGCCCCTTGCATGTGGAGCCCTCTTTGGCTGTGGGCAGCATCAGGCAGCGGCCTAGCTTTGCAAGCACTGGCAGCAGGACCATGCCACTGTCACCAGCAGGACAATGCCACTGTCACCGGCAGGACAATGCCACTGTCACCAGCAGAACCATGCCACTGTCACCAGCAGGACCATGCCACTGTCACCAGCAGTCTGCTGCCTCATGTAAACACCAGCTTTGCTTGGGCCTTTATCTCCAGCTGGCAGCCCCTTTGGGAGCTCAGGTTTGCTTAGGTATAAGAGAGTTTCTTGAAATTCATGGGAGCTTATTCACTGAATGCATTACAAATATTACTAAATTAAATGTAAATGCTTTGAAATGCAAATAGTGTTCCAAGTTTTTCTCTCTTTTGCTCTGCTTAGGCTCATAGGATAGGGGAGCTGACTCATGGTAGGGTTCTCAGGAGTCTCCAAGCTTTTAGTGTTCTGGCATTTACTACCCATAAGTACATTTCTCATATTCAGATGACAAATTGGCCCTGCACCAGGGGAGCCCATGTTTATTCAAAATAACCCCAGCCCTGCTTATGATTGTGACAAATCCATACTCAAGGCTTGCTGCCAGCTTGAAAGTCTGGATCCTGATCAGCAAACTTTGATGAGAATCAATTCAATATAACTCGCTGTATTAGCAGATGAAGTGGGAATGAGCCCCAGGGAGATGAAAAGCCAGCAAAGCTTCTGTTAACACTTAGACGAAACTGCTGCCTTTATGTGTGCATTTGCATGAGCAATAACTTTCTGATGTGCTGGGCCTTCACCTTCTGTCCTTCCTCTATAGACAGGCATAACATGCCCTAACAACCCTGACCTTTTGGCTTTGCCTATTAGGAAGACATATCAGAATCACAGAATGGTTTGGGTTGGAAAGGACCTCAAAGGTCATCTAGTTCCAATCCCCCTGCCATGAGCAAGGACACCTTCCACTAGACCAGGTTGCTCAAAGCCCCATCCAACCTGGCCTTGAACTCTTCCAGAGAGGGGGCAACCACAGCTTCTCTGGGCAACCTGTGCCAGGGTCTCACCAACCTCATGGTAATAATTTTTTCCTAATATCTAATCTAAATCTACCCTATTTCAGTCATTACTACTGTACCTTAGGACATGTTTGAGAAGTACTTATTTTTCCCTGTAAAACATGAGTACTTCTGTCAGCTTTAAAAACTATTATTTATTGAACATGTATCTGTCTTCAGAATGTACAGGGACACCCACAAAATCATGCTAGCCTCATCATCATTCTGTGTTAGAAAATGAAAGGGCGTGCAGGTGGATTGTTTTCAGAGGTCCCCCATGTTTTGAACTTGTCCTCTTCACTGTATTTGTCCCTTCTTATCCCTTTTTGCTCTTTGCTCACTGTTCTTCCTGTCCAGCTCTGGTTCCCCACAGATGTCCTGTGCCATGCAACGGCCCAGTAAAGAAAATGTTTCATGTCTTCTTCTTCCCCGCTGTGGCAAGCAGGAAGTTTGGCAGATGACCTTTCCTGTCAGGAAGTCACTGCAGGGCACAGGAATCTCCGCTCTCTCTAAAACCCCTCCAAACAGTGCAATTTAGCATGAAACGACTCTGGTGTGAGTGACTACAATTGTTATTCATAGCTTGGTCTCACATTTGCATTGTTATCTAGGAATGAAATTCTCACATCTCTGTCCCATGTAAGGTTTGTGATTGCCTTGCAAGCTGGAAAGCCAATTTGAATTGAAGGCCCCAGTTAATAATGTACAAGATAATCAGTTTCACATGGCTGTTCTCAAAGATATTAAGGAAAGTATCAAAGAAATACAAACACCATGTGACATGATTAGTGTCATACAGAAGCATTTAGGATCAACACAGTGTCTTTGGTATCTACCTGGTAATTACTACTGTGTTATCCTGGTTTAATTGCATTTATGCCTGTAAGATTACAAGATAATTATGCTAGAATTTATTACAGGAAACTAGAAATTGCATGGTTTGTTAACAACAGACAAGCAGAGTATAATTGGCAAACACGACAAGGTTATTTGTGTAACATCTGAACGCATGTGTTATTACTTCAAAGATCCAAGGCTGTTGTGTGAGAGGCAAGCTTGAAGCCTAACCAGTTTAGCACCCGGTAATAGGAAAGCAAAACACCAAGGAAAATGCTGCATTGTAAAGCAATCTGGCAGTCCTCCAGGGCTGGAAGCAAAATCTTAAAAATTAGGTTTTAGCAATGTAGCAATTTACTACAGCCTATTTCCCATTCTATTTGTGACTTTTTGTCTTTTCCATGCTGGAATGCAAACAAGCATTTTTACCTATTGCCTATGCTGTTGAACCAGCTTGACTAAAAAGTATCTTCTGTGATGGTAGAAGCCTGGATTTTGATGGCCTTAGCAGGTCCCATGTTAAACAGAGGGAGGTAAAGCTAGTCACCTTGTTTTTAGGTTTGGTTTGAGTTGGGGAAGATAATGTGTTCTGATGGACAGGGCCCAGGGCAGAAAGTGAGAGGACTTGCATATTATTCTTTGCCCTGGCTCTAGAGGTACAGCCCTTTGACTCCTGGGGATAGACATTATCATTTTACTGAGACCCTGCCTAGCACATTGTCTTTCCAAACTGAGTTAAACCTTCTAGGCACTGGCAAAACCTATAAAGGTTAATAACAATAGAGTGGAAACTGTCCCCAGTCAGTGATGGGGATGGCATTCTTAATTAAATGGTAGTAGGAGTGAACTGTACACTTCAGGGGTGCATCCTTCAGGCAGGTTTTGCTCTGGGGTCAAGAAGCATTCATTCTGAGTGATGCATGGAGAATTCAGCTTAGCTCCTGTTGAGTCAACAGCACCAGTCTGGTACAAAATGTCATCGATCCAAGTCTCCAGCCATCATCTGAGCTGCGACAACAGCAATCTCGGCTTGGAGCTGCCTTGTAACTATTGTGCATTTCTAGGTAAATATAACGTTCTCCCAGCTTGGATTTTTGTTCCTTGCATAAATATTAAACAATAATAATAATAAAAAAAGAAATAGAAAAAAAAGAGGAAAAGTCTCCTGAAGCTCATAAGCCTTCTCCTTGTCAGCAAGCCATCAAGAGTTGCCTGCAGGTATCACTGCTTTGCTGAATATTCCCTGACTTCAAGAACATTGAGCAGAAGTTCCCAGTGCCAACATAACCCCAGACATTTCTACACACCCTGAATTCTCTAAAGACATCAGATGTGAATGTAACCTGGTGTTTGGGTATAATACCAGCCATTTGACCGTGTGATGGCATACATCATTATTTTCATGATGGCAACATTTAATTTAATCTAAAACCTTGAAAGAATGTAAAATGCAGTTAAGCTTTGTGATATACCAGCTAGTAGATAAGCAGTGTTACTCCTACTGAAAGACAGTAAGAGTGAGATATCAGGAAAATTAAGAATTTTGTTTGGTATGAATAGTGTCATGAATAACAGAAATCAAGAATTCTGAATTCTTTGCTGGTGAAAACCTACAGCACAGCTGTGTAACATCTTGGTCACACAATAAACAAGCATCACAAAAACTCCCTTGAACCTGAAGAGGGCAAGGTACAAAGCTGAGCAGCACTGGGGAGCAGCCCAAGGGGCCTGCTCCATGCAGGTAGGGCAAGCAGAGAGCTGAGGGTGACCCCAGGACGCACTCCCCATGCTGCAGGACACAGACCCACAGGATCCGAGCTTTGTGAGCAGAGCAAGGGCAGTGATAGCAACAGGTTCCATCCACAGTCCAGTAAGCCCCAGGGAAAATAAAGGTCAGAAGTCATGTCTGAGGCCAATCCAAGCAGCAATTCAAGACCAGGGCTAGAAACAAGTTCTCCTACAACATAGCTCAGTGGAAGAAAAATTATGATTCTGTTATTACAAAGCAGGGATTTTTTTTCAAATGTGTTTGAAGAAGCCAGATGCCTTCTGGGAAGAATGTTTCCTTATTTGAACACACTTTTTCCCCTTCAGAAAAAGAAGCATAATAGAGATTTAAGCAAGCTTTACCTAGTGAACTTTATTTGCCTTTGTAGTGCCTTCAGCACCTGAATCATTCCTTTGGTTAGACGTTCAACATAGCAATGGGCTACATTACATGACACAGTTGTCTTTTTGCAGTGTGTATTCAACCATGCCAGTGAAATTGGGAAAGATCTTGGGCCAAATTCTGTGATCCTCAGGCTAATGTTTGACATAGTTGTTTTGTTGTTCTTTTGGGTTTTTTTTTTAAGTTTCCACTCATTAAAATTAAAAATAAACAAGCAGCAGCTTTTAATCTTCCTCAGTGACAATGTGTAACTTGTTTACACTCCCAGCTGTCTCTCTCCTACTCCCAGAAAGAAGAACTGAGTCTGGTAAGGGAGGACTCTTTAAATTCTTGCTGGATTAGGGTTCAGTATAATTACATTTCTTATCTATGCAAGGTTTACAGTGGTATTTACCTGGGGCTACCACCCTGCAGCAAGTAGTTTGCTTGCCAGAAGTTGAACCAGAAAGGCAAAAGCCTTCTCTAGAGTCACTGTAGGAAAACTCGCCCCCCAGCACTAGTTTCAAAGAGAGGAGGAAAACAATGGCTCATGATGTGTTCAGAGCATAGAAGCAGTGACTGAGAGGGTCCTAATGCTAATAACTGTTTTCCTCTCGACCAAGTGAACACCTCCAACAGACTTTTTAAGAAACAAAGAAGGGAAACGCTGTTTGCACCCACTTGGTTTCTCTCTTGTCTCTTTGCATGGTCAAATCGGTGCATTTGAAAAACAGCAACACAACCTGCTGCTTTTCTATCAGATCCGTTCTATAAATCATCAAAACTAACCTACAGGCTAACAGACCTGTACTGGCTACGTTGACCCCCTTAAGCCTGCTCTGGAAAGCCTTGTTGAGTGAACTCTTGCTTTCACCAAGATCAGTAGCGTATGTTGCAAAAGGCACTGGGAGAAGCAGGGATGCAGGAAGGTGACCAGAGAACATGTTTGTCCTGCTGAATCTGGTCCCTTGCCACTACAGCTGCTACTCAACAGACCCAAATTAAGGTATCTGAGAGACAAAGGAACATCGGTGACACAAAATTTCGATGCCTTTTGCACCCCCACCTCCCAATACTAGTGAGTTGTGCTTTCAGAACTGTACTCATTGGAACCGAATCACTGTAAACAACCAACCAACCAATTCCATCCACCCCCCCAAGCCAAATGAAACTAACATCAGTTTATTTCTCCTTACCCCCTCAAATGTTAGGCACAAAAAAAAAGAGTTTCTTTCCAGCGATTAGAAATTACAGGATCAGGTACTGCAACTCCAGCAGCAGCTGGAAGTTCCAAGGGCAAAATTGTTTACAGATGAGAAAAGTAACTTTGTCCTAAAAACACACAGCTTCAGTAACTCTTAATTGTGCTGCTATTCCCACAGAGCTGATGTTCCTTCAAAAGCAGATTAGCACAGATTAAGGTAGCACTGTAAGAACTGTAGCAGTGGTGCCAGAGGGCATTGAAATGGCCACACTGTTTAATGCTAAGGTATGAGAACCTTCCAACGGTGCACCATTTTGCACTATCTCAGGCCTTTCTCATCATTTTCATCAGGTGGATCTCTTAATTACTGGGACTCAATAAGCTGTCTTTGGTGCTGACTGGCCAAAATTACTCCCTCGTGCCTTGTTACTATATCAGTCACAGCTGCTGATGCTTCCCCGTAGAACTGGGGTTTTTTCTCCTTTGTGTTTGACCAGACAGGGGTGTCTTTTAAAAGAGGGGGGCAGCTGAGATCCTGGGTCTGATGTTACAGTCTACTTCTGATGTGAAGCTGGCTCCTTTTGATGTTTTCTCTGTGAGTACGTTTGGCCTTAGATAACTCTTGTGATGCAAGATACTGAATGATTTTTGCCTGAAGATGAAATTGCTCTCACGTTGTGCTCTATGCAGTTACCTGCAGAGGTGTATTTGTCCAGTGAATAGATGTTAGCTATTGCCTGGTGTCAGAGCATTTGTGCCAACTCTCTTCCATTTCACTTCTTAAGTTTGCCCATGGGTGACTTGTTATAGGTCCTATACAAGAGGAATAACTATTCTTTGAGTATGCATGGCTTGAGACTTCTTGGCATTATACATAGAATTAAGATTTGCTTGGGTATGGGTACTCTTATTGCAGGAAGGAGGGAAAATTTTCAGGGCTGGGGGAGATTCTACTCCATAGATTAAGGACACTTCCTCAAAGAACATTTCTTTAGCTGGTTTTCTGGAGTTTTCCCAAGTGCTAAGAGAGCCATGGCTCTGTTGGCTGTCTTAGGCAACTATTTCTGCCTCTGTGTGAAATTAAGCGAGCTTTTTTTACTCTGTAAATTTCTTTGAGAGGAAGAAACTGCAACCTCCATTCTGATACTTTGACTTTCCTTCCCTGATAAGATGTGACTTTAAAGAGCCTTAGCACCTCTTCTCAGGAGTGTGTAATTTTTGGCTTTATTTCTGTTCATGAATTGTAGCCTAATAGGAACTGAGTTGTAGCACAAAATATTTGTTGCTTAGGACCTGGTGTCTACAGTCTATGCATTTTGTGCTACTCTTAGCTTCCTCCAGCAGACTGAATGTCCATTAGCAAATGGAGCTGAACATTCTGTTTTGTTTCACTTGAAAGAAGTTTTCTCTGTGGGCTCTCAGTGTTATCAGCCAAAGCACAGTGAGCGGTGGTGATGGGAAGCCTGCTTTTTTGGAGCATATCTTCTGCTCTAACAGCATCTAATATAGATTGACCTTTATGGCCAGCATGGAGTATTACTTCCCGGGAGCCCACCTGCTGCTGTTGGGGAAAATAATTACAGACTTTGCAATGGCTGAGCTTGTAAATGGTGAAAAACCTTTTTACCTCTTTGATTCAAAATGTCTGCGTGCCTCTGCATCTGTGGCGGGCTCAACTGCACTGGTTGCTAAGGGAAGAGCAAATGTTGTATCTGAGGAGAAGGATGAGAAAGCAAATTGTTTGAATAATGTGAAGTGCAGGCAGGAAGAGCCAATATGTTATCGTGGTGACTTCAGTCATTTAGTTTGGAAGGTGATGTGATGCTTGATTCATTGATGTTTGCTAAATGTTTTAAAATTCTGTCAAGAAGTTACTTCAGAATTGTAGAAGTTATTAATGGTTTTATGCTGTGAGCTTTCACGGCTAGATTATTATTTAACTTGCTATAAACTGAGCGCTGGAGCTGCTTTGTTAAAGGTTTTGTTAACACTTAGATTATTAAAATGTGTTTAATATTAAATCTTGTTCCTGATGAGTGCCATGGGAACACTTCCACCTGGACAGATGGCTTCCCACTTCACCAGCACTGAGGGGTGTTTAAGCTCTTGTTAGTTCTGGAATTGCCTCTATCAGTCTCATAAATGAGCAAGACCTGCTGAGATGATGTTTTCTTGGTTGTAGTCAGTTAACTTACTACAGCTGAGACACAAGGACCTAGTCAGGGAGGGACAATGGAAGGGGATGGAGACGAGAGTTGATGTAACTTGGGTATACTTTCTTTCAAGAAAGACACAAAAAAACAATCCCAAGAACAAAAACCTGAGGTCAAAAGGAAGGGAAAAAGAGGTCCTTGAAATGTCAGTGAGTCAATCTACAGATACTATTAGAAAAAATAGTGTTCTTGAGACTACATTGATTGTGATTTGGTATTGCCAGTTTCAGATTTTCCAGGTTTCCTCCTGAAATTTTTCAGGGTTAATTTTTCTTTTTGTTTTCTGATGAAACCACTAAAAAAAACAATTTGGCAATAGAAATCTTTCCTGTGCATGAATTTAAAAAGAACAAGCAAAGCATGGATTGGCATTTGTACTACAGAGACACTTGAGAGAATGGCATTGAAGTCACCAGACAAAAAGCCCTTTGCTAGTTTGGCAGTCACCTTGCTGATCCATAGTGACACCCTTGACACCTACAATGACAGCCCAACAAAAGCACAAGGAGTGGTTCTATGTTTAGTCTTCTGGCTTTGTACTCTAGAGACCCGAGTGAGTATTTCTCTCTGTTTCTTTACCCTTAATGTAAACAAGAACAGCTTTAGAGCACAGCTGGGTGGGGAAAAGCCAATTTTGAAGCCTTGAGGTCTCAATTGGTGAATGTTGTTGGCTTCTGAAGAAAAGAATGAAGCTCATGGAAAGCCATGGATGTCTGAATCTTCACAGGAGGCTTTTTAAAGCTGTTTCAGAAGTGCTACTGACAACTCCAGAACAGCTACTAATCTATGTCTCTGCTTTCCCCTTGTGCCTAGGTGTTTAGGCTGGGGACAGGTAGTCTGTGAATGCTTGTGTCCTGTATTTAGTATATATCTGTGTTTTCTGTCTAAAAGTGACATACACTCTGCCTTACATTGTTGCTGGCTGAAACGATAAGGTGCTTGAATGCTCTGATAACAGTTGTCACTTTGCCTCTTGTCCACCTGTACAAGGAACCTGCTGGAGTTGCAAAGCCTTTTGGAAAGGGGGAAGATATAAGAGTTTTTCTTATGATTGTCTTGTCCTGGGAGAGGCTTCTTATTTTTAAAATAACTTCCCTTGCCTTTTAGGCTTACTCTGGCACAGTCCACACACTATTTCCTTTTATTTATTTTTGTTTTTACAGCTATTCACTTTAAGAAGAGACTCTTTATGGGAATATTGTAAGAGTCATGCCAGTAACTGCTTATGCTTAGGGGTTTTTGTAGCGTGTTTTTTTTGGTTTGTGCTTTTTGTTGTTGCTTTTTGGTTGCTTTTTCTGTTTGTGTGTGTGTATCTATGTACTAGAACACTTAAAACTGCAGAAAATTAGATGAGAGCTAAACTTGTTGATTGGGGTACCTGTTGCTTTCCAGCATTGGCCAGAAAGGAATTCCTGTGCTGTATGCACATGGCAAAGAATGTACAGCAGGAAGTCTTCAACCTTCCCTCAGAGGCACAAGGTGTGTGCTAGTGTCAGGAGCAGGACCATTTAGTGTAACAATGATACGAATGCGAACAGCAAAGGCAACTGGTTTTAATATGTTGTGGAAACACCAGTGATATTAAAAGTACATAGAATGAAGAAACCAACAGAAGACTACTGGAGTCTTCCTTCAGACAGAAGTAGTAAGAGGCTCTTCTATTCCTCAGTCTCATCTTGTATGTAACTTTGAATAGCTCCCATACCATAGGGGAAATCACTGTTAGTCTGAATGCAGCTTGTCTTCATTCTTCTCTTTCATACCTTCTATAGTAAAACCCAGTGCTCCTCAGTAACTTTCCTGACTCCAGGTACATTCAGAAGTAGAAACAGCAACAAGATCATGACTCCAGTCTGTGTGCAGGCTGAAGAAGAAACATGTGAAAGAGCAAGCTGATCCTTAATGCCCTAGTGTTGCAAGTAGATCAATAAAATGTGCCTGGTCTCCTGCAATGCACTGTGTATGGCTGGCTGCTTCCAGAGGAAAGTGGAACACAGAAAAGTGTGGGATTTTTTGGATGCAATGTTTGCTATTTCTGATATGATATACTTGATATTTCTGACTGTGGCATGGGTAGGTTTCCTGCATCAGTAATACAGGCCTGTTCCCATAATGTGTTCCACTCTCTGTGCCTCTCTCCCCTCCCGCTCCATCCTTCTTGGCATTTCTATAATACAACACAAAAGCAGAAGTAAAGACTTCATTCCTGGAGCCTCTGCATCACTCTGTGGGGAGAGAGAGGTTTAGTTATGAGTGGACACTCTGCTGCTTATGATCTGTTCAGGTGTTTTAGCCTTTCCCAGTGGAAGCATTCAGGGTGAGGAGGCTGGGGACTGCCTGGGGGAGATCTCAAAGCCTGGGTGAATAAGAGGTGGTTTCAGTGTGGGAGTCGGCCCAAGTGAGTTGATGGCAACTGGGGGTTTGCTTTAAGCTCAGCCAGAGTTGGTTCCTGGTTGTATTTGTAAAGCTGTCACCAGCTATGGACTAGAAGCTACTAGAAGGCTGTTGCAGAAAGCTGTTGCCACCACCCTTGAACAGCTGTCAACAGGGAGATGCTATGCGGTCACCTTGTGACGGTATTACCACCTGGCATGGGGCACCCCGAATCTGAGGTGCTCATTCTATGTAGACTATGGTAAAGCCCTGAGAGTAGAGTAGAAAGGAGCACTGAGACACGAAAGGTTCTCAGTGACAGAAACAAAACCACTTCAGAGGAATGTGTTCAGGGACAGGCTGTGAGTTGGCTGCCCCTTCCATGGCACCCTAATCCCCCCTTGGACGGCGTGAGGGAGGCGCACGCTTGCAGTGCTGTGGCTGGGGCAGAGGGCGGCCTGTTGGCGGGCGATTACAGCCCGCCCTTTTCCCCCGCCTGCCCCGCCTCCTGCTCACCCCTGCTGCAGGAGAAGCAGCCTCACGCCCTGAGACCGTTTCCTTCCTAGCAGTTGCTAGCAGCGAGCGCGGTGGAGCGCAAGTAACAGGGCACAGCTATTTTAACCATCCATCCCGTTCTGCTGCCCAAGGCAACTGTCTGCTTTCCCTCCACCTGGGGAGGAATCGAAGCCCCTGGGTTGCTGCCAGTGGGAAGTTCTGGCACCTGCACCAGGTTGACACAAAGTCCTGTCTGGTTTGCAGCTGGAGGTGGGAGGTGAATAGGGCAGGGTGGGATTTGCTTATTTTCTGTCCTTTCATTAGTTAGTTTTCTTGGCTGCTCCTATGCATATGTGAACATTTCCTCCTCGTGTTCCCCTGCTTTTGTTGTTTCCCCTGGTGAATTGATGTTGCTGTTATTAAATGATGATTGTGTTTTGGTTTTTTTTCCTTTGCTTTTTATTTTCAAGCCTGGAGTGAGGCGAATTCATGTGTGTGTGTGGAAAATGCCAAAGGCAAGAATTGCTTCCCCTGGCACGAAGGGAAAGATCTCTGCCGATCTTACTTCAGTCCTCTGCTGCTGGCTCGACTGTTCTTGTATCAAGGAGAGATGGGCACATTTAGTTTTGTGTGTGAGGGAGATAGTCACGGCTGAAACTCAGCTTTTATGTATCTATTGCCCCTGTTTGGGCCCTCATTCTGTAATGGCAGTAACCAAGGCTCTAGATCTGGATGCTGGGAGGAGGTGTTCTGGATCCTAACCTCACAGACTTGGCTGCCTTATTAACTGAGGTCCCTCTGAGGAGTTTGCTCGTTCTTCTGCCTCCTTTCCCCCACTGCAGCCCTTGATGCATTAAGCAGGCTGATGGAACCAGAACGATGTGTATGATGTAACTGCCCAACACGTGTTAAAGAGCTCTGTGAATCTCATCAGCCAGGGAGTTTGAGCATTCCCCCTCTAATGCTGACTCTTTCTCCCTTGCCCCTTCCTCCTAGAGATGGGATTAGCTTCTGACACCGTACACAGAGCACTTAGGCTGCCCGAATCTCTGCTAGTGCTCACTATTGCTCCGGAAGAGTGGTTCCATCTGAAGCATAAACTATTACCTACAGTTTAGCCCCAGCTAAAGCTTTGAGGTGGCTAGAAAAAGCAATAATTCACTTGACCCAGCTACTCAATGTAATTCATATCATATGTATTTGGGTGTAGTAATAATAATGAATAAAATGGCTTTTCAGTGGAGTAGAAGTTCAACTCTTCAGCATCAGTAAGTATTGCGTAGGGTTTTTAAATTTAAAACATAGCTGGAGCTTGTTATTAGAAGATTCTTGGCACATTCATATCTAGTATTGTTGTATAAACAAAGATGCTTTTACATGAATTAAATGTTATCTAAGAACTCGGATTCCCCTCCCACTTTTTTGTTTTAATTCAGTCACTAATTTTTTTTGGTGGGTGGTTTTTTTGTTTGTTTTTTTCCCCTCTCTTCTCCATCTCGTGTGTTATCACAATGTATTGCAGAAAGAAGACGATGAGTGCGTCCTGTAATTGACAGCTCTGCACCAAGATGGTGTGATCTGTGAGATCAGCATCAAGGTGTTAAGGCTAAGGTGGCCTGGCACACGTGTTGTGTGGTGATAACCTTACTCTGAAAAGCAAGAGGTGCTGCACGGGACAGGGTTATGGGGAGGCTAGTCATCATGATCAAAACGTTTTTAAGGCATGTTTTTATTACTTGGGGTTAAAGCCTGCAGCTGACTTTGATAGGTGGTTAGCTGAAAGCTATGGTCTGAACAGTTTCATGGTACTTTTAATGTATGTGTTTAGTCCTTGGGAAGCAGTAGGTTGCAACTGAAACATTTTTCTTCTGTTGACTTGAAAAGTATAGTAAATCCTACTTTTTCCACTAGATTCCCCCCCCCCCCCCCCCCCCCCCCCCCCCCCCCCCCCCCCCTCCCCCCCC
>WUAM01000254.1:2263138-2298681 GCA_024336885.1 Actenoides hombroni | reverse complement strand
TTAGAAACTCCCACTTTTCCCTCTCATCCCCCCCCCCCCCCCCCCCCCCCCCCCGCTTGCTACCCTTTTGCCCACAGCAGTTTGTAATGAAGTCTAACAAAGAGCATAGGCATATTATAGGTTACTCCCTTAAAACTGGGTTTAGCAATCAGATAATTGGTTTCTTTCAGCACATGTGTGGCTACTGAACCTGTGTGAGTTTTTTGTTGTTTGAGTGGCTTTTTTTTATTTTCTGGGGCTTTTTGTGGTAATAAATGCCATATGGTTTTGTTTGACAGTTTTTTTACATCCTAAAACTGTCTAAATTAATCTGTCTTATTTTAAAATATTAGAGATCCCAGCAGATGAGACTGGGGCTCATGTGGTCAGAAGCTCTTTCTGCCAACCGTTAAAAAAAACCAACAACCCTAGAAACCTTTAGAAATGGATTGATACAGACCCACATTCAGTGGCTAAAGCTCAGAAAACTTGAGAAGCCAATGAAGTGAGGGCAAAACGAATTCAAGAGGAGGCTGCAGCAGCCTACCATCAAAACTGGAGCCTCTAATGTGTAACATGTGTTCCTGCTTTCATTTGTCTACTTTATAAGAGCTAATACACAGTATTTTCAAGGTTCACAAGGGGGCTTTTCTCCCTCTAGGCTATTAGCTACAGTAACGGCTTATTAAGAAAGTTAGACTTTCTCCCAGCTGGCAGAAAAAATGGTCCTGCAGGAGAGGGGGAGGAAGAGGAGAAAACTGAACATTTTGTTTGAACAAGTTAACAATACAATGCCACAGGAAATGAATCAGAAGAGCGATTTCTGCAAGCATGTATGTTTTGCTTTATGAAAACAAAGAGTTTTAAACCCTGGCCTCCCAAGAGTCAATAGGGCCCATGTTTAACTTAGAATGGCAATATAGGGTCCTGGTTTGGTTGCTACGGGCAGAGGAAGGCATTTCCAGAGGAACAAAGAGTAGTTAGTTAGGCTTCTATCTAGTATAACCTCCTAGGGGTACTTACCAGGATTATTTTCTGGTTGTTTTGTTGGGGATTTTTTTCCCCCCTAAAAAGTATCCCTCTTCTTCCTTACCTCAACCAAAACCCACAGCTCTCTTCTTAATGTCATCCTCTACAGAAAATGAGGTCACCCACACCTGATAGTGTGGTCTCCTCTTGTTGGCACAATTCCCTGTTTCCTTCCTGCCTGGGGTCACCCCAGATTTGGGGAGTCTTAGTGCTGCTCTAAGCTGTGCCATACTGAGGAGCCCTAAAGCACCATCTGGCAGGCAGGGACCTTAGAAGATTATAAATAAACCCCTACTTTTCTTGGACTTTTCCTTTGTGATGAGGTAGGAGGAGGTTTCCTTCCTCCTCACTTCCTACATCAGTGAGATCCTCAGTTGCTCATTTAGAGAAGACAGAATAGGAGGATATGGTCCCAGTCCCCCACCCAGTGTGTCTAGGAGCAGTCTGTGTATGTGTAGTCTGTAGATTATTAATATCTGTTTGTGGGTAGATTGTTCGTGTGGTTTTTGTCTGCATTTTCAAACTATCTTGGCCCTTTTTGAAGGGTGGTTTCCTGGAATAAGCCCTCTGTGGACTTGGACTGATTCATGTTTGCTATCCCTAGACCAAGATTGCCAGGTGAGAGGGGTATTTAATCTTGGCTTTCCACAATAGGACTGATGGCTGCTTCATGCCTCTGGTGGTTCTTTACAGCACCTTAAGTATGTGCTGATGCTGGAGTGGAAATACTGCTTTTTGGCCTCTCCATTAGTGCATATGAATAATTGACTATCCCAAGATATTTTGATGCATGAGCTCCTCATTTTCTTTTATTTTTTTTTATTCTCCAGTATAAAAATCCCTCAGTTCCAGGTATGCTGGCACTTTCTAGTGGGCTTTCTGTGTATCTTAGGTTGTCCAGTTCATTTATCTGTAAGCAGTGATAGCAGTCAGTGGGTGAAATTCTGGTCTGAACTTCCATAGCCTGTGTCCTACCTGCCTCTCTGCATGTAATATTTCCTGTTTCTTGGCTGTAAGCCTTTGAAAACAGCAGTTAAGTGTTTTTTTAAGCAAGTCTTTGATCTCTTCTCTTACATGTTTGAAATGACCAGTGTTTGCCTTGCTGCAGCACTGACTAGCTGTGGTCAGGCATGATGGGCTGTCCGTATGTAGCATGCAAGTAGATCAAGGGGAAAGAGATTTCTCTTTGGATATTCTACATGACCTTGTTATTCAGGTCACAACACAGATTCTTGTGGTTTTGTCTCAACCTATCGTAATGGAGCAGCCCAGTAGAGGCTACCCTACTTTGGGGTGATGAGCTGTGACCAAGGGTGATGCCAGCACAGGCCATGCAAGATCCTGTTTCCCCAGAGCCTGGGCTTGTAGTACCTGGTGACAATGGCAGGCTCCAGTGACAGACCTAAACAAGGCGAGATAAACCAGGTCTGGGATATGTCTAGGCGAGTCCAGTTTGGAACAGCAGGAGACCAGACTAGAGATGAAGCTAACTAGGACTTTGGCACAAGGATGATCTGGTATACAGGGTCAGAAACAAGGCTGGAAATAAGGCTATGTCTAGCATAGGTCTGTGGCTTCTAGGGAAGCTGGGTCAGTGAGCTCAGATGGGGCTAGGCACAGGCCTGCCATCACCAGTGCTGCAGCAAGGACTCAAGCCCTAGGTCTGGGCTGCAATGGGGCCCTGTGGGTTGAGGGGGAGTATGTGGGGTCCCAGGCTGGCCAGGGCTAATAAGGCCATAGGAGCATTCAGGGCTCTGAGAGCCAGAACCCTGTTAATACAGTGGAGAGTTGATGGGCTTTTTGGTTTTATAAAAAAATGTCAGTAACTAATCAACATGCTGCCATAAAGCAGAGTTTGTAGTTCCCTTTTTCAAGAGAAAGCATAATTACAATTTTCTTCCTAATCAACAGTCTGCTTTCTGAAAAAAAAAGATACCAAAAATGTATTAGTCAAAAACCAGTGGCAAAAAAAAAAGCCAGTGAAGAGTTTGTGCATGAGGAGAAAAAAACCTCAGAAGAATAATGTGAGTAATTGGCTGATCTTTTTATAGGAGGACTGAAAATACATTCCTTCTGGGAAGTTTTCAAAGCCTTGTGGCTCAGTGAAAGAAGGCAGTTGTGCTAACAAACGTTCTGAATGTCTCTTGCTCTTCCAAAATATGTGAATTTGGGCAAGTCTGAGAAGGTCCAAGAAGGGTGTTATATTATTCTAAGCTATTCTTGTCATGTTCTCACGGAGTTCTCTTCAATTCCCCATGCTAATGGTTGATTAGTGAAGCAGCAGTTCTGCTCCCAAATAAGTAATGCCTCTGAAAGTTAATAGATACACCTTCACTTGAACTGTTATTTCTTTTCAAAAGAACTGTAGTAAGAAAAATCTAAGTGAGACTATCTCACAAACAAGTAACAATGTTAAGTCTTTTGACATACTGCTGAAAAGGACCTGCATATTCTTCTGGTTTTAACTTGGCAAAAATGTACGGGATCAAAGTCGGACTTTTCACCTGTTTAAGAGGCAATTCTCCTTAGGGCTGTCTGTGTATGCAGGGGTGTGCTATGGTAGAGAGGAGGGGTTGCAAAGACCTAAGCCCTTGCTGTAACCTGTCCCACAACAGAGCACTAGAGATGTCTGGTCAAGATACAGGAAAGGGCTTTCATTAGAAATACCTGGTAAAAAGTGGGGTTGAATCTTCTTTGCAAAATCATGCTGTGTGTGAAGGAAAGCTAAGGTTACTTCCTGCTGTCAGTTGTATTGATTTGGCCATGATCAGAAATCCTGAAATACTATTAGAGAGGTCACCCAGCCACATTTCTAGTTCAACCAGAGTTAGGAAATAGCACAAATCTCCTTGGGTTTTCCTGAAAATTCTAGACCCAAATTGGAGGCACAAAAAACCTGCATGAGATGAGTTATTTTACAACTTGTAGTAGATCAGTCTTGGAGGATCCTTGGACTCCTTCTGAGAGGCCATGAAGGATAATTATCAAGAGGCTTAAGTGCCCTAAACAGATTTGCACTGCCACTGGAAAAAGTACAAGGATCCACAAAAGCAAAAAAAAAAAGTGCTGAATGAGTGGTTTAAATAACTCTGGGTTTGCCTAAAAGGAACTCCTCATGTCTCTCAAGTTTATCCTCAGTCTTAACTTGCATATTGGAGACAGCAATAGAACTCACAAAGTCTTGTTTCTTGTCATGCACCCCTAAGCTTGTTCTCTGACAACTGGTAATTGTAGCTTTTTCCTTCTGTAGTCAGGTGCTGTTTAATTTTCCTCTCTCTGTCTGGGCACTGAGCTTAATCCCCCCCCCCATAAAACCTGTTTGAAATGAGTAAGTTCAAAAGTTTTTGGAGGTGAGGTGGACTGTGTGTGTGTGTCCATCCACATATGTGCATGTGTTAATAAGCTGCTTAAGATTAATTTCCTTAGGAAACAAAGCTAATGGCCCAAGAAAATCAGACTGAACAAATATTTTTCTTGAACAGCTATAGAAACATTGAATGATGCCTGTATTAACTGATAGCAGCCTATGAAGCCCTGCAGGCAGATGCCATCTATTAGCAACCTACATGTCATAAATGCATCATGGTGTGCAACTTATTCACAGATGAATGGATCCTTGTGATTGGAAGGATTGTTTAGTACAGGGTGGATGGGAGGGAATAGATCAGAACCCTCCTCTGCTATTAGCACTGAAACTGTTATTCGCCATGTCATGTTAGGGTTTATGTGCCTGCTCAAAGCTTTCATCCTGCTGTGTTTTGGTGTTTTGATTTGTGTTTTGGATTGGTTTTTTTACTATGTATTCTGACTTAAGTGCCTCAGTGCAAAGTGTGCACAAGACTAAGAGCTGCAATGACCATAACTGCCCACTCTCATTACATGCTCTGATTTTTATGTCCAAACTTACGAGCATGTGGAATAATGCTGTTTGGAGACACCTTCCATCTGCTTTTTGCTGACAGATCCATAGAACAGGGACTCCTTCAACAAACTGGTGTTTGCACTTTTCACATATGAACGTGTATGTAGACGTAAACCACATTTGACTCGCACAAAATCTTCTGTTAAAGTACTTAAATAATCATTAGTTGTTTTTCCAAGAGGAAGATCAGTGCTTCTGGTTTTTAGTGATGGGCAACTGATGGGGTGATAGCATCTGTAATGCTTTTTTCCTACAGAGTATGCAAAGCTTTACTGCTTTTATGAAGTTTTCAGTGGAAAGGTTCTTGAGTGCAGAGGATATGCTGTGTCCTGAATTGCCAAAATCAACCCGTCTGTTAATAAATGGCTACTTCACTTATCTTTATGTAGTAATTTATCTACAGCTCTTCTTGTGTTTCCAAGATGCAACCATAATGGATACCAAAACATCAAAAGCTGTGGTTGATGGGACTCGTTCTCTAGCCAGCTCTACAAGCTGTGTATATTTGAGACGTGCATACGACATCTATTAATTATGTAGTACAATCTACTAGCTAGTTAGAGATGTATCTTCAGTATAAAACATAAGCCAAGGACTGTGTTTTACTTCTGGCCACTGCAGCTACGTGAAATTTCCAGTGGACTACGCGGTGCCAAATTTAGTTTGTACAAACAAGCTCTAGTCTAGTTTCTCTTCCAGCTATAATCTGTTACTATTTGAATGGCAGTTTCAAAGGTGTTTCAAGGTGAAATTAATCTGAGTTGCTGTTATGTATATTCAGGTGAGATGAGCTGCGTGTTACAGCACTTAATTCTCTCTTTCAGCCATGCAGAGGGAGCCAAGGGTGTGAAGCTCTGGCATGGGTAAAATGAATTCCACTCTGGGGGGATAGTCTGCAAGGCTTATGCTCCCAAGTGAGTTAGATTTCTCAAATAAAAAATCCTCTCTGCTGTTTGATTCAGGGGAAGCAGTCTTGGCTTTCTTTGCGGGGGCTCGGATGTTGTGCGTCAGTGGGGAAACGTGAGGAGGTAAATGACCGCAGTTCATCAACAACTCCACTTTTACATCGTGTTTCTGAGCAGCGGGTGTGCTCCTCCTGATGAGCTGCAAATGTGTACTTAATATTATATTAGCTATTAACTCCCAAAGTCAACAGTTTCCCTGGTAAGATCAGAACACTTCAAACATTACTCTGCATTTAAAAAAGAGTGGTATTTTTTCAGGGTAAAAGAACCCTTAACAAAACATTTACAGATATTTTTATGACGTTGTATTGCCTTCTGAAAACTTTGATCAACTGTGATGAATGCATACATTTGTATGTGTGGTGTCATTCTCTGCCCCCCATTTTTCTTCAAAGAGGAGAAGGTGGGTTTGCTTTTCTAGGATCCAGAGAAAGGTCCGGGCTTTTTTAACGCTCTGCTGTAAGCATGAATTTGAGCCTGAAGACCTAAAACAAGCATGTGAAGGCTGGTGGAGCACTGTCAGCTCTTTGCAGCACTGTGAAAGATACTGTCTTTTGAATGTCCCCTCTCCTGCTTGTAGAACAGAGAGGAGAGACCCTCTTGATGCTTCCTGCAGCTGCCAGTCTGCTTACCACTCAGGAGGAGAACATTAACACCTCCTTTTGTGTGTCACTCCTCTCCTCATCCCCTCTTTGACGGTGAAGAAGCTTGCAATGGCAGCTCTGCCAGGGCTGTTGGCTGCTGGTTGTGTAACACCTAAGGATTTATGCTTTTATGGTTATGAAGTTCAGCAGACTAGATGCAGTTTAACTCTTGAGCATAGTTAATGATGGTGGTGTCTCTGTGGCAGTAGCAAGAGCTCGCTGGGGAAATGGCAGTGCACTTACAGTAGAGAGCAAGGGGCCTGATCCAAAGCCCACTTTAAACAGACAGAAGCTTCTCTCTTGACCTCGCTGTAGAGTGAATTAGGCTCCCAAGTAAACAGCAGCTCCCCTGTAGCAGCAGTCAGCTGTTTTAATGCTGCAGGAGGGATTAGTTACAAGCAAATGGTGTTTCACCAAATTCCAGGCTAGCAGCAAATTCTTATATCCCTATTGGAACAGAGACTGCGTGCTCACTGATGCTGTGTTGTGAGCAACTGCAGAGATGACAAGTTGTCAAATGGATGTTTGCTGCCTCAATAGGAGGAAAGCGGCGAGCATGAGGAAAATGAATGTGTATGCACGTGCCTTGGGAACGCATACATGTTCAGTGAGCAGTCGTGGTGGGGGTTTGAGCATCCCAGAGCACTGCAAGTGTGCTGTTTGGCTTGATCTTGGTGGGTGACCGAAGTGGTGGTGGGTTGTGACCCTCCCAAGGCAGATGTTTAGTGGTCTGCCATAAACTTGCTAGGACCTCGAATGCTTTAATGGGAGGGGTGGGCTAGGGAAGAAAGCAGGATGGCCCTGACAGTACTGTTAAACCTAAGCTAGTATGTCCCAAATGCTGGGTCTCAACCTCTGCTGGGTGATGCTGTGATTGAAAGAGCTCCCAGGCTGCTTGGGCACAGGTACAGCACTAGCTGCAGTGGGTCTGTAGTGTTCCTGGCTCTATGTGGCGTGTCACTGACCTCTTGGTTTTTTTACAGTGTGACAGTTTGGTACTATATTGCAAAAAAGATATTTCAGGAGTCTTGGCTTCTGTTTGAGATGGGTTATTTGTCAAAAGCAGTAAACAGGAGGTGTAAGAAGCAGTATCTGGAACAGTATGTGTTTGTGGGGACAGAGAAGGGGAAAAGCACAAAGTTCTTCAGCCACCTTTGTGCCACTAAATTACGGGGCTGCTTTTCCAGAGGTCTGCAGCAGATCCCTTCTTTCAGGGTAAAATGGGTGAGGACAGGCTTTCATTACTGACCACAAGTGTTTAAACTGGCCTGAGAATTGCTGAGTGCATTTAATGCACGGTAGGCGCTTGGTGCCTGCGAGGTTGGGAGAGAGGGTCAACTTTTGCATTTGGTGTTTTCAGCTGGTTCTTCTTTCTCCCACCCCAGCCAGAGCCAGGCTGCTGCCCAGGTGGGTTGCTGAGCCAGAGGTGGGTTGCCACGTCTGGAAGACTGAGAAATGGTGGTCAACACAACTTGTTCATTTGATATCACAGGCAGGAAGAGACTCTTGCTTTTTTTGGAAACGTGATGAGAAACTAATAGTCCATGGCCAGATCATTTTGCTAGATAAAGTGGGAAATTATAAACCATACAGGGTACCGTAAGATTGTAAGAATGCTTCCCAAGACACTTGTGCATTTGAATGAAAGGAAATCACAGAATGATTAAATCTGTCTCAAGAGAAAAAGGGGGATAACTCTAAGAACTTGGTAATGCGATGCAGTAATTACATCTGTAAAGCAGTACAGGAATGCTGTGTGTTAAGGTCTTTTAAAGATGATGATGCGATTCAGATCTTCATAAAGATGTTACTGATAGGGTACTTTACTGATCCATTAGACTTTCTAATAAATACTCATTCATATTTCTATAAATCGGTTAATCAGTGGTTAAGATGAAGTAAAACACTGGAGAGTATGTTATTTCTAAACCTAGTAATACAGAATGAAAGGAGAAAGGAAAAAAGTATTCTATTCCTGTCTGCAATTACTTTACACTGGAGTTACTTCTCCTCATGACAAAGTTACTCTTGACTTGCTAATGTAAATGGAGTCAGGCTGTCGATTTAGGTCTGTAGTATCTCTGTGGCTAGTATATTTGTAGTAAAGAGTCAGAGTGGCAAATGCCATTTTGCAATGGGTGGCACCAAGGTGCAGCACGTAACTAACTCTTAATTAAAGTGAGGGGGAGAGCTATCCAAGAAACAAGTAATGCTTTGTCTCTCTATGATAGTGTTCTTTTCTGTCACACTTGTAATGTATTTTGGAAGCTACAGGCTGGCAAATTGAGACTTGTCTGTGATCCAATGGTAAATACCATGCAGCCACTGAGCCCTGCATCAAGAACCACCTTCCACTCAGGCATTTGAATTCAGCTCTGTAAGAGCCTCCCGAAATCGGGCTGAGCAAAAGGAGCTTTGGGAGAGAGTGAATCCAAACAAGAACACACTTGCACCATTTGCAGGTGTGAAAGCTTCTGCAATTTAAAGCAGCACTGAGGCTGCTTTTCCTTGTGACAAGGAATTTTGGCTCAGTTTTCAGCCTACCCTAGAAAGGCTATTGGCTGGGGAGTCCCCTTCAGAGTCCTTATTCACCTCCTCATTGCATGCTCCCAGTTGCTGCACTGAACTTATCTGTGGGTTTAGCACTGGTGAAAGGTGGTTTGCTGACAGCTCTGAAGATGTGTTGAGTCTATAGCAGGGGCATCCTCTCTGCTCCAGCTCAGTCCTGACCAGGCTGCTGCTGATTCTTGTTTAATCCTTGGCCTTGCTGGGGCCACTAGCAAAACCACTACTGGGTACCACTTGTCAAGGTTTAATCTCATGATACGTATCAGCCTAACTACCAGCTCCTTCACAGCAGCTCCAGTGCAGCTGCTGGTGGGAAGGACTTGCTGTTGCTACCCAGCTGAGCTGCATTTGTGCCTGTGCTTCAGTAGGGAAGCTGGCAGTGCAAATCCCCTGAACATTCAGGCTTCCCGGAGGGACAGTTGGGCCACAGTGGCAGAACCAAATAACTAAACCAAAAGGGTGAAAATACTGAATTCTCTGCAGCTCTCTAAAGGGACTTGCCCAGAGAAGAAGAGGAACTCTGCTGCTACTTATTTTCTACTGAGGTAACTTTGAGGGCACCTCTCTCGGGTCACAAAGAAAGATGCTCTGCACTAGGGACAGTAGCATCAGAAAAGGGCTTGTGGGAGAGGTGTATTTAAAGTGTGCCAGCTAGCTTTTTGAAGGAAGGAAAGCATCTGAAGTAGAAGGAGGTGCAAGGGTGGGAGAGTAAGAAAATATGAAACAAATTGAGGTTAACGAAATCTACCCTTAAAATTATTTTAAACAGTTTTGTATCTCTCTCTTTGACTCAAGAACTATGAAGTTCCCATGGCTTCAGCAGCAATAATATTCTGGGAGTCTCCCCAAGTAGCTTCCCAGCTGGACTGACTTTTTCTGTCTTAGTAGAGAGCGTTCCTGGCAGCAAGGATAATATACAGGGCTGTTTCCAAAGGTGCTGGGGCTCCTGAAGCCCATGGCTTTCTGTACCCTGTGCTAGTGGCTGTAAGAACACCAGACCTGTCTCTAAATATAAAAATGTAAGGATTTGTTTTGTGTTTGGGGGGTTTTGTTGCACAGGATGTAGCTGCTGATTTAAAAGCTGCACTGTGCTCTGGTATTATGGGGGTAAGCCAGGTTTTCTGCAGTCTGAACAGGAAGGTACCTGGATGTCAGATGCCTGTGGGAGACAGAGGGGAAAGGCCAGAAATTTGGAATAAAAAAATACCTAACTGAAACTTTGAATGGAATAAGCTTAAAGAATACAGGGGATAGATAATTAAACTTGCATTTGATTTTTTACTTCTATATTATTTTACAGAGGACTTAGCAGTATGGAAAGGCTTTAACACTCAAGCAGTTTTCTTTTGCATAGTCAATTTGTTCTATTCAACAATATTCTTTCTTTGCATCCACCTCACTTAACAGAGGTCAAGTAAAGAAATGCAGAAAGCATTGAAAAGCACTCCACTGAAAAATAACAAGTGAATACTTCTTTTGGCTACAGAAGAAAAAAGGACAGAGCTAAGTAATTTGTTAGAGCTAGGAATCAACATATAAACATTAAGAAATCACATGTTTTCTTTGAGTCTTCCACATGCTTTGCCTGCACTATCTTTAGTCAATAGAGAAGAGAGGAAAAAGTAGCAAAGCCATGTTCTTGTGTTCCACCACCCAGGGCTGAAGGCTTGAATTCTGGCAGCAGCTGACAGTCTTTTGCCTTTGCTTCTACTTTGTTTGGATCTGATTAGTCACAAAATCTAAACATGGAGCTGTTGCTTGTCTTTATTACCTGCTGATTATTGTTAGTGTGTTATATTTGTGATGGACTGGCCGCTGTTGGTTCAGGGGTGACTGAATTAAATGGAAAAAAACCCAAACCCAAAACAAAAACTCACAAACGAACATCAAAACAACCCAAAACAAGAAAAAAACCCCAACAAACCCCAAACTATTCCTGTCTCTTTACTTATCAGGTAAGTAGAGCTTTTGACCTCCTTTGGAAGTCTCTTTAGCACTCCAGTGAGTTTGTTATTGCAAGACACTAATTCCCTTGGGGTGTGGCTTTTTTCTTCTCCCGTTACTCTCCCCTGCAGCATCTCTTTCAGATCCTGTGTTAGGCTTGCCCATGTGTCAGGATAGAAGGATGCAGAGCAGTGTTTCCCTTCCCTTACAGAGCTATAGGAGAAAGGAATTTGGCTCATGCTATCTTCAGTGGGGGGTGGACTTTCCTTGAGGAAATAAAACACTTCCATGACCATCATCTCTCGGTTACGGTAGGGTTTTCCACAATTGTCTGGAGCAATGGGCTGTTGACCTCAGACCGTGGCCTCTGTGAGTGGCTCCTACCAGCTGCTTCAGTGGGAGATGGCACAGACCCTTTGAGTGGCACTGGTTGAATAAACAGCCTCTGGGAAAGCTCCACTCTGATATCTGGAGGTTAGTTCTATGCTGAGATGTGAGGATTTATCCTTGCTATACTTAACAGTATGTTATTTTGCTTTACAGTCGTTGTCTTTATGACCATATATCTTAATTGTCACCTGTAATGGTGGCCTCTACAGGTTAATTGTGCAACAGATTATAAGTACTCTGCTTTTTGCAGTCTCAGATGATGGCCTCTCATTCACTATTCAATGCCCTTCTAAAAAAAAAAAGCAATAAAGGCAGACAGATCTCTTAAATCATTGTTTCAAAAAGTTTTCTGCTTTCCTACCACGTCGATGTCTTCCTTTGTGAAGTCAAGGACTGCAATATAATAAGAGTAATATAATGAAAGTAATGCATACTGCATTACTTTCCAAGCCTCTTGCTTGTTGCTGTTGTAAAGATCTAGGTGCTAAGCTAGTCTTCAAGTATTTTAAGCACATTAATAGAAGATGTAAATCCAGTTGATGGTGACTGTTCAGACCAAAATAATCCATTAATGAATCTTTTTCTAAGTAGTGTCCGTATAAGGTCATTTAAAAAAAATAAAGTGAGTTTCCAACATCATATCCTGTAGGTCATTAAACATTCTCAGTCTAAACATGAGAATCTGGAGGGGCAAAAAAAAAGGAATGTTTGCTCTGGAGCTCCTTCTTGGGAAATAGAACATATCTGGGGCTTTTCATTATGGTTTTGTTTGTGTTTTGGTTTTTTTTTGAGATCTCACTATTCCTATTCCTACAGGAGAGAAGAAATTCCTTAGTTATCCCAAACCAAAAACATCTTTGCAAGTTGAAAGAATCTACTTCTGGCTAGGCACCTTACAGTAAGGCTTCCATAGGCTTTTCATGGTCGTATTGCCCTTCTTTCTCCTACTCTTTTATGTCCTTCTCTCAACTTTTACTGCTTTTCAGTCTGAGCCCACTTCATCATCGTGCTACGGTTTGTACCACCATTTGTTGTAGGCAAAAGGTACAACCTGTCACAGTGAAATACAGCCATCACAAGGCATGTCTTTGGGTAGGTGAACTCTTCTCCAGGCTCCTCCTGCTTTCTACAGTGGCTCCCTGGGACCTAAGCAGATGTGCCACATTCATACAGAGCCAACTTGTACGTAGTTAATAGGTTACTGGGAGCCACCCATGGCCCAGTATTTTCAGAACTTTAGATATTGTATGAAGGGAAAAAATGCCCTTGTTGCTGGTCTGAACTGCAAGCAGTTACATAGACAGGAGCAGAGAGTGCTGGCTCCTGCTGAAGAGTTCTTGTCTTGGGTCTGTAGTAGCAAGAACGGAGCATTTTTTTTCCTTTTGGAAAAACTCCTCTCCTGCCTGTACACTTGATAGGTTAGAGGGGGTGGTGGTTGGGTTTTGTTTGGGGTTTTTGGTATGGTTTGTTGTGTTTTGTTTGTTCTTAATGCTTAGAGAACTTGTCTAAGATTCCTGATCATGGTTTTTAAAATCTTGTGTATGCTGGCAGAAGGTCAAAAATGCTGGGTAAGCAGAACCATAGGTATATTTATGGACCTCCCAGAGCTGGGAGGAAAATAGAGATGCTTCTTGTGTGTCAATGAGAAATGGTGCTTTGTTGGTTTTAAAAATAGGTATTTTATTTTGTTGACTAATTCCAGGGGAAACTTGCTGTATTTCTGTCCTTGGTCACCCTGTCCTGACACGTATCCCATATGTGATAGTTTTGTTCAGTTTCCTACCTTTACTGCATGTTTCCTGCTAGTCCTGGACCAAAGAAAACCCAAATGTAGGGCTTTCTGTGAAACACATCTAGCATAAAGGATATAAAGGAAATGCTAAGCAAAAAGTACATCATTTCAAATTCCTGTAGCACAACTAACTTACTGTCAGCATGACTGATGCCAACAACATACAGCAAGAAGACAGTGCTGAGAGATGCTGGCTGCTAAAAGCTGTGCTCCTGATGAGGAACACATCAGCAGCAAACTGGTTAACTCCTGGTGCCTGCTCTCTGAAGCCTCTGTCTGTTCCTGGCCCTTCCTTCAGAGCTTGTGAATTGCTTCCCCTCTTCCCTGAAGAGAAGCTCTTTAGAAAATGACATCCCAGGGTGCCATGTTTCCTGACTTTCAGGGACCTTTGGAACAAAATCATTCCATGTACCTGCAGAGATGTTTTCCCTGAACTGCTGACTCCATAGATTTTTCCCCAAGTGTTGGAAGTAGAACTATTTTTCTTCTGATTTAGTTCCTGTTGAGGATTCAAACCCTCAGGTCAGATTTTCATAGATTCATCTAGGTTGGAAAAGACCTTTAAGATCATTGCATTCAACCATTAACCCTACTCTACCAAGTTCACCACTAAGCCATATCCCCAAGCACCACATCTAGATGGCTTTTAAACACCTCCAGGGATGGTGGCTCAACCACCACCCTGGGCAGCCTGTTCCAGTGCCTGACAACTCTTTCAGTGAAAACATTTTTCTAATATCCAGTTTAAATCTCTATGTGCAGCTTGAGGCCATTTCCTCTTATTCTGTCACTAGTTACTTGTGAGAAGAGACCAGCTCCTACTTCTCTACAGTGACCTTTCAGGTAGTTGTAGAGTGGTGATTTTGTATTTGGAGATGCTGTGAATGCCTCTAGAGCGTGGCTGCCCTCTCGCTGCTGTGCCACACGTGGCCTGCACAGCAGCAGAATCTCCCCTGGGATACCTGTGACAAGGGCAAAGAGGCATTTGCAGCCACCTCTTCCTGCAGGGTGGAGATTGACTTTTGAAGGAGGGGATCAGACACGATGGGGGGCAAGCAGGGAGGGCAGTGTCATTTCCACCTACCTTTTCAGCTTGCTTTGCCTATGCCAGTATGCCCTGGGACTGATTACTCCTGATAGCAGGATTTTGAGAGGACTTGAATTGATAAGTCATCTGAAGGGTGAGACATTTTCTTTTCCTTCCTGCCCCCCTTAATTTTTCTGTCTTCTTCAGGGGAGAAAAGGCCCCCAGGGGTGTGCTCCCTTCAAGTCCGTAAACCCTTAGTAAGGATATCTATAAAGAGCCTGATGCTCACTGCATACCACCAGTTGTAAAGTTGTGTTGCTTCTATAGCAACCAGTGATGTTATATACACAAGACTGACTTCACTTTAGGAATAAACTGATGAGGAAACTGCTGTGTGGTCTCTCTAACCCAAGACACTGTCAGCAGCTCTGCCAGCTCTCACCCAGTTCCTGTGTTGTAATGGGACTGGATCGAACCTCTGCATTCTGGTCTTGGCTAGCTTGAAGCTTATCTAATGATCTTATTGATATATAGACTGGCAGTCTGTTAGGCTTGTCCATGTTTTATTTCCTTTATGCCCGTTTCAAATCAGGAGCTTTTTGTGTAACAGCCACCAAGAGAGTATTGAAAACATCCCTCTGTGTGGGGGGAAAACAGAATCTGAGAGCATGTTTCCCTGGGAAAAGGTAATTTATATGTATTCCTCAGTACTCCTAGCAGTTAAATAGCTTCTCGGTCTGATTCACCAGTATATTAAAGCTGTTCTTTAGCACTCTGAAAGTACAAAATGGCTTCATAGTAGATCAAGTAACCACTGGAGAGTATCTTCTGGCGTTGGAGGATCTTATGCCTGGTAAGGTTGCCATGGTAGCTCCCATACCATCACTTTTCTAGGCTGTCAACATCAGGGATGCACCCAGTGAAGAGATCGAACACTAGTTTACCTCCCTGGGATTTTCAGCACCTTCGGGGTTGTTCTGGGCCTGTCATTTGTCCTGACTTTGAGTAGGTACAAATCCAGAGTTCAGCTAGAGTCTATAATAAAATCTTGCTTAAAAGACCAAAATCCAGAATGTTCCTTTACTGAATTGGAGAATGGGGTTATTTTTCAATATTTTTCAAGTTAAATCTATAGGTTTCCATTTTAAATTGCAATAACTGATCATTAAAAGTGAATTAACACCCCACGTTTGAAAGCAATGTAGTTGCATGTATACTTTAACTTCTTGGATTTTGTGTATTTTTCTATATATAAGTATTAATTTTCATAATGACTGTACTGAGTGCAATTCTGGTGAGGAGGATTAAATTTAATCTTCAGGACTGAGCTCAGTCAGTGCTGCATGGAAACAGAACTCAGATGATCTTCGTTTTGCTCTGTTCTAACAACATTGCTGCTTTTAACTATAAACTTTTAAACACATCATCTAGTTAATCTGAGTAACGTTCCTCGTACACAATGAGTTTACATCATGCAAAGCAACTAAAGGCACCACGTAACAGGTTATGGCATGGCTGAGCTCATTATAATATTGGAATACTGACGAGTCTTAATGATACTATGCATCTTGCATGTAGTAGAAGATCCTCCCACTGTGGAGGAATATAAATGTTTTTTTTCTTTGAAGCAGCAGTATAAAACAACTGTAGTTCTCTAACTCTGCATTTTTCCCCCTGCCCCTCTGCTCCAATAAATCCAGGAAGCTATAACTTAGAATATTGTTTATTAGTTTCTAGAATGGGTCAGTAAAAGCATTGTTCTGCTCATGAAGTTCAGTAAATGACTCCTTTTAGACAGAAGGATCTTCAATTTTGACCAAGATGCACGACTAGAAAAGGTGTTAGTAAATTAAAATCTGCAAGAAGCAGCGAGGCTTTATTTTTAATGGAAAGAGAATTGTTCTGTGGACACTTCCCTCCATGCCTTAATTTTTGAGCTTTGTGATACTTATTGGATATGACATTGAAGAATGATCACGCTTTTCACTTTCCCCGTGTTTTTAACTCCAAGGAGGAAGGTGGTGTGTAAACTCTGCAGCCATTACGGCCAGCTCCTCCAGGAGATGTAACGGCCTAGGGTCCTGTTGTTCAAATTGTTAATCCAGTGCCTGCTGCCTGATCACACAGCACTGCTGACACACACAACCAGGGATGGCATCAACTAGCAGGATCAATGTCTGTGAGGGCTTGGAGTTGGGTTGTTCCTTTGCTGCTGTAACCCCCAGGCCCCTTACCTTTCCTCAGACACAGACAGCCTTTCAGCTGAAGTCTTTCTTTTATGTCCAATATTTTTTTCTGTGAAAGACTGCAAACAAAGAAATCTCAATATTTTTGTGGGTTTAATGTGAAATATTTGTAGTTCTTATTTTATCTTATCTTGGTGGTAATATCATCCCCAGACTAGCAAAACCACCAGAGAAAGTATTTCTGACCTTTATAAAACCCCGCTCGGACAACATACAAACTTTTCTGTTTCTGGGAAAAAGCTGATCTTCCCAAACCACCTGTTGCTATTTCCTCCCCATCTCCCAAAAGTAGGTTCCAAGCAAGTGCTGTTTTGCTAAATCCCTCTCTATATTTTCATCCACTCAAAACTTCACTTACTATTTTAATGCAAGTCTAGGTCTTACTGGGACCTACAGGTCCTTGGTATTTGACATTTTTAGTGTGCTTGATTTTCTTCCAAGGATTGGCTATTTATTGTCCTTGTGAAGGCCTTAATCTCAGCTGTTCCAACCCTACACATTGAGCAGAAAGTGAGAGTTGAGAGGGTGAAAGATGGTGTCTTCTGTGGTCACCATATCTGGGGACAGGCAGGAAGGAGCTTGCGTGGCTTATAGGATATCAAAAAGGAATTTCAAGGCTGATTGCCATTTTACTTTCTATGTGCCTGTGGGTATTTGGAAGCAGATAAATCATAGCATAGTATATTCAACCCCAGTCTTCTGCTTGTCCCTTTGCCACCTCTTTTCACTGTCCTGTCTGTTTCCTAATGTATAGAGAGGAGAAAAGTGTTGTGGTGGGACTGTAGGAGAGTTGAGAATAGGACCCAGTGTTACCTATACATCCAAAAGAGCAGCAGGGAGAAGCTGGACATAATTTGATCCTGGATTTGTTTCTGGAGCTGCTGGATTGATGTTCCTCAGGCTTCAGGGATACTCTTCAGCTCCAGCTATGGCTTTTAGCTCTGTCATGACACATCTGTTATTTTCCAGGCAGATTGGGTTTTCCTCCTGGTTGGAGCAAACCCAACATTTCTCGCTTTTACGATGGCAGTCTTGGTTGTTTGAAGCTTTGAATTCAAGCACTGCTATAATCTGAAGAATTTGAAATCCAGGGATTACTACAATCTGATTTGGTTAGCTGATGCTCTGATTTTTGAGGTCAAGTGTTTTTGTGTGTAAACAAACACAACATTTTTAGTTTTCCAGAGAATATTAAAACTCACTCTACCATTTTGATGGACAGCATCCAATTACAGTAAATGGCACAGGAACAAAATTGACTGATAAAACCGAGCAGATATGTTGCCTTAAAATCAGCTAATGGGCTAACGTTCCCCTCGTCTTCCTCTTACTGCTGATATTACTTCAAAAGCTAACCAAACCAGGGAATGCTGTAAGATGACCTGAGGAAGGTTAGGGCAGTTAGTGGCTTATCAGAGCATCTCTTGTTTCACGAAAAAGTTTTTACTGTGAAAAAACTTGATTTCAGGCAGCTGGAGGTGTTCAGTTTCATGTCTCCATTTTGAGTTCCTTTATTTTTGATTGCCAGCAGGGTGATAGCCTTCATGGCACTGAGCGAGGAACGGTTTGCAGGTTCCACTTGCTTCCAGGTGTTGTTTCAAGACTTCTTAGAACTTTGTCTATGGTCCATGTCGCCTCAGACTGGTTACCCAAGAAATGAGACAGTGTGTTGTTTGGACATGCTGGCAGAGATACAAACAAGGATTTGAGACTCATACCAAGGCAGAGGCCCAATGCAACATCTCTGTGCTTCTCAGCTCTGTCTTAAACTCAGGTTTTCAAGGCTGGGTCTAAAAGCACCATAAGAAGTTGGCTTAGACCTAAGGATCTCTGAAGTGTAACCGCTAACCAGTTAGGAGGGATAGTTACAATTTTGCCTACTGGGTTCCATTAATACACCATTCTGAAGTCCAAAGTGAACTTAATTCATCATCATTGCACAGTTTGAATAACTAATTAAAGTTTAACTAGCAGCATGATAATAAGATGATGATTTACTTGTATAACTACATAAAGAAGGAAAGCTAGCATTACAGGGTTGAGCTTTTTTTAATGTATTGAATAGTAGTACATGGATTGAATGTTATGGTTTTGGTTAGTCCTATAATAAGTAATTTTCCAGTTATCTAAGCATCCATACACTTAGAGTTGGAAAAAACGCCTTAAAACTAATAATTACCATCTCAAATAGGAGTAGCAGGCAAACCTCCCAGGCTACTCCTCCAGCAGTGCTGCAGACTTAAGAATGCATTTTTCAGTTTAGGTTCCTGTTTACCTCCCAGGGATTTGCTCGAGACTGTTCCTCCCTTGCCTGGCACTTGTGTTGTCAGTCTACCTCTGCATCCTTTCTCTGGATGGCTTTTGTACCTGTGGAACAAATCCCTTAGCTGATACGGAGCATATGCTGCTTACTTCATTCTCACCTGCTGCCTTTGCTTTTATTTCCTTTGATGTTGTCCTTAATCTCAAATACATTTTTGAGACTGGCAGTTATAGTTGCTCTTTGTATACAGAGGGAAAAAATGATGACACCCATAATAAATACCCAGTGCATTGCTTTCCTAATAGTACAGCTCACTAACCTGCTCAAACCTCGTGTTGAGGGTAAAAAGTATTGGAAGGAGGAGAAGAAATGGAAGTGAAAGAAGTGTTACTTAAGTAAAAGTTGTAGGTATTGTAAGGGAAACACACTAATAATACTGTTTAATTAGAAGGTCTATTAGGAGAACTGAATTGCTGAAATGTTTCTGATAAAAATTGCACTTTTTGCATTAAGGGAAATAGAAATAAATCTGTGCACACGTGTTACTCTTTAAATGCTTTCCAGGCTTGTTTTTATGACACTTTCATCTCCCACAGTCACTGCCAACATAGAGGAATTGGGAGCCACTTCTTCAGTCTCATCATGCTAGCTGAGGTGTGGCTCATCATATAATTAATGTTGACTTTTGATTTTTCACTCCGATAATTATGCAGCTTGCTTTGCTTGACAAAGCCCCTCATGTATGGATGTTTGTTTATTGCAGTTTCATCAACCTACAAATGAGATTGCACGTTGACCAAGTCATGCCGAAACGAGTACACGAGGAGAACCAGTGCTTGAATCAGCAAGTTGCTAGCCTGACAGCTGCATTTATGGCCCTGCAGAAAATGGTGAGATCAATATAAGAACAATAGATGCTGTTTGAATGTTTGAGCCTTGGGAGCAGGTTAAACCGCTGCTTGATTTTTATACGGTTGAGGTTTTGTATGGGCATGTTTCCCTCTGCGTGCCTCAGAACATAATTCATTGTGTGACTAACATCATAATGTTATTTACTTGAATATATTCATGAAAAAATAACCTGGTGTTCTCAGTCATACATCTTTTTGGAAAGCTTCCAAACGCAGCGTTGCTGTAACTATCACGCCTTGCTGTACGTAGAATAATCCAGAGGGGAGTTGGGTAGCTCCTGTGGCTTTGGGTTTGTTGCTTTTAAAAGCAGTTGAAGTCTGGTACAATTTCATTCTTCAAGGGTAGATTATTGAGCAGTTATTTAAAACGAGGTAGGCGCTCGACCTTTTCATTCCTGGAGGAGGGGAAAGGTGTTTGTTATAGGCAATAAGAGCTCCTCTGCTCTTTATGACCACTGCTTCAATAAATGCATTCTGGTAGCTTTCACACGCTAATAGTATAATGCATTTGTTTGGTACAATGTAAAGCTATGCAAACAGTGTGGCTAAATGCTCAGTAATTGTTTAACCAATGCTTATGGCTTTTATGCCTCTTGACATAAACATGAGCTACAAAACACATAAAACCCAGTTGTGTTGTATTAAGTGGCAGTAATTGTTCCCTCTTCTCCAAAAAAATAGACTGATTTTGGTCAGATTAATGCATGGGTAGGGTATGTTGTGTGTATGGATTCCTTTATCAATAGAATGGGCCATAAGGATGAAATGCTGCCAAGTTTGCACAGGCTTCAATTTTGTGTAGGCCTGTGCTGGAGGAACCATCATGAAGTGCAAGTGAATGATGGTGCCTCGGCTCCAAGTGCTGGACTTGGAATCGGGGCACGTGGCACAAGACTGTGGGGTGAGCAGCTGCCCCTGAGACTTCTGTTCTCAGTGGCTGGCTATTCTGCATGTGCCCACCCCTCAGTGTCCTCCCTGCTGCCCGCTGTGCTTCTGGAGGGATTTGTCTGCCTCAGCTAGCTGTGCTGTGGATCAGATGCTGTATGGAGGGTTGTACAGTGGGAGAGGATGTGTCTCGATGCGATGCAAAACTGTGGGTCTTGTCTCCTGTCATCATTAGCCCATCTATCTCTACATCAGGCTGATGCTCTATAAAATAAACCACAGGATACTTTGTCACAAACTGCAGTTTGGTTGTCCTCAAAACTGTTTTGTGACTTTGCTCAGTAGTGTCAACTGGAAAAAAGAAATATAGCTTCAAGGCTTGGTTCATGGAGTGCAATGAGGAGGAGGAGGCAGTGCTGTTACATCTCTTATCAGAGAGCTCTGCAGTTGCAGCATTCACCTAGCATGTAGCGTGTGTGGATGAAGTTCTGTTAGTCTTGGTGAGATGGATTTGAACCATATCTCCCCCCTTGAGAGTTTTCTAACTGCCACAGTGCTATTAGGCTGTTTGGGATATGCTTTTTGCTTAAAATGTAGGTGCCCTGATTCTGGGTGAGGATACATAGCAAGAGCTTGTGGTTTCTGTCTTGCTAAGTCTCTGGAGACAGATATATAGGTAGGTAGTGTTAAGTGCTTTAATATCAAGTTTTCCATGTATAGTGGAAGAGCCAAAGGCTTTTCTTCATCTGTTCAGCAATCTAGGCTCTTGATACTCCTGCAGCTTGTTTGGCTTGTGTCAAACATCCCTGCAGACTCCCCAACACATGGCCATATTTTCAAGAGTACTTGAAAAGCAGCTCTTGGGTGCTGCAGTGGAAGATGGATGTGAAAGTGGGGAAACTCAACTGCATGTGATCAAGTGCAGCCCTTGGTCACACGGTGTCTCTCTTCCAAATCTGACCTCCTAAACTGGGAACTAGAGTGCTGGATTCTGCTCCTACTGCTTACATCTCCACACTTCCTTACCTGAGGCATAGCTTAGTCCCTAACATTTGGAACATGTGTAGACCAAGCATTGGCAGCAGGAGAGGAGTCAACTTTGCTCTCATATCTAACTGCCTGTATTAGAAGACCACGGCTGGCTTAATCTTCCCGAAGTCTTTGCCAAAAAGTTAAGAATGAAGTGGTTCTTTGGTGGATGTGTCTCCTCCTGGTAATCAATGCAGTGGGATGAATCTCTCCTAATATAAAATTCCTGGAGCTTTCTCTGCCCTTTGGTTAGTCATTGGAAGGGGAGGGGTGACAAGTGGTTTCACAGATACCTGTTTTACCATAAGAGGAATCATACCCTGGAGGGGCTTCCCCTTTGGTTGTAGAGGGTGTTTAGGTGACAAGAGGATTCAAGTTAAGGAAGAAGATCTTTGCTTCCAGTCTCCCCAGTCCAATGAGGTTAACTGCTGGGGGAGGTAACTAAGGATGTTGCTCTCCTAATTTAGTTATGTACCTTAGATACTTAAATTTCAATTGTACAAAAACTGCCTCTTTTTTTTTAAAGTGGGTTAAAATGCTTTAGTGAGTATAATTTAAAGGATACCTTTTATCTTGGTCTGGACAAGATCAAAGACATCCTGAAATTACATTAGTATCTGTGGAACAAACAAAGTGCTATGTGTCTCTTTGGAGGCAATAAACAATCAAAACCCAGGTTTTTTGAGTCTATTGGACTAAAGTTTCCTCCCTTTGTTACCAGGAAAATAATACTCAGGGTACTGAGTCCCAAGTGAATATTGCTGTGCTGTGCATATGGGATTTTTGTAAAGGTAGAAACAAAGAGTATCTTTAAACATCTTTATTTTAAACCTAGATACATCTGGCAACCCAGAAAAATGTAGTCACGTAAATGGCAAAAGGACTGTAACAATTTTCTCCAGCTTGTTACAAGCTTATTGCATCTGCGTTTGTTAAATAATAATAATAATAAAAATCTTCCTTAATTAGAAAGTCTTCAGTATTCCCAGCACCTAAAAAATGTTTTCTGGCTTTTTTTTAAAAGGTGTTTTCAGGATAAATATGGTGTTTGTGAAATGAAAGGCTTTTGACTGCATCTGTTTACAAGCACAGTCCTATAGCAGTGTCAGCTGCTGTGCCTCCAGACTGCACTCACAGGTCAGTAGGAGTCAGGCCCCGGGTGCCTGTCAAGTCTGATGTCACTGTGCTTGTTGCGTAGTTAGAAAGTGAGACCTCTGATATTGTGCTTGGCTTTTTGCTGATAAAATACTGAAATGTTCCACCTAGAGCAGACCAGAATGCAGAAAAATCTGAGCTCCCTCTGTCCTGAGGACATTGCTGAGGCACGCACACAGGCTTCCCGAGTAGAAACTAGTAATTGCAAGAAATAAAAGGCAGGTATCTGGGCTGCTCTGCCTGGATGGTGTAGTAACTTTTAAAAAGATTGATTTGCTTAATGAAAGGCTGATTCAGAGGTGGTTGGAAAAATACCAAGGCCGAGTACTATTTTTCCACTAGTTTTCAGTGTGAGGCCTTCAACTGAAGGAATGAATACTAAAGAAACTGTAATGCCAGTAGCCTTTGCAAATGCATCTGTGTGGTGTCTTCAGAGAAAACTCTGCTCTTCCTTTGCTGGAGAATCTTTGCCTTTTCCTGCAGGCAGAGTGGTACTTTGCCTCGGGATCTGACCTGTGTTTGATGCAGAAGGGAGATCCTTCCAGCTTCAGCTGGCTGAAGTGCACTGGACTGGCTACAGAACCATCTTTTTCCTTTTGCCAAAGCCCCTGACAGTAGGCCAGTGGGTCTGTATATAGCCATTTGCTGTGATGCTTTCACTGCAAAAAGTAATAGAGATGAATAAATTATTTTAATCTAAAATGTACTCCTTTGCTCTAATAAATCTGTAATTCACTCAGGGCAAAAATAATTGTATGTAGCAGTACTTGGAGAAGAATCGCCCAAACAATCCAGTAATGACTTAAAAATCAAAAGGAAGTACACTTTAAGTCAACAATTCAAAAGTTAGATTATTTTTGATATAATGAGGACTATTTTCATAGGTAAATGGCTGTACTAGGTTAGGAGGACACTGTAGAGCATTGGGTAAAACAACCTGTGCTGGCAAGGGTATTACCATGCTGTGATGTCACAGTGAATGTGATGTCACCGTATGGAACATCAGGTGGATCACAGATGGGAAGACCAGCAGAGATCATGGTGCAGGTATGACAGAGGGTCACTTACTGTATACACCTTGAGATATGGTGAGAGAACTCATCAGTGCTCCACAGTGGATTTCTCCCTTCCAACAGATGATGCCTCTGGAGGAGCTGATACGGTGAAAAGCAAATTTTATAGTCTTGGGAGAAATGTTAGGCTTTCTAAAGCAACATACAGTTTGTATGGGTTAATTTAAGTTCTGAAATAATTTGTGGGCTTGGAGCTGGGAAAAGACTTCTTTGTTTGTTTATTTTTACTGGAGTTTCACCTCTTCACTTAAGGAAAGAGTGCAAGATCTCCTCCTGACAGGAGGTTGATTTGCTGGCGTGCAGGAAAGATATAAGCAGCATTTCTCAGAGTATCCTGTTAACTCTCATCAGCCACAACAGGACTGACCATTACATGACTAAAAGTAGATGTTAAGTCCCCGGTTCCTTTTGGAGCTTTGTTTCTAATGTAGCTGAGCTACTTTGCCTTTGCTAAATGCTAATCTAATATAGGTGCTGCTAAAACTTGGCTGGGTGTATTTCAGATATTTTAAGGGCTTTTTTGCACTTAAATTAATATTTTGGAATTTGAAGGCAAACAGTCCTTCCAACTGTCATACACTTTCTGTTGGGATATGGACACTTGATAGATTTTTCTCTGTACTCATCTAATGGGCTTGTGTATGCAGGAGGTGTGTGTTTGCCAGCTAGGATCAAATCTGGGGTGGGGAAATGGAGAAAGAGTCACAAATGTTTCATGGGCCAACAGCTCTGTGTGTAAGGAGCTGATGTTTGATAGGAGCCTTTAGTAGCTGTTCTGTGAACTGTGTGTGCTTTCCTTTACTCTCTTGTGAGGTGTTTCCAGGTGTATGTTTGTGTGCTTGTGTAAAGCATGTGTGCACTCCGTATAGCAGTGGAGAGCAACGGTGCTGGCAGCAACCAGGAGGCTCTGCCAGAGGCAACATTCAGCCCCTCAGTTTGCAATGCAGATCAATAGACCTGTGCCAGGATGAGGGTGCTGCAGCAAGGCTTGGTTCCTGGCAGTGCTGGGGCTCACAGCAGTAGAGGGCAAATGCAGTAGCACACGTAGGAAAGCCTTAGGCACCCCTTAAAAGGGGCTTCTTTGAGGGAGAGACCTGAATGGTTGGACAAATCCTATTCTACTTTGAGGGATGTCCTGGAGACATCAGTCAGACAAGCTGCTCCTAGCCAGTGAAATCAACAGCGGGTTGGTTTGTGAGCAGTGGTACTCTGGAATTAATAGGTGAGCCAGCTGACAGGGCTGGAACTACAGTTGTCACTAATGTTGTTGTGATGATAGCCTAGATGCAATTAAGTTATTAAAAGGTGAGATTTGTTAATGATTTATCCAGTTTAGCACACTGTAACTTGGCCGTCGCCAGTTTGCGCTCCTTGGCTCGCTGAGGTGAGCTTCTACTCCACTTGGTCTGACTTCTCATGAATGCTAAACTGTCTCAAAAAATTAACACTAGTATGCCATGAGTACATCAGCTTCTGAATTTTCATTATAACCAAGATTTACGTGCCTCTCCTGCAAACACACTTGCAAGGATGCTACTGCTTTCTTCCTTCCCAAGTACTAGATATTCATAGTGCTAAAGCAGAAGCAAGTCTCAGATGCAGATGTTCTCCTGTATTTTAATGGGACTGCATCCTGTATCTGCCACAGCAAATAAAGATTAGTCTGAAATGATGCTCAAAGAACTAGACACACAGTGGTAAGGAAACCTGCAACATAAAACTGTAAGTAGCTGGCAGAATGAAATGCAGAGCACACATCCCGTGTGTCATGAGGTGACAAATGCCATCATCTTTAGGACTGAACAAGGGGACGTGTGTCACAGAAATGCAATGATTGCATTTTGTTGTGAATTTTTTTTTCTAGCAGCAAAAGGTATTGAAATATCCCAGGAATTTAGCCTGGCTTCTAACTGAGAATAGGTACAAATACCATAACACATGCATACTGATACTGGTGAGTAAAATGTTTGGGGGTTTTGTTGTGGGTGTTTTGTTGTTTTGGTTTGGGGTTTTTGTGTGTGTGTTTGGTTTTGTTCTCATTGTCTTCTAAATTGTGTTTGGTAACTGAATTCTTCATCTGCAGTTGATGGAGTGGTAGAGATTAAACATTCTTAGTGTGAAATACTGCATTGTGTGAAGTGATGCAGGATAGACCTCCTGCGATTGTTTGGACCACGGTGAAAGATAATACATCCATCTGATGTTTGTATATAAATCATACCAGTGAGAAACTAAATGTTCTAGGGTCCAAACTTTACCCTGTGAGCATTCAATAGCCCAGCCTCTCCATGAGGTGTGTAGGCCCTACTGGCAGACACAAATACTTGGATGGAAAATTAGATCCTCTCTGAATTAAGAAAAAATAATTCAGGGAGAAATTAGGCTACAGTCTCAGGAATGCTTTTTTCTTTTTTTTTTGTCTTTCCTCTACAGAGGCTGTAGGTGTAGCCCTGACTTATTTCATCTGCTATAGTGCTGAGCTGATCTAATTTGTTGCAGGTCAAGACCAATAAGGCTCTCTGTTTCTCTGCTCTTCTTTCTGCTGACAAGAGAGTGGGAGGACAGCTCAGGGGGTAGCTTGGTTACACCCTGCTTCTTGACCAGGACATACTTCTCTTCATAAAGTGCCAGACCAGAATTCTACTGTAACTTCCCCCCCCATCCACCTCCGAAAGAGATAAAGAGGAAAGACAAATCACTTTGATGCTGCTAAACCACAAACAAGGCAACAGGAGCGAGGCCAGAGCTTTTTCATTTGTTTTTTTGAACAATGGTATGAGTAAAACAAGAAGCCAGTAGCTCATTCCGTGATGCTCTGCCATCCCCCCCACTCCCCATGCCCCCGACTCTTGCACCGTGATATCACTTGCATTCCCATAGTTTCCTTTGAGTGATGTCTTGATGACCTGCTCAGTGCTGGAGTACTTCATTTTCAAATCAAGGACTGCTCCATGGGTGTTCCTCTGCTCTGGCTCTGTCACCAGCCAGATGATGTGACAGCTATTGTTGCAGCTGTGACTTTTTTTATTATTGTTATTTTTATGGGACCGGTGTCATTGTGATTTATACTTCTGCCTGTCCTAGGGCAATTGGATTTTAAAATAATTCCATCAGAGGAATCTCAGCCAAATACATTTCATTGACAGTGTTTGATTATCTGAGACTATGTCTGCAGTGACAAATTCACCATAGAAGTTGCTCTTGGGTAACTGGAGACCAGGAGAGAGCATTGTATGCAGGCTCCCAGTGCTTTCTGCTCATTTTGCATATTGGAAGGTAAGTTTTAGGAAAGGTGAAGAGAGTGATGAGAGCTGCTAGGAATTTTTTAATAAAGCTTTTTTGGCAAAGCACTGGGTTCTGTCAAGAAACATTTATGTTCACAGCAGATTATTTTGATACTGCTGACAGCATTTCCACTTCCAGAACTGGATGGCTAGAGATGGAGAGTGTTCAGTTTACTGGAAAATGCTTCTATTTTTCTGATGAATGGGAAGTGTGTGTGTGTGTGTGTGCATGTACGTGCACATACATGCACGTGTGCATGAAGGCTGCCTTTCCCAGCTAGCTGTAATGAATGCAGTGCTTGTCTGTTTTCTTGTGTGGAATCCTCCTTAGTGACACTGGTATTCTCCCTCTTCTATAAAGACATCTATAGCCCAGAGGAGGATCTGTGAAGAAACACAGGCTTGAGCTTCTCAAATACTGGTTAAAATGCTCCTTCTAATCCAATTTCTGACTTTAATGGCAAGCTGGCACTGTGTCATCCACTGGCACTGCTTATTGCTGAGGAAGATCACTTAAAACAAGAGAGGGGAGATCAACATGAGTAGAAAAGTAATAGTTGAGATCCTGTTGTATTTTTTCATATGATTTCTGAAGTCAGTGGCTGCTAAATGTTTTCAAGGGGCTTTCATTTATTCTTAAAGAAGCACCTTCCACTCTGAAGCACTGATCAAGTAGGATCTTGGGAACTTCTTTGCTTGGAAGGAAAGTATTGACCTGGAGTTGGAATGAGGGTGGCTACTACAGCCCTTTCCCTAGGGCTTGGCTTTGTTAACTACAGAGTGCTCTAGCACCTCTGCAACACACACTGTTTTTGCCTTTATTCTGGGTAAGAAGGTGGTCTCTCAATCTAAACTAGGTTTGCTACTGCAAGTTTTGCACGATAATTACGGAATTAAACTCTCTCTAGCATGCAGATACTCAAAGAAGTTATTCTGTCTTTGGGCTGAATAATTGCCCACTTTAAATGCTCTATATGCATTTGCGTGTGCGTGTATGCATCTGGGGGTGGGGAAGAAGAATGGGCAGGCAAAAGATGTAATTATTCAACGGAAGCCTTAGCCTTGCATTATAAATATGGATCATGACTTAAGGAGCCCGAGGACATAACATATTTATCTTCTGCTTGAATATCTGGTTTTAATCATAGACTTGCCCCCGTCCTTACGAAAGATGAGCGCTGACATTTAAAGCCCCTCTGACGCAAGCATTGTCTATGCACAGATACAGCAGGCTCTTGCAGCACAAGAGGATGCTGAATTTGAAACCAAGCCAGTTAGTCTTTTCCAAAGAGGAAAACTTATTTTCATGCATTAGTAAATGCCTATAGGTAAGGCAAGGATCTGTTTGGTATAAATGTCAAATCATTCAATTGAAAGGATGGAATTTCTCCAAGCATCAGCGCGGGCCTTGGGGAGCGGGCTGGTGGCAAACATGAATTGTGTGCACTGCACTGGCTTTGGGCAGACTCCTTCATCTCTTGCCCAGCTCCTCTTCAGGTTGTATCTGTTCAGCCTGGTGAGCTTTCCCAAACAGCAAGCATGTAGTTGTGTAACTGCAGAAGTGAATCACATGGTAGCTTTGCCCAGCCTGCTGCCTTCATCCTGGCAAAGAAACACATAAAGTTCAGCAGCCAGGCACTTCATCCTATATGAAGTCATTGTCTCCCTAGCTCTGTTAGTCAGTGAAATATATGTGTGAAGTATGTGTAAAGAAGTGGTGTTCGAGTGGGGCATTCTTTCCCCATTGCTGGAGAGGCAGAACCACCACAACACAACGTCTGATTATCCAGAGTCTACCGCAGTGAAGACTAGATTGAGTCTTTATGCTGTCCTATAATTAAAGGCAAATGCTGGGTAAAATTAATCAACTATTTTGCAGGCTATGCACCTTCTTTTCCATGGAATCATTTGTGATAGGCACCTACAGGAGTCTCACTGTGGTAAAAAAGGTATTTTCTTTCTCTTGCAGTTTTAATAGCAAACTCTACTATTTTGGGGGGTTTTGTAATGCAGTGCCTATGACACAGCAGATATAACTTGCCATCATAGTAGGCAGTTACTCACATAGCTGACTTAAACACTTGTGTCACTTTACTATTTATCATAGAATACTTTTGGTTGGAAGAGACCTTCAAGATCATTAAGTCCATCTGTTAACACAGCACTGTCAGGTCACCACTAAACTATGTCCCTCAGCACCACAGCTACGTATCTTTTTAAAAACCTCCAGGGATGGTGACTCAACCACTTTCCTGGGCAGCCTGTTCCAGTGTTTTACAACCCTTATGGTGAAGAAATTTTTCATAATATCCAATCTAAACTTCCCTGGTGCAGCTTGAGGCAATCTCCTCTTGTCCTATTGCTTCCTCCTTAGGAGAACAGACTGACCCCCACCTTGCTACAACCTCTTATCAGGTAGTTGTAGAGAGCAATAAGGTCTCTCCTTGGCCTCCTTTTCTCCAGGCTAAACAAACCCAGTTCCCTCAGCTGCTTCTCGTAAGACTTGTTCTCTAGGCTCTTCACCAGCTTTGTTGCTCTTCTTTGGACATGCTCCAGCACCTCAATGACCTTCTTATAGTGAGGGGCCCAAAACTGAACCCAGTATTTGAGATGTGGCTTCACCAGTGCTGAGTACAGGGGGATTATCATGTCCCTAGTCCTGCTGGCCACAGTATTTCTAATACAACCCAGAATGCTGATGGCCTTTTTGGCCACCTGGGCACACTGGTGGCTCATGGTCAATTGGCTATTCACCAGTACCCCTAGGTCCTTTTCTACTGGGCAGCTTTCCATCCCTTACTTCTGCCATCCCAGTGGAAGTAGTGGACAGAGTACAATGAGATAGCAAAGAAACAAGGGATATTGATAGTCCAAAAATCACAGTAGCACCTGGGAATGTTCAGGTAGGAATTCAGCCTTCTCCCACCAGAAAGGTGGCAGGATCAATAGCCCAGCTGAAGTGCATGAAGCATGGGCTACAAACAGGAAGAGTTGGAAGCCATTGTACCGCAGTCATTTAACCCAACCTGTGGTGTTGCATTAAAGTGGAGCACCTGCTTGAGTGACTATTTGTGAAATCAGGTGAGGACTTGACTCTTTATTGTGTGTTGGGCTCTTTCCTGAGGTAAGGCTTTGGCACTCCTCTGGCAGAGTCATGCAATAACTCCAAATTCCCCCTCTCTACAAAGAGAGGGAAGGTTGTGTGGGGTGCACTGTTTGTGGTAGCTCAGCTCGTGAGTAAATGTGTTTTGTCTTTTGCTTTTGGTTGCAGAAAGCCCTGCAAGAGGTTAGTCTCTCCAGAGCAGGTGAATGTAGACAATGCTGTGTAAGAGAGAACAACTTATAGAGCAAAAGGCCCAATTAATGAAATTCACAGCGTTGAAATTGTAACATTTTAAGTCCAGAGACTTCTCTGGAAATTATGGATTTTGTTAGCTAATATGTCACCTGTTCCATTCCCTGTGCTGTGAGAGATGCATCACATGCTGTGACAGTGTGTCACGCTGAATCTGTTGTCTTCACAGTCTGTGTCTTACGTGTTTGTTGTGTATTTCCATGTGTATTCCATGGCAAACACATGTTAGGAGTCCCTTCTTTTTGGATTACTCTTTGAATTTGTGAGAGCAAACTAGGGACTCTTTCCTGTAGAAGTTCATAAAATCTATAGCATAACTTCTTTGAGCTTTTTACTATGAGGGTGGTGTAGGCCCCCCAAAGACATTCAAGGTCAGGCTTGGTGAGGCTCTGAGCAACCTGATCTAGTTGAGTATGTCCCTGCTCTCTGCAGGGAGGTTGGACTAGATGATCTTTGGGTGTCCCTTCCAACCCGGGGCTTTCTATGATTCTCAGCAATGTTACTGAAGGAAAAGACTGAAATTACTGAGGAACGGTTAGAAGTTTCCATGAGGGGATAGGTGTACTATTAAAGGATGAAATTTGATGAGATAAATGACCTTTACTTATTCCCAAGAAAAGTCTGAGCTTTTTATTTTTCCCCTTATCACTTACAGGGTCAGGAAACTCAACTCTGAATCTATGTGACTTGTTTAGTAAATGATTGTGCTTCTAGCAGGTGGGATTCCAGGGGCTGCTCTGTGCCTTGTGTGCTCAATTTTATCTAAAATCTCACCTGATCTTTTTTTTTCCCCTTGTTAATTATATTTGAAGGAGTGTTTAAAACAGTTGAGCTAAAAGGGAAAACAAAAGCCACTGGTACAGATTTTGTCGTCTTGAGGGTTCTAGCACCAAACAAATTTCTTTTCCTGCCCCATAAAGCAGATGCTGAATCTGTAACTAAAAATTCAGAAAACTTTCTACCCCCTGTGGACAGAAACCTACTTGCTTAGCACAGAGTTTCTTCTACAGTTTGCAGGTCTTCCTATGTTGTGTATCCTGATAGTTTGGAAGTGGTTCCTCTCTTAGCTTGCCTTTTCTTCTTCTCCCTCCCCTCCTCCACACAGTAACATTGCAGCATGAGGCAGTAGACCCATGCAGTTGGCTCTCACCTTGTGCTGCTTTGTGACCTGGGATCGAAGAAACCTTGTCTTCCTTGTTTTCAGCCCAGTATGTTGGCGCTTTGCTGCTACCTCTACACACATCTTTGTCACCTGGGATGCTGCACACAGGGAGAAGAGAGGCTTCAGAGATCTGTTAGAAGCTAGAGAAAGAATAATTTTTAATAATTAGTTCTCAAAAGTAATGTTTTTAATTGAAGTAACTTAATGTTTCTTTGTTTTCATCTGTCTGTGTCGTATATTGCTTCTGACTTAGAGCTAACCAGTCAATCAGCTATCCCCTCCTACCATTGCCAGGACAGAATAGTGACTCATGATGGAGTACTGTTGAGTGCTCCCTCCCCAGCTGCTCTGAAATAAGGGGCTCTGACTACATCCTTGCAGATATCAATGCAACTTTGAGTGAAGGTTGTCCTTTATTCATTGGATAAATAAGTATAAAGTATATGTAGATCAACTTCTATGTCTTGATGTATATGTGCAAGCTCTTGGGCAGGTATCTGTGGGTGAATTTGTTTATTTATATTTTTATTTTGCCGTTAGTTGCTGAGATAGTATAGAGGCTGAAATGGAAAAAGTATCCCTTGAGCCAAGTAGGGAAGGGTTGTAGAGGTTGAGATTTGCACCTGGTTCTGAATTTTGCTGCTGAGCCTGAAAGAGCAGCCAGCTTACCTGGGACTATCTGCCAGCACGGGGCAGTGGTTCGTGTGTGGCACCCGTTGCTACTCCTCATCTTGCTTAATGGTGAGTCTTGTAGAGCAGTGTAGGACAGGTCCCCATGTGCTACTTGTAACACACGTATCTGCAACACTGGAGTTCTGGTTTTCTGGTTTTTCTGCTGCCTCTGTTTAAAGCAATTGTGCATCAAGGAGTGGATGACTTTGAGATCTCAGTGTAACTATTATGCATATCACTTGGAAAAGAAAATGTCTTCAAATTTTTACTCAAATATTTCTATGCCTGAATCTCCTAAACTAAAAATGTTTTCCCTTTATATCCATTTTCCCTTTTACTTTCCCTTGCCAGATGCCACAAAACCACAGGCTCAGAGTGATAGGTATTTTGTGGGACAACAAACGTATCTTCTAATTGGACTTGTCCCTGAGCTCAAATGTCAAGTCCAAACACTCTCAGTGGGAACAGAGTGGAGGGTTCATTTTGGGATTTCACATTGAAATTCAGCCCCTGCATTAATGAAATAATTCTAATTACTTCAAGCTTTCAGCTTAATTTTGATCTCAAGTCTTGATCAAAGGAGTAATTTTCAGGTTGCCAGATGTTGTGGGGTACTTCTGCCATCTTCTGCAACATGGACAGTAGACTGATTTCTGGCACACGGGCAACTTGCATAGAAATGTGCAAGTGTGGGAGTGAAACATCTCTGGAGCTACCCATACACATCCTCCCGTGGTGTGCGTTCATTTGCAGCTTCTGGTCTGTTGTACCCTGAGGCCTTAGTTTTTCAGAAGTGGTTATGTAGGATTTGGTAGTCTGATGAAGAACTGGCATGGACTTTCTGGACTTCCTAATTTCCATTGTGTTGACTAGAAGGCTAAATATACATGGCTAAAAATATAAATATATAAATTGCTGAGACATCTGCTGTCACTTTACTGGTGTTAACCCTCCAGTTACTGATGAGATCCCACAAGCACGTTCCAGGTTTCTAGCCTACTTCTCAGGAAGTTCATGCTGATGCTGCATTGGACAATAGCTGTCTTCACCTCAGTCTCTACAGGCCTCAGAATTTATAAAAGCACCTCAATAAACCCTCCTTTACATCAAAAGCTGTTGTGGGAAGGGATGTGCACAAGGGCATGTTAAATGCTGTGGCAATACAGTAACGGACAGCGCTGTTTGCCTACCTGGGGCAGAGAATCAGATGTGTGGGGCCTCATTCCTTTCTCTGTTAAGACTTGCTCCACAGGCTTTTTGAAATCCTTTTGGTCCTGCCTTAGTGCAACTCCACCACAGCAGAGTGCTGGGGAGGGGGGAAAATACAGCCTATAGCAACTGGGGATGGGCAGGAGAGGATGATGATGAAATATCACTGTCTTCCTATAGCTCCTGCTACCGTAGTTGTCATCAGTTACACCACTTCTACTGCATCTGCTGGGTGGGTGACTCTGCTCCCAGCCAGACAAGATTGCCAGTGCTAGCAGAGAAGGGGCTCTGCTGTAATTCTTGCAACTCTCCTGAGTTTTTGAGAAGCTGAATGTTTGCTCATTTCTGGGTATTTAATGTAGCATTCTTTAGCTCCGAGAGGAACTAAAAATGATGATATTTCCTTCGTGTGTGTGCATTTATTACATACCTGTGCACTGTAATAATGTGGCTTCCTTGAGAATACACAGCATGTAAACCCGTGCTGTGTTATCTGTTCCCTCCCTGGCATCTTCATTCATTTCAGGAAGAGCTGAAGCTGTAAGAGACCAAGACCTTTCAAAGACCGTTATGTTGCTCTCCCCTTCTGCTTATACTGCAGCCTACTCATTCCTATCCTTTATGTTCATTGCTTCTGTATTTGGCTTACACATCTATTCTGGATCATGCTGGTGAAACTGGTGTGGGAGTTTGGTTGCTCGGGTGACTATTTTGGTATATATTTAGAAAATTCTTCTAATGACACTGGTGCCCCATTGAAGACCACTTTCCTTGCAGTGATGTTTATTTAAAGAGTAGAATATTAATGAGCATCAAGAATTGACATCTATACTGCAATTAAAATAATTGCTTAATTAAGAGGATAATTTAATGCTTACTAACAACATTTGTAACCGTGCAATGCAAAATAAATCTGTTTGCATCTCACTGGTACAGGCCCAGGCACAAGCTTTAAGTATCAAAATGGTTTTTTTTTTTTTGGTAAAAATTATAATCGAATAAATTAAGGGTCAGAGAAAATTTGTGGACCATATACCAAGTTTTAAGAGTACTTGACTTAGCTGTGCTTGCATGTAGAACTAAGCAAAATCTTCCAGCCTCTGCTAACTTTACATTCTCATTCAAAGTGAAAGAAAAAGTAATGATGAACGAGCTGAGCAGTCACCTTCACTGAGACTTTGGAACTGGATCTGTTGCATGTTGCTCTAGAAGAATTCAGCAGTGATGCATTTTTTTTTTTAATAATTTGGAAAACATTTTGTGCCTTGGCCGTTGTGCCACGGACTTTTTTTCGACACGTACTATACGAAATCTTCCTGGCTGCACGTTCTCCTTGCTATAACTAAATAGAACAAATTGGAATAGAAGTGTAATGTCAAAGCAGCATGTTGCTCTTCTAAACAAATCTGGGTTTATTTTATGGTTTTTGGCTTCTCCGTGACAGGTTTTTGGTTGGGTTTTTTTTTGTCCTGTCTTATATTGGCATTTACTCATATTTATAAGTAAATTATTGTGGAGCATTACCAGGGAAGCTGATGGAGCAGATCATCCTGGGTTCTATTATGCAGCACATGCAGGACAAGGTGATCAGGTGATGAGGCCCAGTCAGCAAGGGCAGGTCCTGTTGAACAAGCCTGATCTCCTTCTATGACAGGGTGACCCACTGGCTGGATGAGGGCAAGGCTGTGGATGTTGTCTGTCTTGTCTTTAGTAAGGAATTTGACACCACTTCCCACAGCGTTCTATTAGAGAAATTGGCTGCTCTTGGCTTGGATGGGCATACACTTTCCTGGGTGAAAAACCGGTTAGATGGGTGAGTCCAAAGAGTTGTGGTCAATGGAGTTAAATCTGGTTGGCTGCCGGTCACGAGTGGTGTCCCCCAGGGCTCAGTACTGGGGTCACTCCTCTTTAACATCTTCATCAGTGATTTGGATGAGGGGATAGAGTGACAGAACAAGAGGAAATGGCCTGAAGCTGAACCAGGGGAGGTTCAGGCTGGATATTAGGAAGCATTTCTTTCCAGAAAGGGTTGTCAGGCA
>WUAM01000254.1:2238568-2252857 GCA_024336885.1 Actenoides hombroni | reverse complement strand
CCCCATCCAGCCTGGGCTTCAAAACTTCCAAGGATGGGGCTTCCACCACCTCTCTGGGCAACCTGTTCCAGTGTCTCCCCACCCTCACGGGGAAGAAATTCTTCCTGATGTCCAACCTGAATCGACCTGTCTCTCATGGTGGGAGTAGGCTGCTGAAGCCCCAGCTCCACAGAGCTGTTGTGTGGCCGAGTACAAATCTGTACTGACGGCTGGATGTCGTTCTCGCTAGTGCTGTGTCAGAACAGTGTTGCTTCAGTAACATCAGGGTTTAATCCCGTGTACAAATCCTGTGCAACCAGGAAGTCAGGGGTCGTGCCTCTCGGGAGCACCGTGGCTGCCAGGGAGGAGCACTCATCGTTGGGGGTGCAGTGGAAGGTGTGTGTGGCTGGCTGCTGGGGGGATCCCCGTGTGCTCGGAGGGAGGGAAGCCCTGGCTGCAGAAACTGATGTGTGACAATTTCCACAACGGCGGGGAGGTAATTTGGAGTGAATGAGCCCTTTGAAATTAAGCACGGCCAGCATAAAAGGTGCTGTACAAAATGCCATTCTGCTTCTAAGTGCGTGGGCATCAGACCTCCCAGAAATACAGGTGAATTTAACCACTGGGCTAATTTTCAAGGCTTTCGCTGTGATAGGTGGAGTGAGTGATTATGCCATCTCCTTTACCACAGAGCATTTGTATCTAGAGTGTGGGACATGGCAATTTTCCTGTTCACAGAGCACAAAGCAGACACCTCGCTCGGAGAACAGTGTTTAGTCTGGGTGAGAAGCGCTCTTTGTGCACGCGTGTGATTTATTTATAAGAGATAATTCCTGCTATCCAGATGATTTCTCCCCGTTTCCTTTCAGTTAGAGCCAGGGCGGTCTTTGTCAGTTATGTAAGGTCTGGTAAGTGTGGCACATAAGCGGCAGCCTTTAATTTTCATCCCGGTTGGAAAATGAGATAAGCTATTCCACTCGACCACGTGAAATAATAGGGTTGTGTTTGGAAAGGCTGCTGCCCAGCTGGGAGGACAAAGCACTGCCCACACCCTGCGAAGGTGGCAGCTTGAGGGAAATCATGGTGCTTGACCAGAGCCATTTACAAGAGGCACACAGCCCGGCAGGTCCCAGAAAGAAGGAAGCTGCACTTTCAAATTAGCTTTCCTCACTTTGGTTCTATTCGGGCTTTGTCCTCCTCTTCAAAGGCACAACGGGCAGGAATTTCAGGAGGCCTTCCAGAAAAGGGGCAGTTCCTATGCTACTGGCAGGAGATGTGCAGGGACGTGGTCCTGCATAGGTGTGTGCTGGGTAGGTTTGAATTGCAACTTGTCTACTGTGTACTGTAAAATTGTGGATTTCCACAAATAGAGTAGAACCATAAACCTGACTATAGAGAAAATTAAGACTGAAAATGAGATTCTAAAATGAGATGATACCTTTTCTGCATTCCCTCAGGGGCAATATAACTGCATAATATTGTGACTTTTCTAAAAATTAGGCATGCCAAATTTATCTTTACAGACTCTAGGATGGTAAGGAAAAAGAATCCTCAGCTAAAACTGAAAGACATTGTTACCCCTGTCAAAGGAAATGGTAGCAGTTTACTCCCTGGTTTTATTTATCCTGTCCATAGCAATATAAGTGATTGTAGTGGGTCAGGTTGGAAGGGGGGTGAGGGTGGAGAACTTTCCTACTATATTTGTCATGATGGCCCTGAATTGCTCTGCCCACGTTCCCCTTCCCCTCAGGCGGGCAACTGGAGCTGAGAGTAAACATCAATGTAATCCAGAACCTGCTTTGTCTGTGCACAGATACTGTGATTTACATCTTCACGGTCACATCTCACTTGTCATGCAACTATGAGCTGTGCATGATACAACCTTAGCTACATACCTGTGTTCTGGACAATAACAACAGAGCAAAATAATATTAACGATTCTTGGTTTTTATAGCACTTGCTGTGTATAGTTTGCAAAGGGCTGTAGAAGTTGGGGTCTGCATTACTTTAACCTTCTCACCTCTCTTCTCAGTGGTTTTTATCCTTAGTGATTTGGACTCAGACAGTCAGAGGGGGCTTCAGCTGGCAACCACAGTTACCTTGTTTTTAAAGTGTATCATCCTTGCTCAGAGAGCGCTTATAGAAAGGCATTGTACAGTAACAAATATGGCATTGGCATTCCCCTCAAATTTTGACAGGCTACTTGTATAAGAGCAGAATCAGTTAGGAAGCAGGCAGGTTTTAGGACACACTTAAAAAAAAAAAATATATATATATAGTGTACAGCACATCTTCTCCCTGCACTGTTATGACAAAGCAAATGTTCACCAAATGGCTCTGAGCCGTGGTCCTTTCTCTGATGTCCTGAGCTGCATCAAGCTGCTGGTTAAACTTTACCAGAGGGGAGACTGAGCATAGGTGTTACAGTTACACTTTTCAACAAGGCTGTTCCACCTAAAAGGTTGAACTCCATACTGTGGTTGCCCCAGTTGAGAGGTCTCTCTCCCTGCTCCTCCCACCCCCAAGTCAAAGGGAGAGGTTTTATGCAAGAGGAGGAGGGGAAGAAAAGAAGAATATTTAACTATAATCTGCCTCTGGCAAGTCATGTTCTATTTAAAACTCCAGTGCTCCCAAACAGCAAAGCCTGGCAGGCTGTGCAGTCTGAAAGTGGAACTGGTTCAGCACATGCATAAACACCCCAGGCTGCTCTTTGCAGCTTCCAGTGGACCCCAGCGCCCCCTGCATCTCTCTCCCATCAGATTCTCCAGTCTCCATCACCTCTGCAGACCCACGCTCCCTGACATGCAGATGAAGCATCTGCATTTTAATACAACATGCTGGTGCTACACTCTATGTTGCTGCAGCTTAATCAGGGATTTGCTGTAACTTCGTTTCCTGCTGCTAGCTTGACTCTTTGACCCTTATGTTCTTTTACATTTGTTTCAAGCCAAAGGTGGTTTGCATGTTTGTCCTCTTTCTCCTAAAACACCTTCCCTGTGCTTTATCTCCCAAACAAGCCATGAGAAAAAGACCTTGACTGATAAGCATGTGGGTTTTGCATTTGATTTCCCCTGCCCTTGAAGGAGGAATTAGGCAAGGGATAACTCTTCTTCTGTTCCACCTAAAACTGATATTGAGAGGTCCTGTCCCCTTCTCCTTTCCTGAAGAGTATATGGGGGTGTGTGTGTATGTGTGTGTGTGTGTGTGTGTATATACATATATATGGAGCAGGATCTGTGCACTACCATTTTCTATTGCAGTAAATCTTAAGGAAGATTGGGAAATTGGTCTTACTTCAGGATTCCAGCCCTGCCTCAGTCTTCCCCAACATTACCAGGCAGGAGCATCCCTGCTTGGCAGGTTGGTGGGAGGCAGCAGCTTCCTGTGGAGTCCTTTGCTGTCCAGCCCAAGGAGAGGAAGTTGTGCTCGCCCTCCCCTCAGTCCCCAAATTGATCTTTATCTGAGCAAATAAAAAAAAACATCCCTGAGAAAAGTCCATTACTGTCACTATTTTTCTATTTGCAATTGTAATTAGAAGCACTAATATGTTTAATCTGTCTAATTATGGAAAGACCCCTTGATTTTTTTTCTTCATCTCTACAGTGTCAAACTGTAAAACTCTCATGCTCTGCTCAGTCTTGTTCCAGCAGCTACTCTTCAAAATGCTGCTTAACCCATTTCTGTTGTCAGTGAATACCATTATCCTGTTTTGTCTAAAGCCTGTTAGATTGTCTTGCTGTTTTTTAACATTATGAGGAGAAGTTGATGGTCAGGATCTCCTTTGTAAATATACAAAGGTGGACTAAAAAAAAAAAATTAAAAATCTGTCTTTCACTGAAGTAACCAAGAGACTGTTTCTGCAAAGACAGACCTGGATTCCCCAAAAGAGTACTGGGTAATGTCAGAACTTCTGACAAGCAATAAATCTTGCTTTGCAGTCCCTGCTAGACCTGTGTTGCCCAGCTGAGCCTCTGAAGGACTGTGGTGTCAGGCACCCTGTCCCCACCAGCCCCATGTTGCCCCTGCAGACCTGCAAGGGAAAGCTTCCAGCACACCCATCTGCCTTGCAGCCACCACCAGTAATAGCATTCTCAGGAAGCTTTCCACCCGTCCCTGCCCTGCTCAGCACCCCAGTGTCTGCTCAAGGCTCAGCTGGGACCGTCCCTGGGCAGGAGGGGGCAGAGCCTGGATCACTGAGCCAAGTGACACCCAGCCCCGTGGGGTGAGGGGTCTCTGGGTAGCCCTTGAGGAAGTGTAACACTCTACCTGCCTCCCCACTAGCAGTATGGTGGGAGAGGGTGCTCACCCTCATTCACACATTGGAGTTTGTGCTGCAGAGACAGTAAAAAAGGTGCTGTCACTGTGCTTTAGGAGGAAACTTGCTGGTGTCCTTAACATGGATGGTGTCCTTACCCACTCCTACTTCTCTCTCTGTATGTCCACGCTTCCCTGGCCCCAAGCATCACACGGGCAGTTTTGCTCCTCAGGCTGCTCCTCAGTAAGAACTGACCATACTGTGCTTGAACCATTAGGCTAAGAGCAGCCTTTTTTTGGCATTGAATTCTTCCTCTGAGTCCAACCTCAGACCTTGAATGTGCCAGAGCATGCAGCTTGCCTTTCACCCGGGCCAGCACACCCCAGAGCTGCATCTTTGGCAATGGTTTCTGTTACCTGGTTCACGGCAAGAGGAACTCTCCTCCCTCGTGGAAACCTGGTAGATGTGCTACGGTTCAGAGGATTGCTCATGGTGTTGTTTGGTTTGTTTTTTAAGAGTTACAAATCTTTGTTCTGCTAATAGGAGCATTTGCTTGGAATACGAAGTCGCCCATGGTCTAATTTTCTTCCCTTCTGCATTTCATGAAAAAGGAAGCTTTGTGAAGTAGGTACTAGGGCCTGACTTAGAATTCAACATTTTTCTGTAACTAAGGTTTCCAGTGTAAATGAGGCCATGAGAACATCCCAGTTAGCTATTGATACATACCATCCAGGTTTCACTGATTCTCCTTTGGAGGATTTGATTTGGCAAGAACGAGAAAAGCCATGTGCAGTGTCTGCAAGAGTTATTTTTAACAACCTCCCTCAGCTTTTGGCACCCCTACCACATCCTCTTTGTGTCTTTAATATGTGCAGATATATGCTTATGTACCAGAGGTATGACTAGGCATGCAAAGAGTTCATTACGAGCAGCTTCTGATTTTCTGTGTTCCTCTCAGTCCCTTCGAGGATGCCATGTGCTAGTTAAGCTATCATAGTTCCTACTGCCAGGAAATTTTTCCTTTTATCCTCTTTATGTAAACACAGCAACTGGCTACATCTCTTTGTCTATGCTTATAGTAAAATAATGTGGGGTTTATGGGTTTTTTAGTAATCAGTTCTACTGGGCCATGTCAGAGAATCTGTAACCTGGCATGTGTCTTACTGAAAATTGAGAGGGATTAACCTCTTGGAAAAAACCATGTAGAATATCAGCTGTTGAAATAAGCCTAGCCTTTTGGATCCTTGACTGGATCTCTAGCTGAACTTGCACTGTCTGTCATGCTAAATGAATTCGGTATTGCTTCTGGACTTGTTTTTTTTTCTAAGAGAGCTTTAACAATAAGGTAGCACAGTTATTTTATTTCCCCAAAATACATGCTCAAGCTACACCTTCCAATTGTTCAAGAAAGGTAGCCTTCCTGAATTGTATATAACCTTACCTCTGTTATTTAGGAACTAAAATGCTGTGTGCTGCATCGAGTCCCCGCTAAAAGAACATCCAAGGTAAGCATTAAAAGTGTAGGAAAGGGCAGATTTATGGTTAATTCAGCTGCTTTTATACCTACGTTGAGATGAACTCTCTAATTACTGGGTTGTGCAATAGTTCTTTAATGCCTTTTCACTGCATAAAATTATTTTATGATTTGTCTTCTCTTCTACAGACTCTGCATTTACATGCAGGTGAAGTATAGGAAAAGAACTCTCTTGAGCATGATGGTTGCCTGTGTGCTGAGGCACACACACATGCCCAGGCACTTCAGAGTGAGCAAACCCTACCAAACTATCCCCTACCCTCACCAAACGTTTCTTTGCCTGGTTCTGGTCATCACAGTTTGTGGCATACACTAGATCAGCAGTCAGTGGGTGTTAATGCTGTTATCATACTGCTCTAGGCTTAGAAAGCATTTCAAGCAAGATAGCCTCACTTAGTGCTGTCTTTTTTCTTTCTGTTGGCAATTTTAAGAAATACCTACTGTTTCTCAGGTGTGCTAACTGAACACTGAAGTTCCCATGTCAAATGCTCCAGACATAGGAGATGGCAGAACAAGGGCTGCCTCTGCATCCTTGCCTTTCCAGGCTACATTTCTCTTTCCAGAGAGTCAGTCAAACCATATCTAGAGGTCTGCTTGTAACCAGCCATCTGTGGATGGAGCACAGTTTTATAGCTCCTTCCCCACCCCACTCTTGTTCATCCCCTCCCCCATACTGTAGCAAGTGGAAAAAATATTGCTGAGGGCTCAGAGCAATGAACAAAGTTAATCCAGTAATTGTGGTAGTTTGAGTTGAGGATTGATCATAGATGATGTAATTATTTTTTTTCAGCCTTAGCTAACTCACTGTGATCAAATATGATTATATATTAAGCTGGGTTATTGTTAAGTGAATCATATGCTAAGTGCAATGTAGCAGCCTGAAGGCTGGTGGCACCATGGTCCTCGGTGGCATTACATTAGGGGTTAGATCAGTTCTTTTCCTTGTTTCTCAAAGGCCCTAATCCTACAAACACTTGTGAATATTTTAATTTACTGGCAGAATAAATCCATGTCTGAGGAATGAAGTGACCTGAGACGAGAGGTCTTCAGTAGCCTTCAGTCCCTACAGATACCTGTCTTTGCTGGTTTCATCCTGGGTTATGTTTATATTTGTCATCTTTGTACTTCTATTTGGTTTTAGCCCAATTTTTTCAACCTAAACTGCTTTCAGCCAAAGCCTCTGAACAATATGACCTTTGCTCGCCAACACAGGAGAGGTTGTAAGTTAATTTACAGTAGGCTCTGCTCTAGATACTTTCATAAGGCATCCTTAACATCAATAGATAATTGAGCCCAGGCTGCATACATCCTGTGTGTCCTTGCACAACCCCTGTACAATCCAGGCTACACACCACTCCTGCTTACTGGCAATCGCCTTCTTGGCATCAGCCCAGCTTACTGATGGATGTATTTACATACCTGTATGTTTTCATTTCAGATGGCTGCCCCCTTTAATCAATATGTGATTCACACTATCAAAACAAGCCTAGAAAATGTAGTGCCACAGGGAAATAGTTAACCAGGGAATTTCACCAGGGATCTAGTTAGCTTTTGATGTAAATACAATAAAACCCACAATAGTAGAAGTGGCTCTAATTTGCCTTTGTAAGATCTGTCTTAAGAAAGCTGGTGGGAGGAAACCAAACTAAACTCTGTCTGAGGCATAGGGCTTAAAAAACGTGGCAAATGCACAAATTTGCCTGAATCTTCCTCGCTTTCCTGAGGACAGGAACCACAGTCCTGTAAGGCAGGCTGTCAAGCAGAGGTGGTCTAGTTTTTTAAGGCAGAGGTAGAAGAGCAGAAGTTCTGTGAGGACCCCTAGCCATGGGAGTCACCCCTAGAAAGGGGATGTGGCCCTGGGTGGGAAGAGAGCTGTGTGAAATGCCAACCCATCTGCGTATGTGAGACCCCTGGAAGAAGGGAGAGGGAGAGAACAACCTGAGTAGCAGGGAAAATGTGGTGGGTAGCACTTCAAGGACAACCTGAGGACCTGGCAGACCAGGATAGAGGCAGGAAGATGACCCACTTCTCCTGGAGTCAGCCAGACTGCAGTTTCTGTTCTCAGCCCGAGATGCCAGCACCCACAGACTCTCCTCAGAAATACCCAGTAGTATCACTGAGTCCTGCACAGCTCAGGCAATTCTGGCTCAGTGGCTGGCTGGGCTGCAAACCATCTCCTGGAGTGGAATACAGAAATTCATGCTGCCTCCACTCAACTTTGTGTTTCCTTGTGGAAAAACAAGTGGGTGTGTTTTGACAGCCAGCTCTGTGGTTGGGCTGCTTTGCCTGCTTTCCCCTTACCCCATGGAGAGGTTTCATATGCATTTGTGTTTGAAAAAACCCCAAATCAACTGAACAAACAAAACCCAAAAAACAACCAACCCAGGTTGTTTGTTTATTGTGAGATGGAGTCCCTGCTGTGCTTCTGAAGTGCTGTTCTAGATAGTACTTTATTTGCTAATGAATTGCTTTGGTTCTGATGCACATTGTTGTGCAAGTCACTCGGAAAGAAGGAAGGGTAAATCTGTTGTATTTGAAGGTATTAAGGTAATGTCAAATGTTCTCATATTCCCATGAAAACCCAATTGCCCAGAGATCTGTACAGAGTTTGCTGTGGTGTGTAATTCCCCGGGGTAGCCCAGCAATGATTGAAGTACGAGTCCTCTAGGACCCCAAAAAAATGCCTTGGGCTTTTCTGCTCCTAGCCACGTTGTACTGCGTGCACTTCCAGGTGCTGCTAAACCAGCAGCATCTCAACTTTGCTTCGAGAAGTAGTAGTAAATCCTCACCCTCCAGAAACCACGCAAAAGCAAACCCCATCGTGGTAACGTGGGTGCTGTTGCTGCAGTGGCGAATGAATTCATCATGGGGTGTGTGATCTGGTCTCCAGCCTTCCCACTGCACACCATCACCCTGCCACAGGGCTGGGTGGGAGTCGTCTCCTTTTGCCTCGTGGTGCTTTTGGGCAGAGCTCGATGGGAAGCCGGAGCAGAATGATAACCCCAGGATGGGTCTGGATACCAAGGCAGGCAGGTTAACTGGAATCTGAGGAATGGGACTGTGAAGTCTGTGTGTGACTTGGGCCCCCAGCTCTTCCTCCTGTGTCTAAACAGGGTGTTTCAGAAAATGTTGTCATTTCAGCTCAGGCTTTTTAAAGGCCTGGTTATGAGTGCACAGTGGGTGCTGGGAGATGGCTATGCTAACCATTATGGCAAAGATAAGCTGTGCTCCCCAGGATGACACCAGGCACCAACATCCTTTGGTAACCGAGTCCCTGAAGAAGGAAGTAAAGTCTTTTCTTGTCCAGGCATGACCACGGTGTGTCTCAGTAGTGTGAATGCATGAAAGATAAGCTTGCACTTGCTCTTAGAAACCTGCTTCAAAGAGTATAAATGCTTGCAGAGCCAGGCCAAAGCCTTGAATGTATAAATGGGATTTTTAGTAACATAGCCAAGGTGTTTCCCAACACCTCGGCCCCTTACACAGGCATCTCTCTGTATCTGGTTTTCCTGAAAGCTAAACACTTCCTAAACTCTGTTACAACAGCACAAGGGAAGAGCCTGCAATGAGTACTTTTGGGTTACTTCATGTTCAGGTGGGTTGTGGCTGTAGCATGTGTGCTGGCCTGTGTGTGCTAGGAGTAAAATACCACGTTTGTCAGGGCGCTTCTCGGAATCCTCTGGTTCCTTTTGTCTCGTGCCCTGGGAACAGAGGGTGAGCTTGGGGCTTCAGGGCTGATTTTTACATACTCTGTAGAGCAGCTGTAGATCTGGTACTGTGAAGCAAACTTACTCCACTCTGTGATGCAAATGGGTCTCGTTTTTGGTTTGGAAATAATACTCAGAGTTTCTCAGTTTATGTAAATACCCTCTGTGCTGGCAAAAGGACCCAGTTTAGCTATTTGTGGAGCTGAAGGAGCTTTTGATGTTGGCATCTGTACTATGAAAATGGGTCACAAAACTACTTTCTGTGGCTTTAGAGCTGACTTGTGATCACTTTAACTGATGATGTCTAGATAAAAAACTTGATGTTCTCTAACAACACACTTTAAGATGACACTTTTCCTATTCTTAGCACTTGATCTGTGATACAAATTTAGGGATCCTATCTACTGTATTCCATGTGAGGTAGTACAAGAAATAAAACACTCTTATAATGGAGAAATTAAAGATTTCTCTTTTTTTTTTTTCCTCATCTGAGAATTGTGCTCTACTGGCTTTTCTTCTAGGCAGCAGAGTATGCTACTGTTGCACTTGAACTCTCTAAAGGATGTTGATTATATTGTCATCTGTGAACACAACAGACATTTCCAAATACATCTCCTTCCAATGCAAATTGCAGCATGAGGAGCTCAGGCAGAGATCTGTGGGGTGAGGCTGCAGTTGAATTTCTGTAGGAAGCTGCTGTGAGTGGATTTTATTTTCACAGGCACTTAAAAGCGGGGAAACACCCTTTCTATTTATTATTGTCGTTTATGTTACTTTACTGAAATAAAATTTAACTCTAGTAAGCATAATTTGTCCTGTGCTAGCATCTAGACCAGTTATAGACCAATATGCTTTCATACTAGAGGCTGCACAAGGAGGACACAGGAGGAAGTCACCTATCTTTGCATTTTCAAAAGCCTTAGGTGCATATGTCTGAAGCTGCCATTAAGGCCATAGCATTGGAGACCAAAGTGGATCAGCACAATATCTAACTTATTCTATATGGAATACGGAGTTTGGGTTTTTTGAACACCAGCTTTCTTTAATTTGGGAGTCTAGTATTCCAGTTCTGATGTGTAGTCATCAGAAAGGCCAATGCCACCGGAACTCTTGAGCCTGCAAATGCTGATACCTGCGTCCAGTTGGGTTTTACCCAACCTCTCGTGAGTACAGATTGCCTTCCTAATGAATTCTTCATTCTAGGGGGGTGTTTCTTCAGTTTCCACTCTCCCCATTTCAGTTATCATCTTCAACACACAATTGCTTTTAACTTGCTTTTGTTTCACACTGACTTGCACCAGCCAGCCTTTCGGTAAGGAGGAAGGGCCAATCTGCTGATACAGATAAGCACAACTCTCTTGGCCTTTACCACGCTATGTAAATAGCAGGTTTGTGGAGTTGCCTGAAGGAAGATTATTTGTATTTAATTGGCTAATCTCTAATGTCTGTATCTGACCTCAAATGTACCAAAGTCGATAGAGGGACCTCCACGCAGCTTTCTTTCCAGGTCTGATCCAGACTCCAGCAGTGCTGACTCTGTATAGATTCCAACAGCAGGCACTGCTGACAGTTTTATGCTTTCATCCTCCTCTGACCCTTTAATGTTTAGTTCAATGATCAAATTCAACTACTGTGGGCGATCACATAAAGCAAATTTAAAAGCAGGACTTGTGCAGTTTCCATATGTGCTGTCTTCCTATGAACTTTCAGAGGAGATGCTGGGTTTTGGTGGTGTGCTTTGGTTTGTTTTTTTTTACCCCAAGGACAGTAGCACTGATGTTTTCACATACTGTTCTGTATTAACTCCTCTGTCTTTCCAGTTTGTGTGGATAATTGAAATTTTTAACATCTTGCACAGACCTATTCATATAGGACAAAAATAATGATAAAGAAACTATTTAAAAAATAATAAATTACTCAGATATAAACCCCATAGAGGTGAACATCTTAACATGCACTGCTTGTTGCACATGCACTGAAGCCATCCCTCAGGCCAGCTCAATCAAGCTCCTGGAAAAAAATCCTCCATTTTTTTTGTTGGTACATTCAACTGGATTGATGTTTTCAGTTGGTGGGGGGGGGAGATACTTCTTTAGACCAAGAACTGAAAAAAGTGCATAATTAACAAAAAGATTAATCTAAGTGGACTAGCATGGGTTGATGGATGCCTTAAATTAGTGGATTCACCAATTGTTCTTACTTTGTTGGACTTTTTCCATGGTGTATGCTTGGTTATTACACACAGGCCTAAGACAAATAGGTTTGCATGGACCAGCTGGTCTGGTTTTGAAGTGTTGGCTTTCTCGTGCAGTATTCATGTCTAGCTTATAGATACTGCCATCAACAACTGCCTGAGCAATAGTGACGAGGGGAAATACACAGTGGTTACCATTCCCTCTGATTCTTGCCAGGATATGCTTTCCCAGTTTGTCAGTTGTTTCCCTGTTGTGAGTGGTGGGAAGGTGGCTGAGGTATCCAGGATACCACTCCATGATAGCAGGAGGAGGAGGAAAGCTATCTTTTGAAAGAGTAAGCACTGCTAAGTAGCAATTTCAGCAACAAACTATGGGCTTGTCAGGCTCCCAGGTCAGGTATTTGTACTGGACTATCAGGTTTTGATTTGGCAGTGTGCAGTCATGTGCTGATATTTTGTAAAACATTCATCACAGGCTGAAGGATAACACAGGCATGCTTAAAAAAAAAAAAAAGCATTCAGATAGTAACCCTGTATCTGACTGTCATATAACACATGCATTGTGGTAGTTAATATGGGTTGAGTGGGGGCTGTCACAGTTTAGGGTCAGGGCAGCCCCTTAGACCAGGACAGGGGTGCCAACCTGGGTACCCCAAAGCTGACAGTCTGGGTACCACAGGTTGTTTCTTGTAAAACAATGTGGTTAGAGTGACAAAGGCTGGGTAGCACCCAGGAGCAGGTTTAGCATAGCATGTGTTAGTGTCCCCTTGGATGCCCCTTTAACTATTTCTTGGTTACACACAAAAAAAGCCCAAATGTTATACTAGTCCCTGTTTTTTTCTCTGATACAGTCACTCAGATAACAAGTGGGAATGGCTGTTTGTTAATGATTGCTTTCTGGAACAGCTCCTTACCAATGTCACTGACCTGTTAGGAGGTGTTAGTCACTTGTGACTCACCATTTTCTAAGCCTGCTCACACTGATCTACTGTGAAGCACTTCTGGAAATAAAAGTGACTCATGCTCATTTGGGTAGGTCCCAGTGAGCCACGAAACTGGGCTGAGCTTATCTGCAGTGTTCTTAAAATGTTGTGAGTTTCTTTAGGCCTAAGGAAAGACCTATAGTCTGTAACACATCCCACATCTTCCTGGGAAAGTTTCTTCAGGCCTTTAAGCAGTTGCTCTTAGGGAGGTAGAAATGTCACATCCTAACCCCTGTATCACCAGATCATCTCTTCTGTCTCATCTCAGGATGTTGCAGGAGGGTTTTATGGAGAAATCTGGTGTTTTGAAAGATGGACTTGAACTGAGCATATAAACTGGTGGATTTCATTGAATCAACAATTTTAGTTATTGAAGGAACTATGGAGGAAAAAAGAGGGAAAAAAAATCATAAGTAATGGAAAACACTATGGTATTTTCCTCCAAGGTCCATAGGGTTGAATGGAGTTGCATTTGGTTGCAGTGTATTATGGCTTGCACCTATATTTTTTTACCTGAGTTAAAGTTTTGCTTCATAGTCCCATGGATGAGAGGGACAAACTTGCCACCAGCTGTGTGGAGCTTCAGCTCTGTCCATGCAGGAGCACCCTGGGCCTTCCTCCCTATCTGAGAAGAAGCAGAAGGTCTGTGGCAATTGTCAGCTTCTGTGCTATAGCCAACCTTTCACCTGTAAGGTTTATTCTTGTGCACATATGTGAATCTATAAATACAGAAGGTATCTCAAATGCCTGCATATCCCCTAAGGAAAGTATGCTTGCATTCACATCAATCATGAGAACTAGCTGAGCACTAAGTCCACCATCACTAAATTCTCTGGGTTACCAGTTGTCCTTCTGTGGTTTTATGTACTTGGTTAGTGGAAGAATGATTTTGGCTGGTAGGAAAAAGAGTAATTGCTCATTTTTTTTCTTCCTATGTGGTTGTGTTGTGTTGTATTGAGACTGTCCTTGAGCCTGACTCGTTAGCCAAGATATCAGCTGGACAACACTAAGATGAAGTCTGGGTTGTGCTTCAAGGATCAACTTTTTAGCAGTAGTTCAAATAATGGCATGGATTGATTCATTTAAATACAGTGCAAAATAACTTAGTTCAGTGATATGAAAGGAGAGCTACACTGTTAAAAAAACCCTTCAACTTGAATAAATCCCATAGCTCTTAAAACCACTGATGCCATCTCTGAATTTAGTCCAGTTTCAGCCAGCAAATAATGGGAAATGTGCCTTCAGCAGAGCCATTCCAGAAAAATCGTATGGGAGGAAAAATTTCTAACCTGGGCCTCTGTTTGCTCTCGGGTCAGCCTCCATCAGAGCTGCCAGACACAAACCCATTCCCCCCCAGCCTTGCCTTGGGAAAGCAGCAGTCCCCCAGCTTTCCAGGGAGAGCAGGATAAAGGAGAACTGCTGAAGCGCTGAGGGCTGACACTCACTGGTAACGGGAGGTACGGCTGAGGAAACAGAACTGTGGCTTTCACAGTTAGCACCTGAAAAGGAGCAAACCAAAGTGTGCCTTGAACAAACTGTCAAGTCCTCCTTGTGTCAGATGCCTGAATGTGTGAACCGTGGGGTCATAGAGGAAGAAGAATTAAGAGCATAAATTATACACCTTAATTGCTGTTCTT
>WUAM01000254.1:2226902-2238468 GCA_024336885.1 Actenoides hombroni | reverse complement strand
TGGGTTCCTTCTTGGGCGTGACAGGCTCTGGCCCTGATTCACGCATTGTTTAGGAGATGAAGATGCTGGAAAGAGGAGGAATAATGGCCTGGCGTAATAAAAGCAATGTACTTGCCAAGAGCATAGATTACTTTTATTGGTGTTTTTAGTAAAGTAATAAAAGAATATTAGGAAAGAAAAAAAAAAAGAAAGGTTGGCCAATACTCAATACAGAGGTTTGAGATTCTGTGCTCCCAAAGAAAATGACTCGTATTATTTCTGCATAACCTACTGATTTGCTGTCAGGTGGGAAAGTTTGTGTATAAGTACTAGAGTAACATAACGGGTTTATTCATAAAGCTTCATTATTTAGTCATAAAAGGTTTATTCACATATTCATAAAGGGGCTGCACAGAAAATCTTGTGGCACTGGAAAAGGACATGATCCTTCAGTGTCTCGAGACCAAAGCCTCACCTGACCCCTTCTTCCCTGCAGACCTCACTGCACAAACTGTACCTGCCTAGAGAAAAACCTCAGGTCTGTTCTTGCAATTCTACCAAGCTCTCAATGGTTTCATGTGTTTTGACTCACAGGCACCGTCTGGAAGAGTAGCAACAGCAAAAATGCTGTTAACTGAGGGTATTCTGTAAAAAATACTTAAATCCTGTTTGTCTTCAGGCTCCATGAGCATGTACCATCAGAATAGTGTACTGTCCTTGGGGGGAAAAAGAAGCAATTTATTTTTGAAGAAACCCTCTCCCAAATACTACTTGGAACTTTCCTATATCTTAGCTAGTCTTTAAGGAAACAGAAAGCTCCCAGTAAAGCTTTTCTTGCACAGAAGATTGAGGTCCCTGGAGACAAGCTGGTTTCACATTTGCTCTTTCTGTGTGTTTGGTATTCATAAACCAGAAAATTCCATGTGACTTACTAGCCCAGGCACATCCATGGAGGGCTGCCAGTCATCGTTTCATTCCTCAACTGATCTGTGATTATTTCCCTGCTGGACTCCCCCCACATATAGAACAACTGTTACTTACACAGGCACTATAGGTCCTATGCTAGGAGAGGAGGTGACCAGACTGGACTTTGCTTAGGAATGTTATGAAAACATAAACTAGAATGACCTCAACCTACTCTGCTGCCTCCCTGATCTGGGAATTGAGCACTTGTCATTCAAAGAATAGCATGCAATTTCTGTTTGTGAAGGCCAGGGCTGTAAGAAGCGAAACTTTCATGTTATGTATCCAAGACTGGAGTTTAAATAGCTCATTTGCAAAATACTCAAAGTGTTGAGCACTGAGAAGTCCCTCTGTGCCAAATCAGATTATAACATCGTCCTGTAACTCACATCCATACTTCTCTCACTGCAGAGAAGTCTGAGCCTTGACTTTAGCACTTTGTGATGCTGCTGTGCTTAGTCGAACAACCTCATGTTCTGAAGAAGCCTTTGTGGTTTCATCATTAGTTTATAAATTGCCTGTGTATACAGAGATATTATGTGTATGTTCTGGGTATTAACCCCAGGACGATTAATTATCACAAATAGCTGCTGGCTCAAGCAGTTGGGAGCAGCCCCAGCTGGGATAAGCAATGGGATATTGGATCCCATACTGAGTCATGCCCCTATATAAGGGGGGGGGCTGGCCTGGGGTGGGGGTGCCTGTTTGCAACTTGCTTCAGTGCAGCTGGAGCAGGGGAAGTTGGCATCTCGGGCACAGGTAGAACCTTCCCTGCTTCTATTACTCACTTTGTGTATCGTTTCATGAGTACTATAATTAGGTTTTTTCCTCTCTTTTTGTTGTCCTATTAAACTCTTCTTCTCTCAACCCCTAGGGTCTCACTTTTTTTTTTTAACTTCCTCCCAATTTTCCTTCCCATCCCACAGGAGGGGTGTGAAGGGGGAGGGGGAAAGCAGTGGGTGAGCAGCTGTATGGTGTTTAGCTGCCAGCAGAGGTTAAACCACAACAGCATATTAATCTTGTATTAAAAATATAAAGTAAATAAGAAGCTGAAGGTAATTATCAAGGAATATTTTGATTTTAATCAAAACCCAGGGCTTTGTTTTCAAATAATCTAATCCACAGGTTGTTAGTTTGTTTTGGGGTTTTTTTTTTCTTTGAAGGCTAAATTGATTTCTGTTTACATATAATGTGTTTTACAATGAACAACTGGTACTGAAGGGAGATGCCAATAATTTCTTCTTTTCTTTTGCTGCACCTGGAAAATGTTGCAGATGACTATATTTGTAGCTATGAATTTCACAGATAAAGCTCTTTAAGATATGACCAGGTTAAGGGGAACTATTTTCTGAAGCGCAAGGTGTGTGATTCAGACAATGTTATCCAGGTAAAAGTGGAATCAAAAAGTCATTTGTTCATACTTTCAAACTTTTACTAGAAAGCAAGTAATCTATGGAATTCATGATTTAGTTATGCTCATTAGTGTTTGTTGGTTTTCATTAAAAAAAGAAAAAACCAACAAACAAAATCCACCAACAAAGCAGAACCTCCAATCCTGAGCTGTTCCAGTTCCTCTCTCATACTTGGAAGCTCCAGGTCGAGGTAATTTTAATTGGCATCCCTTTGCCTTTCTCCTTCTCCTATACTTTGATTGTTCTCAGAAGATGAATAGCTATGAGACTTCTTTTGCTTGGATATGAGGTATAGAATATACTTCTTGTGTCCTGGAGGAGGTTAGCTTTGAGGCAGAATATATATATATATGGATTTCCTGTTGTGATGATGGTAATGGTCTTTATTTGTTTGCTTACCATGCTCCTTAAAGACTGGTAGTAGCATTTGGCCAAGACAATATTCCTTGACCCTGTACTTTAGTCTATTGTAATACCCAGATCAGAGCTCCACTGTTCTTTTTTTTTTTTAAGCATTGCAAACATTTCCAGGTATTTCCAGGTGTTTCCAACCCCTCCTAGCTAAGCACAAAGCAGCACAGCTAAAGCCCAGCTATGCTGCCCCATTCAGTACTTTTCTTCCTTGTGAAGTTGCAGGAGGCAGTACAAAATTGAGCAGTTACATAGGCAGGTAGGGCTGTGAGGAAACTGTTCCAAGAAACTCTTTTGGTTGAAAAAAGGAATGTAGCTGAACTTTGAAATATTTTGTGAAATGTCAGTGGTACAGAAATTCAGTTAGAGGACAAACCCTGTGCTCCTCCTGTGTGAGGTATTCTACTGATGTGTTTTCAGGATGAAATATTCCTCTTTTGAGAGACTGAAAGGACTTCTTTCTATAATCTGCAAACTTCAGTCTACAAAGAGTCAAGAGAAGTGACTCAGAGAATCACACGTTTTCCCCTTTTCATTTCGATTGAAACAGTTTCTGGTATTTAACATGTCAAAAAAACCCTTCCTGGGTGGAATTCCCAGCCTTTTCACCCCTCTAACCCTCACCTTGGGTGTGAACTCCAAGTGCTACAAGACAAATAGAGATGACAATGGTGGAGTTTTATCAGCAAGAACGCTTAAGAAATCACACAAGCCCCGGCACTAACGAAACTTAGTTATGTTTGGGGTTTTGCATCCTAGTGCAATGGCGTTTTTTACCTGAGAAGGTAAAACCTCTGGGTTGGCAGAGGTTGACCAGACTGGCATGAGTACTCCCCAGTATTTACTGAGGAACAAGCGAGCAGAGCTGCATTTCTTCCATGGCTGAGGATATTAATAACATCTCCATCCTTTACCTGGCCACTTATTTGGGGAGAAATTGTAGAAACTCAGTTCCCTTTTGAGACTAGTGATCCTGTCACATTTCCCTCTTTCTTGGCAAAAGCCTTAGGAATCATTGGGTGAGGAGTGTGAACAGCAATGCGTGTAGGCAGGGGGAGTAACTGGAGAAACCTTGCTTTGGTAGGACTTCAGGGGGACAGGAAAACCCCAACAAACAAAATGCTCTTAAGCGGGTCACGCGTGGTGCAGCAGCTTGCCCTTTTGTGTCACGGGAGCTGTGACCCCAACCCACAGCCCAGACACAGGGCAGCAGAAGAGGGAAATGCATTTTGCAGGTTGAGGGCAGCCACCCAGCTTTCTGAAGCCTCCGAGAACTAAATCCACTTCAGGCTGACCCTCTGGAAGTATTGGGCTATTCCCAGCTTAGAAAGGAAGCAACCTTAGAGGCAATCCACTCTTGTCCTGAAACAGCTAAATCACATCAGTGGGATTTAAACCAGGAACAGTTTTAGTCCTACAGTAGGTAAAAGTCACAGCTGTATTTTTATTTTGTCCATTATTTAGATTAGGTTTTGCATAAATGAATACCATACTGAATAGCTTTCGTAGCTATTTTGTACCAAGGCTGAAGGGGTAAAGTGTATCTATCCAAAAAGAAAAGGAAATACAAAAGAGAAAGCAAAAAAAAAAATATCTTGAGTGCATTTGTTCTTAGCCAGTCTCCTGGCAACTCCTGGCTGAGGGCAAAGCTACATTAAATTTTGTAGTATCAGGCTGATATATATATATATGTATGTGTGTGTGTGTGTGTGTGTATATATATATATACACACAGACACACACCCACCTTAGGAACTATTTTTACCATGTGTACATCCACCATACCCCACACCTGACAGCTTGATTTGAATCCAGGCTATTCATTGGGAATAAGCAGCTAATTAATTTATCTCATGCATATCAAATATGCAATTAGTCCCAGAGCACTCAGTATTCCAGCCATTACCCACCGGTGCAGTCTCCACGCTGCCAACAATGACTCTGGGAAATGAGTCCCATTCAGGCCTTGACCTGCTGTAGAAAGACAGACAGAAGTGGGTTGACCATATGCTGCTTAATATTGTACTTATAATTCTTTCTTTTCTTCTTCTCTGCACGGCTGCAGTTGGCTAATGGGTTCTCTTTAAACAGACCAATGTGAAGGGAGTAAAGGGGTGTTTAGAAAGTTCAATAATACTGTAGTCTCAAAGTCCTGAGATTAATGTTGCCATCCCAAGGCAATGCTAAAGGAACACATGGGTGTATTTCTCCATGTACACTGGTGGTAATCCAAGAGGCAATAGACCAAAATTACAGACAGAGAGAGAAAAGATGTTGACTGAAAAGCTTTGAAACAGTAATGGCAGTTTTGTGCATTGTGGAACAGATGTGTGAGGGAATATTGTACAGTCTCTGGTGCTGGCTAAGGCTAACTTCCATTATTCCATGGCTAGCTCCTAGAGCTTAACTGTGGAGAAGATGTTGGGTGTCAAACAATATCAAATATCAGTAAAAGTTACTTTAATGGTAGGAAGGCCTGGCAAGATGGGGTCCAGCTCAACTCATCATAGTGCTTTGGCAGGGCATGCAGCACAGCAATTAGAAACTGTTTCTGATTGAGTGGAGTAGTAGAAGCATTAGGAGCATTATACTGTTACCCAGCACTGGAGCATTTGGTCGTACATCTTGCAATTTGTAGTAGAATCTAAACTAATAAAATATTAAAAAGAGGGCAAAGAGATTTCAGTGCTGTTTCAAACTCTTCATCTTTGAGCGCGTGGTTTTATAGGAGCTGCGTGAAGTTTAATGCTGAATGGGAATCTATCAGTGTTTTTGTTTGTATTAAATTGTGTCTCTTTTCTTAATGTTGTTTTAATCTCTGTGGCTTTTAATGGAAATTTTTGTAAGTCGCTAAACGAATAGCTCATAAATAAAGCACAGTAACTGCTCTTGGAGTTGCAAAACGTAGGTCACTGTGCTCTCGGCATCAAGCTGCTGGTTTCAGTGTTAGTATGGAAATTGGTTCTTCAGATTAATCACCAAATAAAGCAGAGGATGAAATAATGGGTTTAGGTGGATGAATCGAGGTCTTTGATGGGGAGAAGAGCTCATTAACAGTCAACGTGAAATTCCTGAGCAGGCCAGTGTCTTTAAAAAAAGTCAGTCTGCATAGGTGGGCACAACGTAGTGTTCTGAAACTCCAGTGACACGTGACACACTTCACATGGTCAGTAGTGTTGTTAATATTAGCCTTTTTCTTTCTGTGATTTGGGGTAACCTTGAGAAATGTGGTGTAATGCTTCTGTGTTTCCACCGAGTCTGGAGGGCGGATATGGGAAGTGCTTCATCTGTGCCAGCCTCTGGTATGGATACCATGGAACAAGGGTTGTAAGGGGCAGCTCTTGCTCATGTGGAAGATCACCATCTACCCCACAAGTACATCTCCCTGGGTAGCTCCTTCCTCCTCCAAGGCTTACACGTCTCATGGGCATTTTGTCTTGAAGATTTTCCTTATACTGGTTTTCCAGCCATCGGTAGCTACCAGAATAGGCACAGTGGTTTCCACTTGCTAGCCTGGACGGGCAGGCTCTAGCCCACACTCTCACAGCTGTGCCACCAGCCAGGTCTGAGCTGGGCTACAAAGGCAAGGGTGATCACCCTCTCTGCTCAAGTGCAGAGGTGGGAGTCTTCAGTGTGAGCCCCAGCCCCTGTGTCCAGCAGATTGCAGCGTGTGTGGCAATCAGACTCTCACTGGTGTCATTTAGGGATTCTAACAGCAGCTTGTTTGTGGCACCAATAACTGGTCTGAAAGTCAACTCTGATCTCTTAAGGTGTTAAATGTAAAAAAGTGACTCTGCATCAAAATGCCTTTCCTGGTTTGTGTTGGTTTTTGTTTGGTTGTTTTGTGGGTGTTGGTTGTTTGTGTTTTGTGTTGGTTTTTTGGTGGGGTTTTTGTTTGTTTGGGTGTTGGGTTTGGTTTTGTTTTTGTATGAATACAAAGATTGAAAGCAATGCTTTAGAAACCCAATTGTCTTTAAATCCTCGAGGGACACTAATTGTTTGTAATTTCCATGTGTGATGGTCATTTTCCAGGGGAAGTATGCTGCATGGGCAGTAAGCCATTTTTATTTCATATAGCATTTAACAGAGCATGCCTCCCTGGTTGTCTGATCTCTATTATCCTTCACCATGATTCAACAAGCAGTGTTTCACTGCCTAATCGTGAAGGGCATTTCAGGAAAGCTAACAGAGCTCTTCTCTCCTAGCTGCCTCTGAGCAGCTGTGTTTCTCTCCATGTTTGCTGTACCACCTTTGTAGCAGAGCACCACTCAGTCCACGGGAGCTCAGAGGGTAGTCACAGCCATGCAGACCCAGTTCCTATCGCACTGATGTTCACACAGCAGAAAGATAAGCTCCAGTGACAGCATTGTCCTCAGCAGCCAGGAGCTGTGGCTTCTGAAGTTTGCTTTCCAAGTCACTTGAGAGCAGTTTATATCAGCATCATCTCTCCTCAGAAGCAGCAGAGGTTAATATCCTCTCTGTAAAGAGATGGTTCTCCCACCGCCTCTTTCCTCTTGTCTGCAGTGCCGGTTGAACAGTGCTGCACGTTGACACACACCTTTCACAGAACAGCAACTGCAGAGAAGAACTTTGGACTGTGCTGTCTCTGCTCAGATCTGGCTCACATTTAATTCAAGGTCGACTCAATCCTCTCACCTCTTTCTAGAATGCCAGCCTGTTTGCCTTGGTTTTGTGTGTTCACGTTCCTGCTCCCTTTGTGCCTGATCCTGCTGCTGCCTCATGGAAACACGGAAGATGAGTCTCTGGAGGGTCATGTCAGTAGGAAATGAGCAGACAGATATTCACAGTTATGTGAGTATCTGGGAACAGGTTTGTTCAAGCTTAAAATACAATCAATGCTATGCCCATTTTCTGTGTTGACATTAGAGTAGCTGCTCACCGTGTCCGCATTACTAGAAAGCTGCTTTTGAACACTCAGGTGTTTCATCCTTTAATGTTGGTTGTTTAGGTCACAGCCTGTTCCTCCTTTTCTGTTTGGGAGTCTTTTAAGATAGTTATTACCAGCAAGAAATGACCATATTCTGAAGCTGTTTACTCTGCATGTTAGTGAATGTTGAAGTGCGTGCTCCTGGGGGTGTTTCCAACCTCTTCCAGGAAGCTCTGACTACCAGCACAGGCTTGAGTTGGGAAATTCAGGCACAGCATGTGGAAAAAAGGAGAGGTGATGGCCTGGTGTTCCTGTCTATGATAGTGGCCTGGGTGTCCTCCCATTCTCGGGCACTGCTGCTTTTGGTGAAGTATCTCTCTGAAGCATCTGCTTCTCTCTGTGGAAGGGGTAGACCTGACGCCTGATCAGTTGTTCATAAAGCCAGATGAATAATTTTAAAGCTTCTAATGCTGGTTCTGTTTCTGACCAGAAATCAGCAGCCAGAAACATGTATCTGAATATCGCAATTTCCTGTATGAAAAGGGTTTGTTTGTGTCCTTTTACAAAGAGATGAAGAGTGGAAAGATGGTGTATTTATCTTAAACTGCCTGAGGTTCTTAAAATCATTGAACCAGGACTTCCTCCTGAAAACATAATTTCTTTTCTTATTTTATTTTATTCCCCAGTCTGATTTCAGCGGCTTAAATGTCTTTTACCTTCTCCTCCTGCAGAACTAACTTCACACATGTGATTACTTTCATGAAAATACATCAGCAGCACTGATAACACTGGCAAAAAAAAAAAAGGATGTAGGTCTGAGAAAGGGTAACTGGTTACAGTTATGCTGAGGATATGAATGCTGGCTTGTTTCACAATGTCTGTGATTAAATGATTGCTATGAAAAAAAAAAGAAAAAGATTTATAATTCATCAGTAGAATGACTTTAAAAAGACCCAGCTTTCCAAAATATGTAGTAAAATTGAGCCTTTGCTATTCTTCTCAGTGAACTCCAGCTTTCCTCACAACATCAGCAGACACGATTATGTTAAAATTTGCAGAGACCCAAAATATTTTTCTCACTATAATAGCTTCCAGTTGCTCTTCAGCCTAAGTAGGATCTGAAGCAGTGACCATGAGATGAAAGTGTCTCTGCCATTTTCAATCCCCTGAGCCATCTAGCCGCTTTCTGCATTTATTTTTCAGAAATTAATTTTTTAAAAAAGCAATTGTTTTTGCAAACAGCCCTTTGAATTCCATCCCGGTGGCATTTGAGAGCATTACTGCAAATTATTCAATTTATATGCACAGGCAAGCCCACATCATTATTCCTATATTCTATCAAGGAGACAAAAAAGCACTCGGAGAAGAAAGGCAAGAAAAACCAAGGCAGAAACCAGACTGCAATTCTAGAACAATATTTTTCACCGGGCTGGAAACAAACATAAACACTCTTCATCAAGGTGATCTTATTAGAAAGTCATTTTAAGGAAAGATTCAAATGACTGCAGTAAAACTCCAAAGATATACTACGTTGTGAACGTTAATTAATGCAGGTATTAATGTTTTTGGCTCCAGATGAGATGATCTAGCACTCTTAAAAATTAATAAAAACGATTACAGAGGCTTACGCACATACCTGAACATGTTCCAACTTAGCAGCTTGTCATTATTCAAGGAATAATTGGCTGCTCATTTACATCCTGTGAATTTCAAGGTCTTTTAACTACATGTGTATTACTTTTCCCATATAGGCTGCTTTGCAGTCCATGCTTCTGGTGGGAAAGGTGAAGTGAGACAGGCATGGTTAGCCCAGGAAAGAGCGTATGGCGTGGCACTGCTCCTCCAGCATCTACCACCTGCTTGATGGGTTCAGTGTTCCTCCCAGATCCCACGCTTGACCCTCTGGAAACATCCAGGTGTGGAACCCTGTTTGTTTGATCTGAATGTAGACTGGAGCTGAGCCCGGCCCACGGCCCGGCCCATTGGGGTCGGGAATGGGCTCGTTCAAATTCAGAAACTTACTGCTGGAAAAAAGAAGTGAGAAAGTAAGTGGTGGTAGAGCTGAGTTCCCAAGCCAGAAGACATTATCATTCACACTTAAAACCTAGAGCGGATTGATCGTATTCAACAAATGTGCAAATATTAATGTCTTTTTTTTTTCCTATCAAATCCGATCAATTAGAAAAGTGAATGTTTTTTCTCTACTGCTTTGCCAAATTAACTGTATGGACAAACTCCCTTCATCTTAGCTAAGAAGAAAGGAAAGTTTGATGCTTTTGGCTTGAAGAATTTGAGCTTGCTGAGACCTGTGAAGAGAGACAGAATAAAACCACAGCAGGAGGATTTTGAGGGAGAGTAAGCTCTGCAGCCGTGCCCACAGAGAAGTGGTTTCAGCGAGGTGCTCTGCATCAACTTTCCTGTTTGCAGCCTGTTGAAAAATACAGGTCTCTCAGCAGGAATGGAAACCCAGGAATAGTTCTGGTCCTCTCAGATGTAAAGGAAAGGCAGAAATGGTGATTTCTGAGGTATCTGCACTTCTGCTTGTGCTGTCTCTGCTCATACCTAATGAATAAGGGGGTCATGAGATATGGACTTTTGGAGACAGAGGGGCTTCTATTTGCATCCCCTTAGAAAGCCTTGAGCCTCTTCTGTTCACTCCTGCAGGTTTTCCAAATGCCCCGTGGCCTGCAAAGCCTAGGGAAGGAGCAGAGCTAGCTGCTTGCTGCTTACCTGGAGTCAAAGGCAGGCAGATATAAATTGCTTTCTCTACACAGTGACCTGGCTTATAGCTGAAGAAGGCTTTTTCCTGGGAGGCAGGTTTGAATTACTTTTTGCTGGCTTTCTGATTTAGTTTACTTAGAGGAGCTATTAATTACAAGTTGGTAAGGTCTCAAATGGGGTCTGGACCAGCTGCTCGGAAGACATAGATAAGCTGCTGGGTGATAATGGCTCTTGGCTGCTTCTGACCTGGGTTGAGTTTGGGCAGTTGCTTTGTTCTGTAATGAGCAATCCCACAAGCTATCCAGACTTCCAAAACAGGCTTTTTAAAAATTAAAGTGCACTTCTAAGACTTAGCTCACACTGTTTATGGAGTTGATTGCCCTCAAGTTCACCTTGGGCCTAATTGGCTTACTGGCTTAATTAACAAAGTGCTTATTAATGTCTAGTGGCAATTAATTTTTCAAGGGATTATTTTCTATTAAGATCATGAGTACAGTATTAACGTTGTGCAACTGTGATTCTGGAGAACCAACCAGTACAGGGTGTGAGGATTTTATTTTTTTTATGCATCCAGCAAAATTTATTTATTTGGTCATGTTGTGCTGATTTGCCCTGCAGTTATAACAATTAGCATCTCTATAAACCCAAGAACTGCACACTGAGATTAGGGCTTGTCTGAGAAATGGCATGATAGCTTTTCCTGGGTTTGCATAAATCATGCTGGGCTGATGAGCAAATCAATGACTTCTGTCAGACAGTGCAGTATGGCACTAACAAAAGGTATATTTCTGAATGGTGATGAGCCAGTGTTTTACAAATTCAAGTGCACTGGTTTAGTATTTTACTATTTATACATGTGTGAAAGCTGGGAGTATGGACAACAGAGCCTGAGACCGAGCTATAATCCATGAGATCATGTTATAATGACTTTCTGAAGAAATGAAGCCTACCCAGTAGTCACTGATAGACTTTTTTTGCAAGTTTGCCTTTTTGGAACACGTTTATACTTTGTGTATCTGCACATCCTGCAGCAGTGAGTTCCCCAGTGCATGCATGGCTTGAAAGAATACTGCCTTTCCTTGGTTCTGAGACACATGTGCAATTTCTTTTTAATGCTTCCTACTTCTTCATTCTAAGAGAGAGTGACTAGGCACCCCTTGTTAGAGAGTGACTAGGCACCCCTTGTTAGAGA